>CM053789.1:492056440-492496440 GCA_028749045.1 Cupressus sempervirens
AACTTTTTGGATAGCCTCAATTTTCCCATGGTTTTAAACAATCAATTAGGAGAGGGATGACATTTGCCCCACAAATATATGAATGTGTCACACACTAATTAAATTTTTCCAACTATATTATGCATGACCATATATTGGAGAAACCATATTCACCTTGGAAATTCCATAAGACATGTTTTTATTATGTGGGCTTTGTCAAATACTTTGTATACATTATAATATTACCATAGAATTTGTCGGAAAGGATGTATGTATGATATAAGATGCAGTGGCAATACTAACAGGTATGGTATGATGTGTCAAATTTGAATTTATTACTTATTAGTAATTACTCTACATTCTAGATTTTGGACACTATTCTCTTAATCTCATCATGATTCATCTATCATGCATAATAAGTTTTATCATATTCTAAATGTCTAATGTCAAACAAACTACTTTATGGATTATGGATACTATTCTTTGTATCTCGTCATCTATCATGCATAATAAGTTATAGCATTTTCTAAATTTCTAATATCAAACAAACATTTACATTTTATGTTAGATGATGACATCAATCATTCAAATTTTATCATTACTATTATTTTTCATTTGCATTATTATGCTCATATGATACATTGTTATGGTACAATCCTTGATAATTTATATGAAAATATATCAATTCATATGATAAGAGTTACATTCATTTTCATTAATTTATTTACACATGATAACTAATACAATTCAAAGAGTTCATGTTGCAAAAAGTTAAATTTCAATACCCAATTTCATAATCATGAGTTATAAGTATTAACTTTACAACCATTAGATTTAGAAAATGACTTGGAATTCCCTTTTATAGAAATAAGGGAGAAACGATACCTTCAGTTTGTTTTGCATCATGGGAAGAGTCTTAGAGTAGCATCAAATTCAATATCAAACACATCTTTTGTAATTGCATTGGATAGGCCTGTTTAGCAAAATAGCATTTGGATTTTGCTAGGTTTATCCTATAAAGAAATAATGTTCCAACTTTAAACTCATATCAAACCATTAGAAATAGAAATTAAGTAAACACTACAAAGATGATTAAAAGTACTTTCCAAGTTTCACATACTCTAATTTATGTCTTATGATATGATTTAAGATTTGATCATTCTTTTTAGGATGTTGAATTCTGCTTTATTTAGAGTGTGAACATTTCTTATGTTATGGTAGACGACTTGCAACTTTGTTAGACATTCATATTTGGAAGATTTACTTGAAAGCAATGCTACATCCAATAATGCATTCAGATTTTCCAATAGTTTGATGCAATTCAAAATTCCTTCAAGAGTTGTATCTTGAGAAAACTTGACTACTTCAGACATTATTTTAGCCTCCAACTCTTTTTGGTAAACTTCCATTCCAACAAATTTCATTGATGAGTTATGAGGGAAAGGATTAGGCAAACCAAGACTTATCATTAATTTTTCTTTGTCATCCATCTTGTTGAGATTTCTCCCAAATGAGTTCAAATTTTCCTCTCCTTCCCTTATACTCTGGCATTTTTGAATGATAGATGATGGCTTTATTAGTGCACGAATGTGGTTATGAATTCCATTGCTAGCCAAATACCTATCATTTGTGTTGATTATGTTTATAATATGTCTTATAGTTTTCTCAATCTTAAAAAGGTATTTGTTTTTCTCAATCTACTCTTTCATATTGCCACAAACAACTCAAACAATTTGATGCAATTTAAACCAATCACACAACCTATTGACATTTTCCATAATTTCTCCCCACATTTTTCTTCAATTTTCTTGCCTAGATTTTTTATTGTCATTTGACTCAATTAAAACTATTTTTGTAGGTTGTGATTATTTTATTTGTGTATTGTACCTCTTGCACCATTTGTGACAACTTATTTTCACTTTGTTCTTTATTTCCTTTTCTTTTTCTGTTGACATATTAGTCAAGTTTATTATTAGTGACACACACTTATTCAGATTTTGTATGGATATCAAGCTCATTAAATAGTTTATAGTGTTTGCTAGGTACTGCAGTAGCCACCGAGCTCTACAATTGCTACTAAGTCTTTTGGACTAATCCCAATGGTTACCAAGTAGATTCAGATAGTATGAAGTCCAGCAGTTCAAACTGAGCATTTCAATATACACCAAGTTTTTCAATGGTTATCGAGCATTACAGTATCTATCAAGCTCGCAGTTTAGGTAATGCAAACCGAGCTTATGGTGATAGTGTTTACCAAGTTCAGTCATGGTAAACAAGTATTTTAGTTTATGCCAAGTTGCACAGTATCTACCAAGTCACCAGTTCAGACTGAGTTTAAGACTACTTTGAAGTGATTAGTATGGATCAAGCCTCTATGTCTATTGAGTGCATGATGATGTTGAGCAATGAAAGTGGACATCGTGTATCTGAACCTCACCGAATCAGTCTTTAGAACCCAAGAATCTTCATGTGGGTTGAATTTGTAATATTGGTGTTAACTTGTATGATGGCCGACTTTGTAATTATGTAATTTGGATTGGTATATATATGTAATGTATTGTATCGTATCCATTGAGAATGTGTGTGTGAAAGAAGATTATGAATATGATTGTGCAAGTAATACAGTAGAAGAAGAGTGAATTGTAAAGGCCATATCAACATAAGGTGTAGAAGAGTCTTATCTATCATAGAAAGGTGATCAATACACAAAAAGAATCTCACCTAATAAATTTAGTTGCAGATCAGAGATCTACTATTTCATTCTAATAGGTGAACCAATCAAAATCCTTTAACAAGGTAGACCTAATAGTCTTTTGATAAATCTCTTTACCGAGTGCATACTTCATTGTATGTTTGTAAAACCTCTAACAAGGTGGACCTAGCAGTCCTAATTGCTCCTAATAGGGCAAATCATCAAAAGTGATCATTTTAAGCCTTAATAAGCCAACTTTATGTTACAATATTGAAGTTTGTGGGAATCATCCCCACCCTAGTTTTACTTTCTATTTGGAAGGTTTTTGGGTCACCAAGTATTTGTGTTTAAGTGTTATAATGCTTTCATGTTTTTAGTTTCTCATGCATGCAATTAGATCATATGTGATTTAATGGATTAAAGGTTAAATTGTTAAAGTTTTAGAAATTAGTGATTCACCCATCCCCTCTCAGTAACTTAGCATAATCTTGAATATTTCCAACAATTGGTATTAGAGGTTTGTGGTTCTCAGGAAAAAGTTTAATAGCTTGAGCAAAGATCAAGGATTATGGAGATATTCAAACTTGACATTTAGCCATTGACAATGAAAAGTTGGATCTTGAAATGGACATTGCCCAACTCAAGAAAGCAAAGCAACAACTTTCCCAATCCCTAAAAAGAATGAAGGAACTTGCAAATTAGATGAATGATCATCTTTAAATTGAAGAAAGAATTGAAGATCTTCACCCTTCAAGCAATTTAGATGAAGTAAATGATGCAATCAAAGAACTCCTAGAAAAGAATGGTTCCCTACAAGAAGAAGAAAGAAAGTTGAAAAGCAACAACTTTTCCAATCCCTAAAAAGAAGGAAGGAAATTGCAAATCAGATGAATGATCATCTTTACATTGAAGAAAGAATTGAAGACCTTCACCCTTCAAGAAATTTAGATAAAGCAAATGATGCAATCAAAGAACTCCTAGAAAAGAATGGTTCCCTACAAGAAGAAGAAAGAAAGTTGAAAAGAGAACAAGAAATTCAGTCAATAAGGTTATGTGAAGTCTTGGAACAAAGAAACAAGATAAAAGAAGAGATGGATGGAAGGAACAATGAAATCTAGAACCAATCCCTTCAACAAAAAAACCTTATTGATCATCTCTCCAATGCAACTGAGGAAATTATGAGCTTAAGATTTGAAAATGAAAGAATGAGGAATGATCTAAATTCTGAAAGACAAATCAATGAAAGATTGAGAAATGACCTAAGCATTGAGAAGCAAATCCATGAAAGAATGATGAAATCTCAAGCAAACGTGGATCAACTAAATGAGAAAAATTTCAATAGGCAAAAGGGAAAAGAAGGAATTAGATACAAAGAAGAAGGTGAATCCCCAAACAAGGTGCTCAAAAGAATCAAAGACCTACTTGCAATCACTATGGTAAGATAGGTCACACTTCAAACAAATGTTCGAGCAATAGAAAGACAAAGTTCAATGGAAAATGCTACAATTGCTATCAGCATGGTCATAAGGCTAATGAATGCAAAGAGAAACCCAATTTGAAGGCAAGTGTTACAAGTGCAAGAAACAAGGACACAGGGCATCAGAATGTAAATCAAAGACATTCAATCCAACAGAGCAAATTGTGAAAGCAATATTTGGTTGGGACTACAATACCTAGTGTAGATGTCATTATTGTGGAGAATTTGGACACATTGGAATGAATTGTGTTAAACATCATATGAGGAAAAGAGATACCACCAAAAGATGTTTCACTTGTATAGAACTTGGTCATCTTGCCAAGAATTGCATGAACATAGGTAGAATTGAAGATGAAAAGAAGGCAAAAGCAAATAACATTTGAAAGTAGATGAGACATCAATGGATTCCTAGGTCTACTGAGGATACTAGTCTGAGCAATGATGGTCAAGTCACTCAAGAATTGGGTGACTCCACCACCTCTAATTAAGTTCTCAAAGAAGAACTAGATCTAGGTTATCAAGATGACATCCAAATTAGTTCCAGTTGAAAGGTGACAAAGATCCAAATTTGTATGCAAGATGCAAATGGATCACTGAGCAAGATCAGTGTTAGTTATTACTAAGTTACCTTCTCTACTGAGTAAGGATGCGTCATAGACTCTACCAAGAAAGGTTGGGAGTAACAAGACATCTATGATTATTGAGTCATGATGTCCTTGTCGAGTGATCAAAGTAAATAGTGGATGACAGATTGTCAACATGTTATGTCAAGAGTGATGTCAACCCATCTACCTTTGTACTGAGCATTGATGACAAAGTTTTAACAAAAGTCATGAAATCAAATTCATTTCTGACCCTGAATTTTCAAGAGTTATTGTGAAGAAGCAATTTTTAGTGCGATCAAGCAACTTGAGTGAATTTCCTGCAAAAGCTTTTTGAAGTTCACTCAAGCTATCGAGTAAAGATGGCATCAAGAAGTAGCAAGGTCAAGAAAGGGTCTGAGATGTTGGTTCAAGGAGCTGAATGGAAATCATTAGATTTCAAGCTTGTGCCTACGATTGGAGAAATCCTAGACCCAAGCGGTGCACAATCTTAGTTTCCACCTAAGGTACTTCTTGTTAATGATATTCCCACTCATTTCAAATGTGTTATTCAAGAAATAGGTACACTAGAGATGGATGATTCCCTAGGTCAGCTATGGGTAAATGGTGTTCTAAAACCTAAGCATAAACATCTAGAAGCCAAAGGGTTAACTCATATCCCTCATATGCCCTAAGAATTTCAAATTAAGTGGATTAGGTTTATCCTTAGTTGGGTGCATAATGGACAACTATGGTTAGAGAAACCTATTCTAATAAGAAAGAAGAGGATTCATCAAATTACTAGCCTCCCCATGCTAGCCAAAGCCAAAATGACTAAAACCCTAAGTCAGGCAGAGTTGGAAAAGAAAACCCTAACTGAAAGGGATGGCAGGAGAATGAAAATAAGCAGCATTTTTGACATGGAATTAAAGTTTGGCATTCACATCATTGCACATAAAATATACAGTTCAAGCCATCTCAACAGTGTGTCATGTGAAGCTATAGATTTTCCATATAAAGTAGTAAAGAACAATTTATCATATGACCTTGTTGAGTTGTTGTTGAAACAGTTCAACAAGAATATGGAAAGCATTAGGACTTCCAAGAACAACCCATGCAAGTTTGGTTCACTATTGACCTACCTATTCTTTTATGTCCAGAAGTTCTTCCCTTCCAAAGGCATTGTAGTCTGGAGAAAGAATGTGCCAGTACTTTACCAGATAAATGAGTACATTGCAGAAATGGGTGAGAACTATGTAAGCATAATGGACAACTACTTCAATGCATTCAAGAAGAAAATGAACAATAGATCAAAATTCCTAAGAAGTTAGTTGAAGACTACAAGGATGATGTGTGCTTCATGGTAGATAGTGATAAGTTGTATATCCAGGCAGTTAAGCCTAGAATTGTATGGGTCAAACCTCTTCCTTATGAGGTAAATATTGATGAAGCAAAGGACATCATTGAAGCCCTTATCAATGAACCTGTTGACCCAAAGGCCCCTTATTTTGGAACCTACGATGAGGCCAAGGCCAGAATTGAGCTGGGAATAAAGCTTCCTCAAGTGGTGAAAAAAAGAAAGAGGAGGATAGAAAAACTAAAAACTAGTACACCTCTTTTGTTAATCGAGGGTAAGGGTGAGGATGAGGAAGAAGTAGAGGATGAGGAAGAATATGAGGAAGAAGAAGAACCTTTGAAGAAGAAATACAAGGTGATCATCACCAAACCACCCAAGCCATCCACTATAGTCTTTATAAGAAGGTCAAGGGAGAAGGCTAATAAAGAAGGTGGTGATATCATATTCAGCCAACCTCCTCCCACCTTCCAAGATAGATTGAAGGAAATAAGAGATGGAGTTAGTATAACCAACTTCAAAGCATTGAAATATGAGATTAGGACTGAGGTAGAGTAGAAATAGATTGAAGATTTGGTCATGGACAAAATGGGTCAATGGAAGTATTCACCTAACCAACTAGCCTCTTAGATTCCTAGTGTATTATTAGAGAAAATCAAGCCAAGATGGGAGTTTTCCAAGAAAACTATAAAAGACATATATGCACAAACCTTGAGGTAGCTACTACCAAGCATGAAAAATGTTGAGGTAAATAAATCATTAAAGGAAAATGAAAATAAAATGACTCTGAAATTCAATACTTGTGTAATTTTGATGAAAGACATTGAATATGTTGTGAGGAATGCAACAAATACCTAGAATAATGTCTATCATCTTCACGAGCCAAGTGATCATCTAGTTGAAATAAAAGATGATGATGATGATAAAGATAAGGATGAAGAGGATGATGAAAAATCAACTCAGTTTGTCACTATTGATTATGAAGAATTCAAGGAGCAAGAAGCTAGTGAGGAAGATAAGGAATATGATGAGGAAACTAACCTAGTCAAGATAGTTGTAGCATTCATTGCCTCACTTCCTCACTCCTGGAGAAAATCGTTAACTACATCAAGTATGGAGATAGCTTCAGCAAGTTTGGTTGTGACTACCACTGATACATCAAATGTCCAATCACTCTTTGCCCCCACTCAGCTTAGTACATCATTGACAGAAGTGACTTCCACTTCATCCATTGAGCTATAGACTCCTTCATGTACCGAGTTGAGTTCTTCAATCGTCACCTCTCCAATTTTGATTTCTACAGTTTTTAGTACTTCAACAATAAGCTCTCCAATTTTGTCTACTTTAGTTTTGACTTCATCAGTTTTGGATTCTTCAAGAATCTCTACAAATATTCCATTAGTAAGTACAATATCACTTTTTATTGCTATCCCAAGTACATCTACTATTGTTTCCATTCCAAACACAAAAGCAATAAGTACAAGGACAGTTGAGCCTAAGACTCAACCAAGTACAAACTTTTTGGGAAAAGGAAAAGAGATAGAAGATGGCATTATTTAGATGAGGAGATAGTAATCCCCAATTTGGATATCTACAAGCTAACTCTAGACCAAATGCATATATTTGGAGAACTCCTTCAGAAAAAGGCAAAGCAACAAAGATTAAGAGAAGAAAGAGATAGAGAATATAAGATTATTGATGATGCCAAGAATATTTTGTCTGAGGCAATAGGAATTGAGGTTGATCCTTCTCAACCTATTTTGTATCAACTAGGAGAAGTAGTCCAAAAGTTCATTGATTCAAAAATCTGAAAAAGAAATTTAACAATAAAGTGTTGGCACACATTGCACAACAAATAGCTATTTATCAAGTTGAGCTATCCACAATTTTGGTCAATCTTGAGGCTTCCTATTCAAATGTGTCATCACTTTTTGGGAAATTATGTGATGTCACTGAGTTCACAAAGGAAATAAAGGACAAATTGTCCAAAATTGATATTGATCTAAAGGCAAGTTCCCAGCAGTTGCAACTTGACTCCAGTTCAAGCTTTGCACATTATAAGAAGATTAGATTTTTGTCAGATATGCAGGCTAAATTGTTAAGACAAGAAGCAAGGATCCAATAAACACTAATTGACATTCAAAATATGATCCTTCCAAACATGGATGCAATGCAAAAATATATTGCATATTCAAAAACATTGATTCATGACAATAACTTCTCTATTGCAGATCACATGATAGAACTTTCTACAGAGGTACAAATTGCACTTCATACATGCAAAATCCTACAAGAAAACTGGGATAATACCTTGGCAGTAATTCTCAAGGTACACTCTAAATTCTTATTTCATTTTGGTGTCTCCATGTAAATATGTGAATAAATCTTTGGCATTATTGTCAAAAAGGGGGAGAGACACATAATATGTTCTATATAATATTTTAAGAAAGACACATAGTATGGGGGAGAAAGATGCTATGGGGGAGAATGTATATAGTAGAGAAGAATTTGTAGATATAATGTATATAGTGAAATTTGTACAGTATACTCTATTGAGCCAATATCACATGGTGATGAATATATGATATTCAATTTTGGGTTCGTAAGTGTTTTTGTCACTAATGCCAAAGGGGGAGATTGTTGACATATCAGTCAAGTTTGTTATTAGTAACACACACTTATTCAGATTTTGTATGGCTATCAAGCTCATTGAATAGTTTACAATGTTTGCCATGTAATTCAGTAGCCACCGAGCTCTACAATTGCTACTAAGTCTTTTGGACTAATCCCAGTGGTTACCAAGTAGATTCAAATAGTGTGAAGTCCAGCAGTTCAAACCAAGCATTCATTATACATCAAGTTTTTTAATGGTTATTGAGCATTATAGTATCTACCAAGCTCATAGTTCAAGTAATGCAAACCGAGCCTATGGTGATAGTGTTTACCGAGTTCAGTTTATTCCGAGTTGCATAGTATCTACAGAGTCACCAGTGTAGACCAAGTTTAAGACTACTTTTAAGTGATCAATATGGACCAAACCTGTACATCTACCGAGTGCATGATGATGTTGAGCAATGACAGTGGATGTCATGTATCAGAACCTCACTGAGTCAGTCTTTAGAACCCAAGTGTCTTCATGTGGGTCAACTTTGTAATTATGTAATTTGGATTAGTATATATATGTAATGTATTGTATCATATCCAGTGAGAATGTGTGTGTGAAAGAAGAATATGAATATGATTGTGCAAGTAATATAGCAAAAGAAGAGTGAATTGTAAAGGCCATATCAGCATAAGGTGTAGCAAAGTCTTATCTATCACAGAAAGGTGATCAATACACAAAAGGAATCTCACTTAGCAAATTCAGTTGCAAATCAGAGATCTGATATTTCATTCTAATAGGTGAACTAGTCAAAATCTTTTAATAGGTAGACCTAATAGTCTTTTGATAAATCTCTTTACTGAGTGCATACTTCATCATATGTTTGTAAAACCTCTAACAAGGTGAACCTAGCAATCCTAATTGCTCCTAACAGGGTAGATCATTAGAAGTGATCATTGTAATCCTTAACAAGCCAAATTTATGCTACAGTATTGAAGCTTGTGGGTATCATCCCCACCCCATTTTTACTTTCTATTTGGAAGGTTTTTGAGTCACAAAATATTTGTGTTCAAGTGTTATGAATGCTTTCATGTTTTCAGTTTCTCATGCATGCAATTAGATCATATGTGATTTAATAGATTAAGGGTTAAATTGTTAAAGTTTTAGAAGTTACTGATTCACCCCTCCCCTCTTAGTAACTTAGCATAATCTTGAATATTTGCAACAATCTCTTCCTACTATTTTTCTTTTTCTCTCTCATTAAGTTACTAATTGTATGTCCACTAGACTCCAACTTTTGAAAATATCTACTACAGTTTCTCTTTCATCTTCAAGTTGTTTATCAATTTCTTGCAATTTGTTAGTGAGTTCTTTGAATTTTACATCTACATCCATATTAACATGATTTGGCGTATCACTAAGTTTTTAATTTCTTTCTTCTAATTGTTCATTCAACTTCTTGAGTTTTTCTTCTCTCTCCATATTTACATCACTTATCTTTTTGTTTCTTTCTTTCAATTGTTACTTCCAAATTTTCATTTTTTCCTCCATACTTTATGATTGTACAATTGCTTCATGAGAGGAATCACTTGCTATCCTTTTCTCTATTTCTTTGCACCTGTTATCTATTGCTTTCTCCTTTTCCTTTGTATTTTCTAGGTCTTCTTTTTACTTTTCAATTGCCTTCTCCAACCCTTTCTTCTCTCTCTTCATCTTAAACAATGAGTTGTAGACCACAGAGTTAGTCTATTTTTCCACATTGCATTTGTCCACATTTTTTACTTTAGAGAAACCCATTGATATGGTGCTAACATGAAAACTTGGTGAATTTATCTCACTCTCTAATGGATTATTATTTAGCTATGGGGAAAAAACAATCATGAACTCCATAACTTCTTTATTTGTGTTATGTGTTGGAAATATCCTACTCGATGCAGTTTCTTGAGAACGAGCCACGTCAAGTACTGTTGGGCCCATTTGTCGTTGCACCAAAAGCCATGACTGTTAGTGAACATGGAACACCACATAATTAACCACCTGTGGGCAGGGGAGCACGTCGCATCACCCAACAATCTCCCCCTCGACGTGCATACCAGGTGCTTACGCAGGTCGGGAAGGCACCGGGGAGATTTGAACCCATGACCAGGCCAAAACCAGGCTCTGATACCAATTGTTGGGCCCATTTGCCGTTGCGCCAAAAGCCATGACTGTTAGTGAACATGGAACACCACATAATTAACCACCTGTGGGCAGGGGAGCACATCGCATCACCCAACAAGTACATCCTTAATGAATGTCTTATTATTTTTTCTATCCATTTTTCGGGTTTCTTGAAAATTTGTTGCAAAATTATTGAATTCAAAATCTGGGTTTGCTGAAACAATATGATGTTTGAAAGGAGAAAGAGCACTTGCAACATTGTACTTGTCTCCACCATAAGGATAACTTTAAGAAACTTCCTTGCCGAAAAAATATATAAATTTGTGGCCAATCCAACATTAGTTTTGGGGGAAAATTTTAATTTCTATTGGCAATTTTTTTTTGATGTTGGGAAAAGTTTAATTTTAGATGCCATTTTTCTTTGACCATAGTAAATTTTCATAAAATTAATACAATTTTTTTCGTTGTAATTGTAAATAAAATAAAATTTAGAGGCAATTTTGTCCCTAGTGATAGAACAAATATATATTGTATAAGGCAATTTTTCCCGTTTATTGGAAAGAAAGAAATATATATATATATATATATATATATATATATATATATATATATATATATATTGGATTAGGCAATTTTTTCCATCTAGTGGAAAAAAAATTATAATGTGTTGGTAGATGTGCTAGAAAATGATGTGATTACTCAATGAATCAATAGCAAGAAATTAATCGTATGTTTATCAAATCAATTGTCAAATTATCATAAGATTACGATCAATATTAAATTAAAGAGTGATAATAAATTGAGGTATCTAAAGGATGACATGTATGTGGAATGTCCTATTGCATTTATAGAAGAATGGAATCTGGTCGAAAAAATATTCTTTAAATTGAAGACATCATACTTGTTGATTGTCATTATCAGAAACATAGTTGATTGTCAAAAATGGTATTGCCTATGGAAGAGGGATCATCAAATCAAAATATAAGCCTTGTTGTCAACCCTGATTTGACTCTAAAGGAGGATGAGGAGAAAAGTGATCTTACTACTAGGCTTATTGTAGCTTCATAGGTTCTCTCTATTAATCCTAGGGACACCATCAAAGAGCTAGAAAAGGAGCAAGAAAAGGCAGACTTTTAAGCAATGTTCATTGAAATGGGTCTTGACCCTACTAATTTTGAAGAAAAAATTGTAAATGTGGTGGAACGGGAAAATTGGATCTTCAACACTTTTGGCATGTTTTGAAGGATAAAATAAGTGTTACATGAAGAACCATTGGTTTAGTTAAAGTTTACTTTGTTAAACATATTATCAAAAATTTTATGAAATGTAATGGTTGCTTCCCTTTTTTAGGAAAGCCAAAATCATTTTTGGTGTGTGTGTGTGTGTGTGTGTGTGTGTGTGTGTGTGTGTGTGTGTGTGTGTGTGTGTGTGTGTGTGTGTGTTTGTAAAATTTAAAGCATATACAAAAAATATAATGCAAAGTAAACCCCTTTAAGTTGATGTTTTAGTGGCATGGCATTTTCTTTTTGGCTCTATTTATTTTATAGTAATTAGATGATTTATTTAACTATCACTTTTCAAACTTGTGTGAATCATGATTTAATTATCTAGTAAGTATTTACTAGTTAGTACATAGTACACATGCAAGCTTGAATTGATGTCTACTTGTTGGGATGTGTTTCAAATAACATGTCATATCTCCAACATGAACCTAACATCCATATACACACTACCGTCTAATTTTTGGAAATTTTTTTAGCACTCTTCTTAGGATTCATGACAAGGGCTTAATTACCTCATGTATACTACAAGTTGAGTGGTTATATCAAGCACTGACAAATTGTCTTTTGGTGTAATGAAAACCCCACTCTAACAAGTGGTATCAAAGCTTGGTCACAGGTTCGAATCCTCAAACCCTCAAGTAACATTGAGGGGGAATTGTTGGAAATTTGTTCAGTGCTCCCCTCGGGATTTGTGACAAGGGCTTAACTGCCTCCTGTGTACTATAAGTTGAGTGGTTGTATTAAGCATTGAAAAATTGATCTTTTGGTGCAATGGAAACCCCACTCTAACACCAATGATTATATATCAATAGTAGATGGTTTATTTCAGGCCAAATGTCTTGAATGAAACCTCAACCTTTTTCAAGTCTCTAAAATGGTGGCATGTCTCCTTCCACCCTGTACCACTTGCAACTGACATTAAATAGATTTCTTGTCATTGTCACTGACATTCCCTCTTCCATAAGGACAAATTCTTAGGGACAAGCTTTTGGAACCTAGACAGAATATGGCCCTACAACTATTTCTATTAGTCCTGACTACTTGGAAGTTTAAGTACCACAAGAAATGGGCATGAATTAGAATAGATTTTATCCAAAAATGGTATAATCTTGATGAAGTGGCAAAGGAAAACTAGTGGCTTTAAGAATTCATAGACTTAGTTAGGTCCCATGCTTTCTACACATACTAGTACACTAGTACTAGGGTATTCCCCTGGTGAAGTTTTTGTCTAGTTTCTATTTTGTTTTATCAAATTACAACCAGTGTACATGTGTCTCTCTATAGATTGTAATTTTCAAAGAATATCAATGAAAAATTTGGAATTCCATATTAAGTAATAAATCATTTAATTCACTAGTACAAAATATGTGTAACAAAAATAATATTTACTTTTATAATCTATTACTACATTAAATTTTTTATTAATTTAGTTTTGATATGTATTTTTTGCGAACTATCAAGTGTAATATTAGTGAATGAAAATATATAATTACTACTATACAAGTTTCAAGTATGGAATTCATTATTTTCTCTTATGGAAGTTGGAAACTCACTTATCATGTGTGTTAATAATTATTAATAATAATATTCAAATTTCAACAAAAAATATCTGTATGAAAACTAGATTTCTTTTAGTGTGACCAATTCAAGTGTATAAATGTGAATGGGATTTGACAATCAAACTTATTTCTCCATTAGATGGGTTTTAAATGAATCATTGACATGCTTATAGAGGTTCTATGCATTCATTTTTTGTGCTGAAAGTATCATTGAAAAACTATTTTATTTTTTAAAATTAGAAATATTCTAATATATTTAAGAACTATAATATTAATATTATAAAGGGGATGCCCCAAGTATCATTGGATGAACAAATATTAATTGCTCCAAATGTATTTCGGGTTTATTTTGGCAACAGTCGACTTATTTTCCCAAATTCTTCCAGATAGAAGACATGTGGAAAATATGTATTAAGTGTGAAATCACTATGTTAATAGTAGCACCATTTGATCAACTTAGATTGAGGTCCCTAAGAGGACTATTGGGAAAATTTGGGGAATGCTCAACCATTTTTATAAATGTCACCCTGGAAGAAGATACATGTATACTCTAATAAGTAATAATGATGTTTCATTGTTGAATTATTCATATTGTAATAATCTGAATGAGAGGATATGTGTATCAGATGATGTTGACTTTTATTATTTTATAATCTATTAATATATTAAGTTTTCTATTAATTTAAATTTGATATGTATTTTTTGGGAACTATCAATATAAGATTATTGAATGAAAATATATAACTACTACCATACAAGTGTCAAGTATGAATTCATGATTAGGCAATTAAATTGGACAATCAAATTTATTTCTTCATTCGATGAGTTTAAAATGAACCATTGAAATGCTTATTAAAGTTTTATAAATTCACTTTTGTATTGAAACTATCATTCCAAAACTATTTTATTTTAAAAATTAGAAATATTATAATATAATTAAGAACTATTTATATATATAGTATAAACATAATAATATTATATTATTATTTTTTAAATAATATATAACTAAGAAGATGTAGCATATTATTGTCATTTAATCTTTAAAATATTAATTGCTTACATTTATAAAGGTGATTTTTTTAAATTAATTTGATTTAAAATATGATAATTAAATATTTTCAATTTTCCAAATTTTATATATATATATATATATATATATATAATTTATCTTATGAATAATACCAATTATGCTTTTAGTTGTAAGTTACTAACTACAACAATCGATGTTTATTCATATATCTAATTATTATTATTATTATTAATTTAGTGTCCATAATCCAACTCCTAATCAATGAAATGATCTAATTAAATTTCACTTATTTATAGTTCTGTGAAATGCAATTTTGTTTTGATTAAGTAAAAATAGGTTTTAAAGGACTTGAAACCTTTACAACAATAGAAGTCTACAGATAAGCATGATAACAGAACAATAGAGAAAAGTATCCAAAAGCATTGAGATAGACCTCCAACAAAAACATCCAAGAGGTCATATAAGACAGAGCTGGAAAAAATAGCAAAAGTATAGCAAAGGAACAACAGCCAACCAACTAAGAAGTATTTATTAGTTCAACAACCTAATCCACCAGAGTTTTCATGTTATCAGCAACAGCCTTCACCTCGTCCTTCTTACTGATCTCCTCATTCTTCTTAGAGTGAGCATGGGTTTGTTTACTTGGTCCCTGAGTATCAACCCTTGGAGGGGAATCCTAGCCTTTATCAAGCTCATTCCTCTTCAAGAGAATGCTCACATTATCCACCAGTTGTTTGACCAATTTCTCCATATTACCCATCATAATTTCCAGTTTGGACACCTTCCCCTAAATGTTGCTAATATCCTTATCCATGACCCTTTGTTTAGCTTTGATCACTGGGACCTTTTGCATGAGATTTTTCACTTCTTTAGCATTCCCTATAACTTCTAAGAGCTTGTCAATATGTTGGCCTAAATTTTGCTCCCCTTTGGAAGTTTTTCTCAATTTTTCCATTTCCTTACCCAACAACTGCATTTGCTATTTGAGGGCACCAATCTCCTTCAGAATAGAACCGGGGTTGTCGTATAAACCCTTAGAAGATCCTCTCCCACCTTCAACTTTATCACCTAAATCTAACATATGCCCCTATTCTCTATCATCCTCATTGTCTGATTCCCCATTCTTCTTTGTATTAAACATATCCTCCTATCACCTTGAGGATTTTCTTTTCCTCTCCAACCATTGAGCTAGAGGCTCATCATCAGAAGGAGGAGAGACCTGCTCATCTTGAGAGTCTTTGCCCTTACCTTTTCCACCACTCCTTTTATTGTAATGGTCTCTAACAATTTCCTCCACAAAGTCAATTTCCCATTCATGGTCAGAATCAACATCCTCAACAGTCTTTTTCTTCTTTTTTGAGCTTCCTCCCAAGCCCTTTTTTGAGCTAACCATAGAAACTTCAGCTTCATCTTGCATCTCAAAATTGTAGACCTTTTCCTCAATACTCCCTTCTATATCCTGATCATCCCCTTTCAAAGTCATGGGTTTTAAAACTTTTTTGGATTTTAACAAATTCATAATCAAAACCATGAGACTTGCATGGTAAATATGCTCTCCATTTGGGTCATTTTGAATGGCCTAGGTAGAAACACTAAGAGACTACAGAAGATAAAAAGGAAAATTGATCCTAACATCATGTTGAAAATGATTTGCCAACATAAAGTGATAACCATACAATTTTGTGAATCTCCTATCCAAAGTCAAGTATTCCATAATCACAGAGTACAAAATGCGAAGGTTGAGAAATAGAGACCAGGTTATAATATGAGTTACCTATTTTAACCAGTCGATTCCTCTCCTATTCTGTCTCAACAAAGTCATCAATAGCCTTATCCAAGAGCTTCCTTTCCCTATAAAAATTTATCCCATCCATATCCAACCTTGTTGCCTCCACAATGACCTCTTTAGTAACATCCATACACTGGTTCCTAACCATCACAGAGTTGTCCTTCCATGATTTAATGAACTAGTGTGTAATTGTAGGGTTATTTCCTTTGAGCCTATCCATGTAAACAGTGAACTTGCCATGCCTCAAAATGTTCCACACCTCTGGCTTGTTCTTCCACTCCACACAACTAGGTGGCTTCATCCTTTTCCTCTTTCCCCGCATAATCTCTAAGCTAAAATCACTGGCTATCTTTCTCTGAAAACCCCAAAACTCTCTGTGAACACCACTACCAAAAAGAGGGAAGAAACAACCCAGAATCCATGCAAAATTCCCACCTTCCTAAAAATTATAACCCACCTCACTCCAAAGGAATAATTCTCATAATTTACTGATAGCAATGTATTTAAAGGATTTTTGCTAAGATCTCCATTTATCATGATTGACATGATCGCGGCCATCTGGAGGTAAGGTATCATATGACTCCCAAATGATAATATGATCATTTAAACATGCCACATCCGAAGCCCAATCAGCTAAACCATTAGCTTCTCTATAGTTATGAGATATAATGTAGTTTTGGAACAAATTAATCATGTTAAAAGCCTTGGAAATAATATTACTAATAGTCCACGAAGGTGGATTAATTTTATTTAAACAATTAATGATATTGAGGGAGTCACCTTCTATCCATATATTCTTCAAATTCATACATTTGGCATAAATAAGACCATGAAGAGCAGAAAAAGCTTCAGCAACGTGATTAGTTTGACTCCCTAAAGGTATAGCCATGTCACCAACAAAGTCACCATTAGAATTTTTGATAACTCTACATCTTGTAATGCCTGGGTTCCCTTTTGAGGCCCCGTCGAAGTTAATCTTAAACTAATTCAGTGGTGGAAAATCCCATCTAGAATTATACCTAGGGTTAGGATCCATAATACTCATACTCAAACTCCTTATATTCTAGTTATTAAGCACCCCATCTTCCCACTCATTACAAGGTTGATGTCCAGAACCACAAATTTTAATGTTTTCAATCAAAAGGGCCTTGACTTTGTTGGAAACCTGAGCAAGATTGGAATCCACCCCTCTAAAGATCCTATCATTACACTCCTTCTAGATGCCCCAACACAAGTAAGGGAGGATAAAGTCCCACAATTTAATGATCAAAGCATTCTTGGAAGGAACCTTCCAACTAGAAAAGAATAGCTAGATGGTAGCATGGGAAACCCAATTCAAATTCATTAAACTCCTTTTATCCCAAACATCTTTGTAAAGGGACAATGCAGCATAATATGATCCACCAATTCCCCATCATTCTTGCAAAGAACACATCGATTAATAATGATGAAGCCTCTCTTCTTAAGATTTTCAAGAGTTAAAATTTTATTTTGTAAAAGAATCCAAAAGAAGATATTAACTTTGGGAGTCAAACCTTTCACCCATGCCCTAGCCCAACAAGGTTCATCATGATCATCAAAAGAGTTAGCAAAGGCTGAGGCAATAGAGAACATGCCACTGGGATCAGTTTTCCAGATCAGAACATCCTCTTCATGGTTAAGAAAGTAAACATTCAAGCACTTAGCAAGCTCAGCCAAATTTTGATCCACCCTAAGAAGATTCACCCACAAATCATCCTTCCAATAATCACTCACTAAAGTACCAAACTAATTCTTGCACTACTCCATATACCCATTCCACCTTGGATCATCACAAAGAGGGTAATCCAGGATCTAAATGTCTTCCCAAAAAAGAGCATTCCTTCCATTTAACCCCTCTCCTTAAAATATGTTTGAATTTCTGAGCATTCTTCCATATCAGAGAACCCCCTTGATCAGCATTAGAAGAGAGGAAGTGTTGAAAATCAAAGTGGTCCCTATTATATTTATCAGCCCAAATATTCCTCCATTCCCCCTCTTCCTTATGCCATCTCTAGAGTAATTTAGCCAATAAAAGTTTGTTCATTGTTGAAATCCTATGCAAGCCACATACACACATTCTCCCAAGCAATAAGAGGAAGTCTTTTTTTAGTCTCCATGCCAGTCCACAAGAAAGTCTTCTAAATTTTCTCAATAGCAAGGGAAAAATTTCTCAGAATTTTCTCAATAGCAAGGGAAAAACAATTTTGTTATTATTATAATATAATAATAATTATGTGATTACTCAATGAACACAAGTGATCACAAGTGTTAATATAATAAAGGGGATGCCTCAACTACCATTGGATGAGCAAAGATCAACCGCTTGATATGTATTTCAAGTTGATTTTGGTATCACTCGACTTATTTTCCCAAATCACCCAAGAGAGAAGACATGTGGCATACATGTATTACATGTGACTAATCAATATTCATTTAGATGTGGTAAATAACATAGTGACATGCAGTGACACAACATCAACATCATTTACATTGTACTAGAAAAAGGACACACTGATCACCATTTGATCAACAAAGATCAATGACTCGAGATGTATTTTGGGCCAATTTTGACAACAATCAACTTGTTTTCTCAAATGCCCCTAGAAAGAAGACACATGGCATACACATATCAAGCAGAAAATTACTATAATGTGGTGTATTGATGCAACATCCAAAGAGGTGACATCTGATGCACTGATCACCATTGGATCATCAAAGATCAATGAATTGAGATGCATTTTGGGTTGATTTTGGCTACAGTCATCTTTTTTTCAAAATTTACCCAGAAAAGATGTCTTCAAAAAGAAGTCTTCAACTCTTCAAAAATCTATAATAATAGTAAAGTTAATCATGAATTATACTATAATGTCACATCTTTTACAATAAATTATGATATCAGTTATAAATTGTACAAGGTATGTAATAATTAATATCAAACACAGTTTTGACTCTCCTAATTCTATAATTTGTAAAATTTGCTTTTGTGTAAACTATAAGGTTTTATTTTCATTGTTTGATCTTAGATCTCTATACAAACTACTAAGATCTTTGCAAAAGCATTGGAGCATCACTAATCAGAAAGGGGTTATGATTTGCAAGTTGCAATGTAGTCCTAGTCTTCCAAGAGTCTAGACAACTCACAAACTATAGTTATCAATTTGAGTTTCAACTTTTTCGATAAAATCTTGAACACATTTTTCTTACCACATTTTTTTTTTTCTATAATTGTAGTATCGATTGTAGAATTTATGGTTTAATTTTAAATTTATCATGCATTTTAAGCCTAAATTATTTACATTCTAGTAGCTAGGCAATTTGCAAAGTTAAATAATAGAACTAAGATTTAGTATTTAAATGTTAATCTTGCCTATAATTTGTAATTTGTGACTGTGTCTAGATCTGTATATTTTTCAACAATGACAAAATTATACAACAGGAGTAGAACTAGCACTTACAGTGGAAGTACAACCTAAAATGAAGTACAGGGGACCAAGAAACCATATTTTGACTTGTACAAACTGGTTAAAATACCAGATTGTACTACTAAATTCTATGATATTTTTTATCCCATTATCTATGGAAGGAGTATGAAGGCAATTAGATATGCAATTAAAAATAAGTGGAATCATCCACAAAAGGAGTCAAAATGTATTAAAACAAACCACGTGATAGGGTTCTTTGTAACTAAATTTTCAACATGGACTGTGGGAACAAGTCATTTTGGGTTACCTCTAGTATTACCTTGTCCATAATTTGTAATGGTTTGCATTGAAAACTATGATGAAAAAAGAAAGGCAATTGTCAATCAAAATACACAAGAGGTAATTTTGTCAATAACACAGAGTGAATTTTCTAGTCTATTGGCTCTAGGGTATGAAGCATGAAACCCAACCCACATTGACCTTAAAACTAGAAGAAATATATGACAAATTATGACCAGATAGAAAATAAATCACATATCAAAAGATTAGCAGATGGATTCAATCTGCCTCGTGATCATAAGCCACCTTATAAAAAAAAGTTCTTTTGCAATGAATTTAGGATAGTATATCCCTGTTATCAATGTGTTTGGGTTTGGAAAGTAACAAGAAAGTGGGTGCCAACATTCTAGAAATAATTTTCAATATTCATTGTCTACAAGATCCAATGAGATATAATTATATTGAGCACATTTTTCATTTCATGCAAGAACAATTGGTAATGATTAAAAGAGGTTCACACTCATAGAAGACATTTACATACATAGCCTACTTGTGTTATCTTATGTTATCAAAGCATCATCAAATATTTGAAACAAACAAGCTTCATCTTGATTTTGGTAAACCAATATTTGCATGGACACTTGTGATTAGGATGAGTGATCCCCAAGGGGACTACAACCACTTTGTAGACTTCTTCTTGGCACCCCTGTATCATAAAATTGTAGGCACTTCAATGCCTAGATTGCCTATGTCTTGCAAACAATGCATTCAACTGGGAAGTCAAATTCAAATGTTTGACTGGTACTTTATGGAAGAGAACATTGTAATAAGGTTTTACGGCTCAGTGGTAGAGCCCTACAAACTTCCAATACATGTTTTAGGATGAGTATTTGCATTCGAATGTGTATGATAGATGGAAAGCATAGATGTACTCTTTCATGGTCAGCAAAAGAAAATCATATCTCCTTCCTTGAATGTCACATGTGTAGGGTTCACATTTGAGAGTAGAGCATTCAAAGTGGCACATTATTTTTTTACATTTTTAAAATTTGACATTTCCAAGCATTGGCAATATGATCTACTAAACATAATTGGTACAAAGCTTGTATAGAATGGGAACTCTGCAAGAAAATTTCAACATGGGAGTATGCCATTGATTGAAAATTTTAAAAACATGGACTCATGAGAAGTGGTCAAAATAGAGATGGAGAAATGCACTAGTGAAAACAAATTTTTAATAGAGGAATTCTAAGCACAAATTAAAGAATTGTATAGATAGAAAGAAAAAGTGTGACATGTGACATCCTACAATTTCTATCAAAAAGTAGGTCATCCAAGTAAAATCTATATGGACGCCATAAATAAAGACTGTGTAGCTACACATTGGTGTCGATCAAAAATTAATGCTTTTTGGGAAATAAGGAAGAATCTCGGTGACCCTAAGACCTTTGCAAATTTCAAAGACTTTCTTAAGGATGAAGCATTTATAAAATTATGGGATAGTGAGCATCTAGATGCAGTAGTGGCACAATGTGATGTTGAGGATGAAGATAATGAGTATGAAGTTTCTAAGGATCCTACATCCACCACCACATACACTACCACTGGTTCCATTGAATCCACTCCCCAAACTACTACTACTAGTACATTTGATTCAATTGGACCATATGTTGTACTCAATCAGTAGACAATGGAAAATTATGGCATAGGGGAAAAGGTGATAGAAAAATGGGTTATCCAAGTGATGGTGGGTTGGGCCCAAAAGGTAAAGGACATTAGTATCCACTCCCCATAGTAGAGCCACCAAAACCTGGTCATAAACCAATCATTGAAGATGAGTTAGATGATCCATCACATTCATCAAAAAAAGTTGAACTCATGACATTGTTCATCCTAGCTGAAATTCCAACTCCCATTATTGCTACATCTTCAAAAATAACATTACGGTTGCACTTTGACAAGAATATTATAGATAAATGTGCAAAGTAGCAGAAGGTTATGTATATTCAAACTAATATAATGCCAATCACAATTCCCTTAGGAAGAAACCCTCATAACTATCCAAGAACTCCACTTGTTAGTGGAGGTGGGGCAGGATTAGGAAGGGATGATGTCATCGGTAATCCTCAAAATTTAATTGTTACAAACTAGGGCATTAGTGCATGGAAACAAGTACAATGTTGCAAGTGCTCTTTCTCCTTTCAAGCATCATATTGTGTCAACGTACCCATATTTTGAATTCAATAATTTTGTAACAAATTTTCAACAAACCCAAAAAATGAATAGAAATAATAATAAGGCCTTCAAGAAGAATGTACTTGAAGTGGCTCACTATCAAGAACCAGCATCAAGTAGGATATTTCCAACATATAACACAAATAAAGAAATGATGGATTTCATGATTGCTGCATCCCCACAACTAGTTAATAATCCACTAGATGTTCATGTTAGCACCCTATCAATGGATTTCTCCAAAGAAAAAAATTGTGGAAAAAGTTAGTGTGGCAAAAAAGACCAACTCTATGATATATAGTTCACTATGTGTGTGTGTGTGTGTGTGTGTGTGTGTGTGTGTGTGTGTGTGTGTGTGTGTGTGTGTGTGTGTGTGTGTGTGTGTGTGTGTGTGTGTGTGTGTGAGAGAGAGAGAGAGAGAGAGAGTGTGTGTGTGTGTGTGTGTGTGTGTGTGAGAGAGAGAGAGAGAGACCTGAAAAATGAAAAGACAAAGGAAAAAGACCTAAAAAATGCAAAGACAAAGGAGAAATTATTAAATAACATGTGCAAAGAAATATAGAAAAGGATAACAAGTGCTTTCTCTCAAGAAGCAACTACACAGCCATAAAATATGGAGGCAGAAATAAAAATTCTAAAGGAACAATTGGAAGAAAGCAACAAAAAACTAAGTGATGTAAATGTGGAGAGATAAGAAAAACACAATAATTTGAAGGAACAATTGGAAGAAAGGAATGAAAAACTTAGTGATGCTCTAAATCATATTAATATGGATGCAAATGTAAAATTCAAAGAACTCAAGGACAAATTCTAAGAAATGAATAAACAACTTGGGGATGAAAGAGCATTTGTAGTAGATATTTTCATAAATTTGGAGTCTAGTAGACATACATTCAATAACTTAATAAAGAATTGGAAAATGAGAGGGAAAAAAGAAAAATAGTGGGAAGAGAAAGTGGAGAAAAAAAAAGTGAAAATCAATTGTCATGAATGGTGCAAAAGGTACAAAAGGAAAATAAAATAATCACAACCTATGAAAACAATTTGATTGAGTCAAATGACAAAATTAAAAATTTGATCAAGCAAATAAAAGAAAAAATATGGGGGGAAATTATGGAAAATTCTCATAGGTTGTGTGATTGGTTTGAATTGTGTCAAACTATTCGAGCTGCTTGTGGGAGTATCAAATAGAAGATTGAGAAGAACAAAGACCTTTTTAAGCTTGAGAAGACTATAAGATAGATTATACACATAATAAACACAAATAGTGTCAAGGATTTAGCTAGTAATGGAATTCATGACCATGTTTGTGCATCAATAAAGTCATCACCTATCATTCAAAAATGCTAGAGTATAAGGGAACAAGAGGAATATTTGAACTCATTGATGAAACTAGGAAATAGTATAACTTTTATGGGTTATATAGTTATTGTGGGGTCTTTTCCTTTTATAAGTTCAAAGACATTTTACTATATCTTCTTTATAAACCTAAAAAAAATCTACTTTTATTTGGTTGAAGACATCATATGGTTTTATGGATATAATGGTATAATCAGAACTTATATGTGATAAATTGATAGATAGAATATCGTCTTCCTTTAAACTTTTAATGGGTAGGTTCTTGCAACCAAGTACTATGAGCAAGAAATAGTCTATGTGAGCATTTATTATTTTCTATGAGTTATTGAAATGAATATTTGTTTCAATATATTGCATGTGTACTAATTTGTTGTAGGAATAAGTCAAAGAAAAGCATAAGGAAAAGAATGAGCAAGTGAATTAATGACAAGATCATGTAATCACTTTGTACCAATGAACAACAGAAGATCAGGTCAAGACAAATAATAATTGTTAACCACTTGTGCAAATCTAGATATCATGGCACACTACATTTTCTCAAGACCTGTTCAAATGAAAATAATGTGTTTTCACATTATTGTATAGATTGCCATAAAATGAAAATTCTTGCATACATGCTAAATTCCTTTGTTTTATCTACTTCATGCGTCTTTATAAAATTTCCCATCTTGTCATCAATGACCCATAGGGTATCATTTTGGTATTCATGGGGTAAATTTTATAGTCTTAACTAAAGAGAAACTCCATTCATGTCCACACTTTTGGATAAAAGTTTGGATTCCAGTCCTTGATGTAGAGACCTTTTCCATCCATTGTGTAAAGTCCATTATTCATATTATACTTTTTTTTCTTATTTTTCTTGCACACCACCATGTAGAAGCCATTCAAAAGAGTATTAATTATCCTAGACTTCCCCTAACGAGTGTCGAACCAGTCTTTGATTTTCTTGAAGGATGGTTGATGCAAGAGCATCTTGGTTGTAAGGGCAATCTTGCATCACCCAAAAATATTTATATTTCTAGTTTTCTTCTTTTTGTCTTTTTAATAAGGGTTATTCCTATGTAGAGTTTCTATTTGTGGGACCTTTCTAGTTTTAGTAAGTTGGTATTATGTGCTTAGATTATTCCAATCTCATATATTGAGGTTCATTTTTGGCATATCATCTTGTTGGATGAGTTTTTATTGTCATATCGTATGTATTGGTGTAGTTATTGCAAATTTTTGGGATGGATTTTGGCTATCCAAACTTTAGGTCTAGTGATGAAGGCCTAAATAGCTCTGAAACAAGGCAAAACCTTCACTAATGGATGCTTTCATAAAAAGCCATTGTAAATTGCTAGCTGAGGATTTTAGAATGGGGTTATAATATCCCATCAAGTCAATGATTTTCTAGTTATGGTCTCTAGGAGTGAACCCATCCAAAAATATAATTTTTAAATTGTCTTGAGTTGATCTTATGTAATGAAGTGTAATGAAATATCATAATATTAGGTTGGTTAGCCTCAAGGGTTAGGGCTTAGCATCTAGAACCTTGTTGGGTGGTAAAAAGTGTCTATATAAGGAATGCCCATGGGTTATCTAGGAAAGTTCTAGGTGATAGTTGCAGCTTGGTATTACATAATGTTGTAAGGAAGGCACCCATGTGGGTTTGCATATTGTAATTTTGTAATTCTACATTTGCGGCGATAATAAGAAGCCCATATTTTGGTCTTGCAATTTGTGGTGTTCTTTGTTTTTGTTGTTTTTTGTGGTATTAAAGGGAGCCCCCTTCATCAAATGGTGTCAGAGTGGGAATTCCTGAGTGTGTAAATAGATCATCGATTAGGATGCAGTTTGCACTAGGACTGTGGTTTGCACTGAGCATATGAATATATCACCGATTGTGAGGTAGCTCAAGCACTAGGAGTTCAACATAAGCATAGAAATGCCTCCACAAAGAAAGCGTGGTGGAAGAGCCATAGGTGTTATGTTTAAGGGTTTAGAGCCCTCCAAAGATACATGCAAGCATTGGAAGAAAAAATGTATAGAGGAATAAATCTTGCATTAAGAAATGAAAATGAGGATGAAGAAGAAGGAAATGTTGAAGCAAAGGCAATTTTGAACCCAAAAGAAGACAGATTTTTCAAGGCCATCTCCAAGATCGAAAAAAGACCTAAGTTTGAGGTTCCCACATTTTTGGGAAATCTTAACCAAGTGGAGTTGATTGATTGGATCAATGAATTAGAGGAATACTTTGAGTATGAAGATATTGAGGATCCTGATAGGGTCAAGTTTGCGAAGGTGAAACTGAAGGTTCCTATGAAGATCTAGTGGCAGGAGATCCAATTGGAGAAAAATAGAAGAGGAAAGGAAAAAATCACAAGATGGGACCAAATGATAGCCAAATTGAAGGGGAAATTTATTTTTCATAAGTTATGAGCTTGATTTATTGAAGAAAATGCAAGGGTTGAAGCAAGCAGGAAGATCTATTTAGGAGTATATTAAAGAGTTCTAGAGAATTCTCATCAGAATAGGTCATGTAGAAGCTGACAAGGAGAAATTTTCTTGTTATCTTAATGGGTTGAGACCAAGCATTTAGGAGGAGTTGAGTCTAGTTTGAATGAATAGTATTGAAGAGGCATACCATTTTTCCCTAAGAGTTGAGGAAAAGATGAACAAGAAGTTTGATAATAAAAATAATAGAAGAGGTTGAGGTGAAATATCTGTCAAATGGTCTCATGGAGACCAAAATAATGATCAAAAGAACAAGGATGAGGAAAGTAGTAGTAGTTAGAGGATAAATAATTCCAATTATTTCCATGATAAGAATAATAGAGATCAAAGAGGAAGAGGTAGAGGGAAAGGAGTTAGAAGAGGGGCCTTCAATGGAAAATGTTTCCACTATATAGAGGAAGGGCATGGAGCATTTGGGTGTTCCCAGTACCAAGGAAGGAATGCTAGAAGAACTGAAGGCTAGGTCGAGTAGTGCATGTTGCTAAAGATTCCAAATCATCACATTCTAAATATGTTGAAAGAGGAGAAGTTCTAGTCAATAGAAGAGTCCTACTAAGTGGTGAGAATGAACCTGATCAAAGAAGGAGTTTGTTTCACACAAGGCAAAAATGTGAAGATAAGTGTTGTGATATGATCATTGATGGTGGAAGCATTGAAAATCCAATGTCAAAAAATATGGTTACAAAGTTAAATCTAAAGAGGCAGAAGCACTCACATTCGTACCATATTGTCTGGGTGTGGGATGACCACAAGGTCATAGTCAATGAGTAGTGCCTACTAAAGTTCCAGAATAGAAACTACTAAGATGAGTTCCTTTCTGATATCATAGCTATGGAAATTTTCCATATGTTGTTGGGTAGGCCATGGTATTGTGACAAGCATGTTGTACATGATGGACAAGCAAATACCTACATTTTTACAAAGGATGGAGTGAAATGTCATAAGTTGAAGTTGTTGAAGGAGAAAGAAGAAAACATATTTAGTGCCACTAGAATATGTTTTGTTGATGGAAAGGAGTTTCTCAAAGGTATGAAGTATGAACATATGTGTCTTGCAATAATCCCAAAAGATGAGAAAGAAGAAGTAGAAGAGGTACCTATAGAAGTTGCAGATTTGTTAGGAGAGTTTCTTGATATTGTGTTAGATAATGTACCTGATGGATTACCCCCAGTGATAAAATTAGTCACTAGATGGACTCAATCTCAAGATCTAGTTTTCCAAACAAGGCAGTGTATAGAATGACACCAGTAGAAACTTAATAGTTAAACAAAAAAGTGCATGAATACTTGCAGAAGGGGTTGATTTGAGAGTTTGAGTCCATGTGTTGTACTAGTAATATTAGCACCAAAGAAGAATGGAGAGTGGAGGATATGTACAAATTCTCAAGCTATTGACAAAATCACAATCAAGTACCAATTTCCATTTCCATAGATGGACGATAGTATAGATTGTGTTGAGTGGAGCTATGTATTTCACAAAGATAGATATGTAGAGTGGGCCATTAGATTCGCATAAGAGAAGGAGATGAGTGGAAGACTACTTTTAAGATAAGGGAAGGATTGTACAAATGGTTATTTGTGCCTTTTGGGCAACCAATGCATTGAGCACTTTCTTGAGAATTGTGAATGAGGTACTAAAGGAGTTTCTAGGTGGGTTTGTCATTGTTTACCTAGATGATATTTTGATCTTTAGTCAGACATTGGAGGAGCATTTGACGTACATTTGTGAGGTGTTTGATAAGTTGAGGAAGGAAAATTTGTTGATAAATTTGAAGTGTAGTTTTGTGAAGAAGGAATTGGCATGCTTGGGATTTGTAGTATCGACAAAAGGTCTAAAAATGGACCCTAAAAAAGTGAAGGCTATTCTGAAATGGCCTACTCCAAGGAGTGCAAAAAAGGTAAGATATTTTCATGGATTGGCTACTTTTTACAAAAAAATTATCAAAGGTTTAGCATTATTTGTGGACCTTGGACCTTGGACCTTTCACTAAAATAATGAGAGGAGATAGAAAAGAATTTAAGTGGATTGCAAGGACATATAAAAGTTTTATACTATTGAAACAAAAAGTTACATAGCAGCCTATTTTAGCACTTCCAAATTTTAATAAGGTGTTTCAAGTAGACTATGATGTTAGTAGATTGTGATGCTAAAGGTACTACAATAGGAGTTGTTTTGAGCCAAGAAGGTAGACCTATTGCTTATTTTAGTGAGAAATCAAATGATGCCAAAGAAAGTATTATGTTTATGATTGGGAGTTTTATGCTATGTTTTAGGCATTGAAGAAGTGGAGAAATTATCTTCTTCCTAAGGAGTTTGTTTATTATACTGATCATCAAGCTTTGCAATATTTAGATATTCAGGGACAATTGAATCAAAGGCATTTGAGATGGGGTAGTTTTCGCAGAGTTATACATTTGTTTTGAAACACATGAGTGAGAAGTCTAACAGAGTTACAAATTCTCTTAGTAGAAAACAAGTTTTGCTATCAAAAATGTAGATTGAGGTGGTTGGGTTCAAGGAACTCAAGAAATTGTATCTGAAGGATCCTGATTTTGGTGAAGCTTGGAAAGATTGTACGAAACCTGTTACACTTGATAGGACAAAGTGGTTGGATTTCATTATCCAAGATGGTATTTTTTTAAGGGAAGTCATTTGTGCATTCCTAGAAGTTCCATGAGAGAGAACCTCATCAAGGAGACACATAGTAGAGGATTGGTTAGACGCTTTGGTAGAGATAAATAATTGCTTTGGTTGCTGAGAATTACTATTGGTCACAATTGCAACAAGATGTGAAGAAGTTTGTGCAGTGTTGCATAGTATTTTAGATGGTGAAAGGAGTGAAGAAAAATATAGGTTCATATCAACCATTATCTATACCTAAGAAGCTATGGGAAGATCTCAACATGGATTTCATTCTTGGTTTACCAAGGACATGGTGAGGGCATGACTTGATATTTGTGGTGGTTAACAGTTATTCAAAAATGGCACATTTCATTCCCTACAAGAAGAATAGTGAATTTATTCATGTGGTGGAGTTGTTCTTCAAACAAATGGTGAGACTACATGGTCTTCCAAAGAGTATAGTCTATGATCAAGATACCAAGTTTTTTGGTTATTTCTAGTGTACATTATGGAATAAATTGAAGACAAGTTTGAATTTCAATTCATCACATCATCCACGGACTTATGGAAAAACAAAAGTTGTGATTCAAAATTTGAAGAATTTGATGAGATGTTTGGTTGGAGATAAGCCAAAAGGTTGGGATTTTATTTTACCATAGGCAGAATTTGCATACAATAAATTTTTTTGATAAGAGTACTGGTAAATCACCATTCTATAGTATCTATGGGAGCACTCCCATAAATGCTTATGAATTGAGGCAGTTGGTGGTGCAAGAGCACCTTTAATTCCATCCACTACAAGAACATATAGAAAATCAAAGACAAATGGTTAGGGTGGTAGTTGGATCTAGAATCCAATGTTAGAAATAATGTCCAGGTTGTAAGGCAAGGAGACATTAGGTGTGTTATAAACGTAGTTGTCTTCCTTAGTCATTTTATGGGAAATTTCTAAGTTAGAAATAGGGAAAAGTAGTTTAGAAGGTGGAATAAGAATTATATTATGATAATAACCTTTCTAGGTTCCTAGGTGGAGCCTATGATTAAAGTTTAGAAGAGTTTGATGACATTTGATAATTTTTTCAAAAAGTTGTCAAATTTGTCAATGTTGCATAATGCAACTATTGTGCACAAACGCAAGATTTGAATCCCAACATTCACAACAACCTTTATTAGTTCAAATGATTGGGAATATGATAAATAAGGTTGAGAAACCTTTCTCAAGATAGAAGAGAAGAATCTAATGTATTTTGGCATTGAAATCAATAAAATTTGTTGTTTTCCTACAAAAATTATCTGAAACTTCATTTGTACATAATTATACGAATTCAAGTGAACCTATAAAGGATTGAGAAACTTGAATGAATCTCATATGAAGGATTTTCAAGTAGTTTTAATCCCTAAAGTTAGACTGGTTAAGAGAAATCCAATTTTGTGTGCTTGTTGGTCATAGGAAGGCCCTAACTAGAGTTTCAAGAGCAAATCTCTCTTTCCCAGAGATTCCACCATGGGAAAAATCTAATAACTGGTGGAAATAAAGGGGCGAGGATGTAATATAATACTTTTTGGGTCTCAAACTAGGAGACAGAAGATTTTGGGAGTAAATACTAAACCATCTGGACAGGCATCTACATGTGACTGTCCATAATTGGGTTTTTGAGGCACAACTTGGCTCAAGGGTGGAATAGAAATCTAAACTCTTGGATTTATATGTATTGGCATGTTACTAAAGTGTTACAATAGGTTTTGTTGGAAGATGAATTAAATTCCTTGTACTTTCTTTGTAAAAGTGTGTAAGGACCCACCTCGTATGTAATTATAAATATGAATTCTCTGCCAAAAAACTATTATAGAAGATTTAATTGGTTATGGAGTAATGCATATGTTGTGAATGTCCTAATGAAATTTAGATTAGTTGATATAGCCATGTTTTAATACTTAGTGATTCAAGAACTACTACATTATCTCGATTGATAAAACTGTAAAATTTCACTAATGATGATACAAAGCATTTTCACCCAATGATAAGGATGTCGATTTGATACCTCAATGATTATTTTAGTACTTTAATCGAAATTAATGAATATGTTATGTTATATAGAATATATGATTTCTAATGATTAAATGTGAGTCAAAATGAATTAAATAAGTTAATTACATGAAAGATTCATATTTTGATTTATGTAACTATCCAACTACGTTTTGAATATATGCATGTGATTTCTTGAACTACTGATGTGTGAAATTAGTGTGCATGATATTTAATCAAGAAATCTAATGGAAAGACGAAACTAAACCCCTTGCTATTGTGCTAATTTGCATTATCTTTATTTGAAGGTTGTTATATAGTCTTAAAATTCTCCTAGTGGGTTCTATTAAGTCTTTAAGGCCTAAAAACATTAAATTTAAGTACCCTAGGGGTAAGGGTATAGGTTGGGAGTACTTTCCACACACTTAGCCTCTTTGGTTGACTTTTAGGGTCACTCAAAAACCCTACTTTTGGTTGATTGCGAAAATTGATTTGTCTCCTCTATAAGTTGGTGACTCAAACTCCACATTGGGGTTACCTAAAGTCTAGTTGAGTTAGGATCATATTTAGAGGCATTTTGGAGAAGTTTTGAGTTGTTACCCAATCTATAGTTTTCAAGAAAAGTTGAAGATTGAAGGAAAGGAAGGATAAGCTCTTCTCAACTTGTCATTTTACCATAACTTTTTGTGAAGGTAGGGTTCTTCACTTTGATCATGGTTCTTCTTATTGTTCATGCTTGATTCATGCATAAGGCATTGTGATGATCTTTGTATTTCTTGTATGTATGTTGAGGGTGTTTTGGGAGGAATCTTAACTTGTTCTTGGATGTCATTTTTATGCTTTGCTTTGAAATTTTGAGGGGATTTCATGGGGATTGTTTTGGCATTACTCACCCTTGGATAGGGAAGAAGTGGCCAAGTATGGGGGAAGGGCCTTAGTTGGACCTCAATAGTGTAGAGTCTCCTCTCATGGTGACAAGAGGGAAAGAGGGTAGGGTGTATGGACCCCTACTTGTCATCACATACCTTGTATGAAAATTTGAATTCTTGAAGAAGGGAAGGAATGAAAACCCTTGTTATATTGGCCTCGAAAGAGCTTTTGTAGAAGAACAGAAGTTCTTGAATTTTAGCCCCGAAAGGGCTATGTTATGGTATGGTGATTGACATCTCCTATTGAGAAAATTCACCTCCCCCCTATTTTGGTTCAATGTTGAACCTATTGTGCAAAATTGGGTTGGGAATGCATGCTTGAATTGTCCATCATATTATGTTGTTTTACCTCCATGTCAATTCTTGTCTTTTCCATGGTTCCCTTGATGCATTGAAGACATTGGAAGATATCTCTTGTGAAATCCCTAGAAGATAATTCAATTGAATTGTGACATTATGTAAAAATGTATTTTTTAAATGTTGATGTATTTGGAAAAGACATCGGATTTTCTTACTGGTTCTTTCCTAATGGAGCCTTGAACCAAGTTGATTAATAAAGAGAAAAGATTGAGAAACTTTCTTGCATTGTAGCTTATGTTGTTTCAGTTCTTGCATATGTGCATTGATGAGTAGATAGAATGATGGTGATCAATTACACATTTACAAGTTTAATCTTGCTAAAGAATGAAATTATACTGTGTTGAAATTCTCAATTCAATCCATGTTTAATTGGAAATAAAACAAATCTTGTAATATTGCTTGAACACATTTTCAAATTCTTGGCATTTTGGTAAATTAAATTTGAAAGAAGTAGGATAGCATACACTCCCTTGTAATAAAAATGTTGTCAAAAAAAATTATATATATATAGGTGTTTCTCAAAGGAAAACTAGACATTAAACAAAAAAAAAATCATACTTCAACAAAAGGGCACCTACAGGAGCATTTTTGCTCTCTGGATTTTCTATGACAAGTGTTTTATTCTTCAATTGTGTAACAGAGAATATTCCCTAAATACTTTATTTTAAATCTTAGAAAAATAAAATTATATTATATTATATTTATAATAGCCTACCTATCCTACCCAATTAACTTTATATCATGACTACTCTTATCTATCCTAAGTTTTCACCTAACAAACCTTTTTGCTTTATTACCCTTTCCCCCCTAAAGTCTTATTAACTCAGGTTTTGATTGTGATATTTCCATTGATGTCATAGCTGACATCACCCCATTTTTTTTTACTCTTGCTAAAATGGGCGCATGGCATCAATATTTTATCTGGATAGGATTTTGGTTGTTGGGTTTTTTTTTTTAAAATTGTTTGATTTAACTTACCCCTTTTTCCTTAGCGCCTAGACATGACAAGCTCTGCCATGTACAGGAGAAGGGGGACAGACCTACCAACGGTACGTTGGGACAGTGCTTGGGCAGCGTGCTTGTCCTTAGGAAGGGCATGTAAAGCACTTAGGTTAGGATGGGGGTGGGTAGTGGGGAGTATAGGTTGCTTAGTAAATTTTTAAAAAGTTTTAAGTTTTAGTTTGAAATATGTGTTAAGTAGTTTAGTTTATCTATGTTTTTTTTATATTAGTTTAGTTTAGTAAGATAATTGTAGTAAAGGTTAAACTCATTATTATTTCATGTTAGAAATTTCAAAATTTTTCCTAGTTAATGTCAAGTGTTAGGTTGTTATTTATTATTTTATTTAGTTAGTGTAGTTTGGTATCTATGTTGTTTTGCTAGTTTAATTTTTTTTTAAATTTATAATAGGATAATTAAGTATTTTTTTTAAATTATAAAATTCAATAAATTAGTATTAGTTAAAAGTGCTTAGATTGTGGAATAATTTAGAAATTAGTTCTTTGATTTAATTTCTCAATTTTATTAGACCCGTTTTCATTTAAGTTGTTATTCATTAATTTTAAATATAATGTTGTATAAGATATGTAATAATGAAACGAAAGTTCAAATTTAATGATTGATTCATTTTCATGATTATAAACTTAAGAGGAAATGTAGTGAACCTATTCTTTAGCTGTGATATAAACGTATCAAACTTAGTGACTTTTAATTATAAATTTTGTAAAAAAAATTAAATTTAAAACAAAAAATTGTCTTTTTTTTTGCCCAATTTTTTGGGCATGACAAAGTGACCTAATTAGCCCTATTAGGCCTAAGAGAGAATTGTAAGCAACTTGAATTAGGGGATTGGTCAAGGGTCCTAACTTGGTGAGGGTTGTTGATTAATGGATTGAAGTATCTAAAGGTGATTAAGGATTTCTATGATGGAGATCCAAGAAAGTTTCCTTCATAAATCCAAGATTTATCCTTGTAGTCCTATGTGGAGGTTTAGGTGTGTAGATTGATTTTCTAAAGAAAATATTGGGGAGTCTGTGTTTCAAACATTTAAGATTTGAAATTTAGTGTTCGAGAAGACCATATTCCATCCCTAAAGCATTTGGTCTTGAGTTTGTGTCTTGGTATGCCTTGAAGAGGTGAGCTAAACTTTGATTTGGATCTAGTCTAGGTAGTGGGGGTTTTGGGAACCATTGTGGAGCCCTAGATTATATTGGTGGAGAATGGCTTTGTACACTTCTAAGTAACACATTTTTTATATAATTTTGGGTCCCTGCTCCAAGTGGTATTAGAGAAACTAGTAGATCTTTGGAGAAATACAAAGTTGCAACCATGTTAGATGGTGGAGAAGAAAATGATAATGAACTTCCTAACAGGATGACAAATGTTGAACTACTGAGGGTGGTGAAGGAGCATGATGTAAAAAGGAAGAAAATGAAGAAAGAGATGTAAAAACTGAAAGAACAAGTCAAGAAAGGATTCAGTGGTAACTCTAAGAATGAGAAGGAGAGGAGTAATGAGGAAACCCCTTGGTAGAAGGAAGAAGAGGAGATTCCTGCAGAATAAAGTTTGTACCTAAAGACTTTAAAATCCATGGAGAGAAGGACCATGGACACCAAACTTGATCTTCTTGTTTATGGTGGGAAGATGGGTCTAGAAGAAGTGATGAATTGGATTGATGAACTCACTAGTTTCTTTGGCTGTGAGGAGATACCAAAGCATCAAAAGGTTAAGATAGCCAAATCAAAGTTGAAGGGGGCAGCCTTAACTTGGTAGAATTTCACTCAAGCAAAGAGGATGAAGATGGACCAAAATTAGATAAGTACATGGAAGAACATGGTCACCTTGATAAAGGAAGCCTATGTACCTAAGGACTGTGAGAGTCTACTTTATAAGAACAGGCATATTCTAAGACAAAAGGAGATGGATGTCTCTAGTCACACTAAGGAATCCCACAAAATCACTATAAAGTCCAAGTTGGTGGAACCAAATTGTGTCAAACTTGCTAGGTATATGCAAGGGCTGAGGATGAACATCCAAGATGAACTAAGTCTGTGTTCTCCTAATACAATCCATAAATGCTTTCAATTTTCATTGAAGGTGGAGGAGAAGATTAAGAGGAAGCAAGATCAAGTTGGAAAAGGAAGAAGCCAAAGAGATTTTGGTAATACAGGAAAAGGATCAAGTGGTGGCAAAGGACAAACTCCTAGAGACTATGGAGAGACCTATCAGGAGAATTCCTTTAGTGAGAACAATTCTAGAGGATCCCATAGGGGAAGAAGAAGAGACTCAAGGAGGAGATTTAGAGGGAGATCAACAAGACCTCCAAGGTGTTATAGATGTAACCAACTAAGGCACTTGGCATCTAAGTGTGATAGGAGAACAAACCTAGTCAGGGAAGAGGACATTCAAGAAGAAGAAACACAAGGATCTTATGCAACACTTGAGAAGGGAGAAGACCTTATGATGAGGAGAATGCTATTGAATGCCCCAAGCACTCATGAACCACAGGTTAGAGGAAGATTTTTTTCATAACCAACTACAAGTTTGGAGACAAAGTCTGAAAGATGCTAATTGATAGTGGATTTACTGACAACTTGGTATCTGAAGAAGTAGTAAAGAAATTGAAATTGACAAGTGTGCCACATACAAACGCTTACAAGGTATCTTGGTTCATAAAGAAGCAGCAAACTATCATAGAGGAGCAAGCTTGGATGGAATTCTAGATTGGAAAGTGGAAAGATAGAGTCCTTTGTGACGTTGTCCCAATGGATGTCTATCATTTTCTACTAGAGAGACCTTGGAAATATGATGTGGAGGCACACCATGATGGAAATTTGAACACATATACCATCAACCAAAAAGGTGAAAAGGTAACTCTCTTATGCTTGCCAGATTCTGTAGAAGAACAAAAGGATCCTAAGTTTTTGTTTTTATATGGAAAAGAAATTCTAAAAGTTGTGAAGTAGGAAAAGGCTCCATGCTATGCCTTAGAAATTTTTCCAAAGGATGGAAGACCTAAGAAGGTTGTGAAGGAAGTGAAGCCCTTGAGACATATAGGTCCTAAAGAGGTTGCAGACCTATTGGGCCAATATAAAGACATTGTCACCAAAGAGTTTCCAAGTGAGTTTCCCCCAATCAAAGACATAAGCCATAACTTAAATTTGATCCCAGGAGCAACACTGCCTAATAAAGCAGCATACAAACTGACTCCAAAGTAGAATTGGGAAATGGCATGACAAATACAAGAACTCCCAGATAAAGGTTTGATTTTAAAAAGCCTTAGTCCTTGTGTAGTACCTGCCCTTTTAGCCCGTAAAAAGGAAGGCACATGGAGATTGTGAACTAATTCTAGAGCAATAATTAGAATCACTATTAGGTATAGGTTCCCTATTCCTAGAATAGAATATCTATTGGATCAATAGGGGGAGTGAGGTACTATTCCAATATAGACTTGAAAAGTGGCTATCACCAAATAAGGATTAGGGATGGTGATGAGTGGAAGACTACATTTAAAACTAGTGAGGGCTTGTATGAATGGAGGGTGATGCCTTTTGGCTTGTTAAATTCTCTAAGCACATTCATGAAACTCATGAATGAAGTGCTAAAACTATTTCTTTGGAAATTTTTCATAGTGTACCTTGATGACATCCTTATTTTCAATAAGAGTAAGGAGGAACATTTAGAACATCTTAACTTGGTGTTAAAAAGATTGCATGAAGAAAAAAAATTTATAAACTTGGACAAGTGTGTTTTTATGAAAGGAGAACTTATTTGTTTGGGATTTGTAATCTTAGAAGGAAACATAAAAATGGATCTTGAGAAAGTGGAAGCCATTTTGAGTTGGCCTTATTCTAGGACCATGACTAAAGTCAAAAGCTTTCATGGGCTTGCTTCTTTCTATAGAAGGTTCATTATGGGCTTCAATAAATTGTGTGCTCCTATCCTTGAGACTAGCAAGGGTGGGAAAAATTTTAAATTTGTGTGGAACAAGGATGTAGAGGAGGCCTTCCAAATGATGAAGAAGAAGGTAATGGAGAAACCTATCCTAGTGTTCCCTAATTCTTAGAAGATTTTTATTATTGAATGTGATGCTTCTAACCTAGCTATAGGGCTATCTTGAGTTAGGAAGGGAGGTCAATAGCATTTTTCAATGGGAAATTGAATGAAGTCAAGAGGAAATACTCCTCTTATGACTTGGAACTGTATGCCTTAGTCCAATCATTGAAGAAATGGAGGCACTACCTCCTTCCAAAAGAATTTGTTGTTTTCATAGATAACCAAGCTATGAGTTTCTTAAATAGCCAAGAAAAACTAGGCCACAAACATATAAAATGGGTAGAATCAATTCAAGCCTACACCTTTTCAATAAAAAAGAAGGGAGTTGCCAATAAATTGGTAGATGTGCTAAGTAGGAGGAATCTAGTTGTGCAAGAAATCCAACTCCAAAGTGTAGGGATCAATGCATTGAAAGACATGTATAAAGAGGATAGTGATTTCAAAGACATCTATAAGGTGTAATATTAATTTTCTGAAACCTATCACACTGAACATGCAAACTACTTGATTCAAAATGGGCTACTACTCAAGGGGCATCAACTATGCATTCCACAATGTTCAATAAGGGAGAACATCATTAGAGAGAAGCATGCAGGCAGCATGGGAGGACATTTTGGCTTGGACAAGACCTTGGAATAGGTGAGAATTGAGAAGGTTATATTATTGGCCAAGACTTCAAATTGAAGTGAGGAAGATTGTGGAGACATGTACAATCTATCAAAGGGCCAAGGGTACATCCACTAATGTGGGACTTTGTCAACCTTTGCCTATTCCTACAACACCTTGGGAGAGTTGTAGCATGGACTTTGTGATGGGATTTCCTAGATCATAGAAGGGAAATGATAGCATTTATGTTGTAGTGGATAGATTTAGTAAAATGGGCCACTTCATCCCTTGTAGGAGCACTAATGGTGCTTCAGCAATTGCAAGTTTATTCTTCAAAGAGATTTTTAGGATACATGGTTTGCCTCTAACCATACTGTCAGATAGAGATGTGAAGTTTATTGGTCACTTTTGGAGGACCTTGTGGAAGAAATTGGGAGCTAATATGAGTTTTAGCTCTACCTACCATCCACAGATAGATGGGTAGATAGAGGTGGTCAACAAGTCTCTTGTAAATCTACTTAGATGCTTGACAAAGAAGTATGTAGACAAGTGGGAATTAGTCCTACCCCAAGCACAGTTTTCCTTTAATGACTTGGTCAACATGAGTATAGGGAAGAGCCCTTCTCAAATAGTGTATGGGTAGAATCCAAGAGGTATCTTAGAACTCATGGGACTACCTTCCAACACTCTAGTTAGTGCTCATGGAGAGGAGTTTGTAGAAAGTATGAAGGAGATTCATGACTCTGTAAGGTTGGCACTTGAGAAGAGTGTAGAGAAGTATAAGCAGGCAAAAGAAAAACATAGAAGAGATGTTTAGCTGCAGGTTGGAGACTTGGTTTGGGAATACTTGAAAAAGGAGAGGCTACCAAAGGGAAAGCATACCAAACTACTCATGAAGAAAGTAGGACCTTGTCAGATATTAAAGAAGCATGGAATAAATGCTTACAAGATAGAGTTTCCCTCACATCTTGGTATCTCTCCCATATTTAATATTTGTGATCTAAACCCATATAAAGGTGATGTGAATGCATGTTCAGAAGTACAACGTGAAGATCTTGAAGATGTTGCAGGAATACTAGCTCATGAACCAAGGAGACTTGACAAGATCTTGGATACCAAGGTCATCAAACAAACTAGAAAGAATGTATACAAGTATTATTTGGTTCAATGGTAGGGATGTCCTAAAGAAGAGTCTGTATGGATGGATGAACAAGAGATCCAAAAACATGGCCTAAGTTTGCAAGACCTTATCTCAAGAGGACTTGAGATCAATGCACCCCAGGACTATTGTGCAGGAGCATCTTCAATTCCATCCATTGCAAGTACATCTGGATGATCGAAGACAAATATTTAGGGTGGTAGTTGGATCTAGAATCCAATGTTAGAAATAATGTCCAAGTTGTAAGGCAAGGAGACATTAGGTGTGCTATAAACCTAGTTATTTGCCTTAGTCATTTTATGGGAAATTTCTAGGTTAGAAATAGGGGAAATTAGTTTAGAAGGTTGAATAATGATTATATTATGATCATAACCTTTCTAGGTTTCTAGGTAGAGTCTATGATTAAATTTTAGAAGAGTTTGATGACATTTGACAACTTTTTAAAAAAGTTGCCAATGTTGCATAATGCAACTTTTGTGCAAAAATGCAAGATTTGAATCCCAATGTTCACAACCACCATTACCAGTTGGAACTGATTGGGAATGTGATAAATAATTTTGAGAAACCTTTCTCAAGAAAGAAGAGAAGAATATAATGCATTTTGGCATTGAAATCAATCAAATCTATTGTTTTCCTACAAAAACTATCTCAAACTTCATTTGTATAGAATTGTATGGATTCATGTGAACCTATAAAGGATTGAGAAAGTTGAATGAATTTAATATGAAATATTTTCAAGTATTTTTAATTCTTAGAGTTACATTGATTAAGAGAAATCCAATTTTGTGTGCTTGTTGGTCATAGGAAGGCCCTAACAAGGGTTTCGAGAGAAAATCTCTCTTTCCCAAAGATTCCACCATGGCAAAAATATAAGCCTTGGTGGAAAGAAAGGGGGGAGGATGTACTATAAGACTTTTTGGTTCTCATACTAGGAGGCAAAAGATGTGGGGAGTAAATACTAAACCCTCTGGATAGGCATCTACATGTGACTATCTAGTTTTGGGTATTTGAGGCACAACTTGGCTTGGGGGTGGAATAGAAATCTAAGTTATTAGATTTAGATGTTTTGGAATGTTCCTAAAGTGTTCCAATAGGTTTTGTTAGAATATGAATTTAATTCCTTGTACTTACTTCGTAAAAGTGACCTAATTAGCCCTATTAGGCCTAGGAGAGAATTGTAAGGGGATTGGTCAAGGGTCCTAACTTGGTGAGGGTTGCTGATTAATGGATTGAAGTTTTTAAAGGTGATTAAGTATTTCTATGGTGGAGTTCCAAGAAGGTTTCCTTCATAAATTCAAGATTTCTCCTTGTAGCCCTATGTCGTTTAGGTGTGTAGATTGATTTTCTAAAGAATATTTTGGGGAGTTTGTGTTTTAGACATTTGAAATTTGTAATTTAGTGTTGAAGAAGACCATATTACATCTCTAAAACATTTGGTCTTGAGTTTGTGTCTTGTTATGCCTTGAAGAGGTGATCTTGACTTTGAATTGGATCTAATCTAGGTAGTGTGGGTTTTGGGAACCGTTGTGGAGCCCTAGGTTGTATTAGTGGAGAGTGGCTTTGTGCACTTCTAAGTAACACATTTTTTATATAATTTGGGGTCTCTGCTCCAGTTTGATAAAGGAGAAATAAGTAGTGCTAACACATAAGATTTTGCTCAACATTTGAAGAACGTCCATCAGGAGGTGAGGAAGCACATTACAAAGATGAATGCATAGTATAAGGCTAAGGTAGATGTGAAAAGGAGGTATAAGGAAATTCACATTGATTATAAAGTCATGGTTCATTTGAGGAAGGAGAGATTTCCAGTGGGTATATATAATAAACTAAAAATGAAGAAGTTTGAACTATGCAAGATAGTGAAAAAGCATGATTTTTGAAATGATTATGAAGTAGAGTTGCCTATTGAACTGAATATTTCACCAGTGTTTAACATTTCAAATTTGACATACTATTATGAGGGAGGTGATGGAGATGAATTTTCAAAAGCATAGTGAATTATTCTAGCATCTACTTCAACTACACAAGAGATTGAGGAGATCTTAGACAACTGTGTGGGAAGAGGCACAAGGAACAAAACATGTGAGGAGTATCTGGTCAAATGGAAAGGGAGGCCAGTGGAGGATTCATCATGGTTAGCATAGGAGGAGGTTGACCATCTTGGTTTTCCTCTGATGACTTGAGATATGACAGGGTCACTTCTCAAATTACCCTAGGTGTCTAATGTACAAGCATCCTAGGTGTAAGGGAAATCTTGCATCACCCAAACATATTTCTATTTCTAATTTTCCAATTTTTGTGCATTTAGTAAGGGTTATTCCTATACAGAGTTGTTATTTGTGGGAGCTTGCTAGTTTTAGTAAGTTGGTATTATGTGCTCAGATTGTTCTAATCTTATACAAGAAGGTTCATCTTTGACATATCAGCCTGTTAGATGAGTTTTTATTGTCATATCATATGTATTTGTGCAATTATTACAGATTATCAGTATGAAGTTTGGCTATCCAAATTTTGGGTCTAGTGATGAAGGCCAAAATGGCTCCAAAACAAGGTGAAATTATTGTTAAAAAATACTTGCATAATTAGATAATGTAGATGGCTAGATAAGGATTCCAAAATGTGGTCATAATAGCCCATTGAGTCAATGGTTTGCTAGTTATGATCACCACAAGTGGACCCATCCAAAAATGTAATTTGTAAATTGTCTTGAGTCAATATTATGTAATAAAGTGTAATTAAATATTATAATATGAGGTTAGTTAGCCTCAAGGGTTAGGGCTTAATGCCTAGAACCTATCGGGGTGATAGCAAGTGCCTATACAAGGAAGGCACATAGGTTATCTAGGGTAATTCTCAGTGATAATCGCAGTTCTATATTGCAGATTGTTCTAAGGAAGGCACCCTTGTGGGTTTGAAAATTGTAATTCTATAATTGTGCATTTGCAGCAATAATATGAATCTCATATTTTGTTCTCGCAATTTGTTTTGTTCTCTATTTATGTTGTTTGTTGTGGTAATAAGGGGAACACCCTTCATCAATGGCCATATACCACTCCATTTCATGTAAAAACCATTCTCTTTCACTTCATTAACTAAGATATTCCATTCATTATTCTCTATCAAAAAATTTATTGTTGAATGGATGATGATTAGACCTACCTTGCATGTTTGTTCAACAAGATGAGGAGTTTTGGGGCACCATAATCATTGTTCCAAGTGTTTCAAATTAAAGAGTTTTTGTAGATCCAAGTTTGCATACCCCCTGTGGTTATGTCACAAATCGTCAAGAGGTGCATTTTCATTCTAGTTTGTTCCCATCTCTAGAAAGGGTTTGTGTTACCATTTCCAAAGAGGCCAACCATTCCTTCATGTATGTTTGCTAGAGTTGTTAGCAGCCTCCACAAAATAGTCCAAGGCTAAGTGAAATATTTTATTGAAGGTTCATTGTCTCTCAATCATTCCTCTATAAGCCCTATCATCATAATCTTGGAAATTCCTACGAGCTCCCTAATCTCGCTCCACCATTTTTTACTCAAGGATTTGTAAAAGAAAAACGTTTGTGGTGACCAAGTGAGATTTGAACCAAATTTGAAGTGTAACACAAGGATCATTATCCTAACACTAAAACTCACAACTTACCTTCACACCAACCATTTTTATATATTATTTTTCATATATGCATATACAATCTTTAAAAAAAATTATAATATACTAAAATAAATTATAAACTTCAAACTTATATACTAATAATTGTAAGATATAAAAATATGGATGAATAGGGTTTAGAATGATGCACATGAAAGAGACCCTAAACCCATATTTTTATACATACATTTGAATTGTAAGGAGATGGAATGTAAATATGAAAATGCTAATATTGAAATGAAGAGATGAAAGTACTTACCTCCAGAAAAGAACCTTCTGAAAACCCTATCAAACAGTCTCAGAAACTATTGATTTCCACATTCCTAAACCAAAACTGTGAGATCTACAAAACCTAAAAAAAAAAAATTCTGAGCTAGTTGACCTTGACCCCTTTATTTTTGACTTTGACTTGTGCTCCTCCAACATAAATTTTGTTTACAGATCCTGAAAGTTTGTTGAAAAGGGTCTTGAAATCTACACTGATATTCATTGTCTCATACCTACTTCTACAAGAAAAAGGGCTTTGTTGTTTGGATGAGGGGTTTGCCTTGGTCAAACCCTGGTTTGGAATCAACCTTAAAAATGGAATTGAAATAGAGAATGCTAGCAAGTAGTAGAATTAAATCTAATAACGAAGCTATGATATTCAATAGATATGCAATTATATTTGAAATGTAAACAAGTATAGTGATATGAAAGCTTGGACTCAATAATGTAAATCAAAACCATAATTGTAAATCAAAACCTCCATGATTGTATGCTTGAAATCCACCTTGAGGAAAGAATGAATGGATCTTGAAGATGAACAAATGATCTTGAAGGACGATCACACCACCATGATCAATAGATCTAGGGTTTGAATGATGAATCTTGAATGCTTAAACCAAATCCCTTCAAAGCTTGAATGCTTGAATCATTAATCTTCAATGGAGAACATGAATGCTTGAATGGGTGATTTCTTTCTCACTTGATTTTCTTGTTTGAATTTTCTTGGGAGAAAACTTGAGTACTTGATCATGAAAAGTGGATGTCCCCTTGCTTCTATCTTGTGTTTCCAAAATGAGAGAGGAAGGCTTCCTTATATACTAGTCTAGGGAAAAAACTTCTACAGAGGTCGACATAGGAGAATTAAATTTCAATTAAGCCTTAACCCTTAGAGATGGTCCTATATTAAATGTAATTTAAGGGTTTACCATTTTAAAGCCTGAAATAGCTAACCCAGAAGCGGGAAAAAAAACTTTCAAACCTCTCCTCACATCCAACAAAATTTTCAATGAAAAAGGGGGACCTAGGTCAGGGTCGAGGTTGTCCCTAACACAGGGGTTAAGGACCCCTAGAAAATGAACCACAAGCGGAAAATAGTGTCCAAGGAGACCCAAATAAAGCCCTAAACAGGCATATAAGATGAGAAGGGGGTGAAAAACAAGGGCCAACATGATGAAGGCCCAAAACACCCCCTAAGGAGGGCTAAACATTCTTACCATGGAAGTGCTTCCATTTTAAGATGATACAATAATTAATTTATTCAAACTACTATTTTATTGTTATATTGTTCTACTATTAGTTCCTACCAAAGGTGGGATATAATTCCAATCATTCAATTCAATTTTCTAATTAAATTAACCAAAAAAATCATAGAATTTAAAAGATTAAATGAAACTTCAAATGTTTACATATTTTTCTCATTTTTCATGACTTTATAAATCACATTTCTCAATTATTCTATTAGACCATACTATTTTTGCTAGGGAAAAAATTCAACTCTCCTGAACAAAAATACAAAAAAATTTCAATATTAAAAGATATAAATTTTTCTTTTATTAATCACATCCTGTCATGCATCAATGACAATTTAGCCTTCTTGTAATTGTAACAAATTGATTAGATTTATCAAAACAAACAAAATATTTTATCTTCCATGACATAATTGTCAATCATTTGCTTCATTCGTATTAGTGTCCTTTATACATCTGTAAAACAATCAACATGACTTTTTTGGGGTCGTCTCAACAAAATAATTAATTTTTTGAAGGTTAATCATATTTGTATAATTTAAGGTCCTACACTTCAAGTTCTATTTGTTTTGGCATCAACATTTAGGTTGAGGGATCCAAGAATGGGGAACACACTTTAATGATGTCAGCAATTATCTAAAATAAAAAAATTAATGGAGCTTTGGAAACATTTGAGAAAAAAAGTCTCCATGCTTGAATGCAAGAAAATAAATTGTTAATTAATATTTTTCAACGTGGAAATGCAAGACTTATCATTTTTAAAATTTACTTCCCCTCTACCAAAAAAAATGTCCTCTTAACAAGCCAACCTTCATTATATAATGATTATTATTTTATATCTTAGTTTTGTTAACCTCATAATGGTTTTTGACACTTGAGTGCCAAACACACTTAATCACATTACACATTGAAATCGAGTACATCATGCATGCCGAGTCACAACAAGTACCGAGTGATCTTCATATGTCGAATAGTCTTCAAATACCAAGTGAAGATCAGATACCGAGTGAAGTATTAGTGCCGAGCAACATAAAGTGTCGAGTGTTAACAAGTGCCGAGTAATATAAGGTGCTGAGTGATACAGTTTTTGTTAAGGTGCCGAGCTATCTAGGAAACAGCATGTGTCGAGTATCAGCAATACTTCAGGAGCCGAGTAACTCAATATATCAGCATAAGAGTTTGTAATTGCACAAACTATGATGCAAACAGTTTTTACAGCCGACATAAGGTAAATCTCGAAGGATTTAATGATGAGATCGAATCTTTTATTTTTCCTATGCAATTTACATGCAGCCAATAAGAAAAATGATGAAGGCATGCAACCAATAGAATAAATGCAAATAATGAGCAAAAAATGGAGATTAAATATGGATCATAGATCCATACCTAACCCAAAATCTTCAAATGTCTTTATAAGGAAAATGAAATTTCATTGTAAATATATGAGTGGATATACAAGGGTGCATAAGGAAATCTATTTTCAAAAGCAAGGGTTATCAGATCACAAGGGATCAAGATCAGAGAAGGCAAAAAAGGAGCCTGCATTCAGCAATCAAGGATTGTAATCTATCAGGTTCATTATTCCTAATACTCTCTAGCAATTGTATTAGAATGAAAATCCTATGGTGATAGGTTAGCTTAACAGCTATTTTGTAAATCCTTTAATTAGGTGATTAAAATCCTTTAACAGGGTGACACTTCATGTTAAGTGTTTGTAAAGCCTTTAACCAGGTCACTATTGACACAGTATAAAGCCTTTAATAGGGCAGGCCTTTAACAGGGCGGACCATCAAAAGTACAGTAATTTTTGTGGGTATCATCCCCACCCCAGTTTTACCTTCTTATTCCTAGAGCGTTTCTAGGTTACCAAATTCCAATGTTATGAGTTATTGATGCATGTGTTTAGTTACATGTTTATTTGATGTATTTACATGCATGCAATTTACTTTCAGTTAAAATTTTTATTAGCTAAAGTGTGATACTTATGATTCACACCCCCCCCCCCCCCAACTCTCATAAGTGCTCTTTCCATATTTGAATATTCCAACAATTGTATTAGAGCTAATCCAGGTTCTCACAAGGAAAAGCCTAACAGCTTGGAGGAAAAGATCTAAAGATGGAAGCCTTCAAACTTGGAAAGATCATTGAAAATCAGGTGATAGATGTGCAACTTGCTTTGCATAGCCTGGAGGAATTCAGAAACAAGTTGAGAAACTCATTAAAAAAAAGGAAGGATCCAGCCATAGCTGAAAATGATATACACTACAAGGAGATTGATACCACCAAAATATTTTCTAGTGGAGACACTAAAGAGTTTGATGCAGCAATAGCAGAACTGATGGAGAAAAACAAAATTCAAGTAGAAGAGATAAGATCTCTCAAGATGGAACATGAATCACAGGCCATAATGATATGTGAAACTACTGAGCAAAAGAAAAGAGTAGTTGATGACAAGGTCATGATGGAAAATGACAAAAGAAATCTTGCAAACAGACTTGAAGAAAAATGTACTGAATTGACAAGGATCTCAAACATGCAGATGGATACACTTGCCCAAATGATAAACCTTCATCATGAACTCAATGTAAAAGATATTGAGATCTCTACTTTGAAGATGCAAAATGAATTAAATAGAGAAAAAGAGGTAGCTGAGAATCTCAATAAATCAAGTGAAGCCATCAAGTATTTTGAAAAGTTGCTGAAATCCCCAAAATCTTCCCATGATACATCAGGACTAGGATACAATAGCACTAAAATTGGGGAATCATCAAAAAGTGCTAAACAAAGAAGTGATAAAGGTAAGAATTCAAAACCCACTTGTCATTAATGTAATAAGAAGGGGCATACAGCTAATGTGTGCAGGAGTAGAAGATTCAATCAATCAAACATACCCAAAAGTTTTAGTCACAAGTACAATATGCAAGGACATATGACACAAAATTGCAGATCCAATGTCACAAGGACTCAGAGATTTGATGGACATTTTTATAATTGCAAAAAGTATGGACATAGGGCATTTGAATGCAGATCAAAATCTATGTGGACATCAAATCAACCAGCAAAAATAGAAGGAAATGAAATCCATTATCATTGGGATTACAACACTAGGTACAGTTGTCACTATGGCCAAGAATATGGACATATACCACAAAACTGCATAAGAACACATTTCAAAGGGAACTACAAAAGATGGTTGAATCAAACTACATGTTTTAGCTATTTGAAAATTGGTCATATCAGCAGAAACTGTCCTACAAGATCAAAGGCACCCAAGATTGAAGAAAATAAAGGAAAACAAAAGATTGATGTCAAAAAGATAAGGGGGAAAATGAATAAAACTTGGAAAAAGAAAGATGAGTGCAACACATCAAGTGGAGGGATCACTTTACCCAATGGGTCAAGTGATCACACTTCATCAAACTAAGCATGAGAAGTACACAGGACTGATATACAAAGCTATATCACACATCAGTCCCAAGACAAAGAAGCCAAGCAAGGTATAAATCTACATGAAACAAGATGTCAAGACAAAAACTAAATGTTGTTGCCGAGCTGTCTTTGGATGCCGAGCTCCCAACGACCGAGCTTATAACCGATGCTGAGTTAGATAACTCCAATGGAAGCCGAGCAAAGTGAAATATAGTGGAAGCCGAGTTAGGTTAAAATTTCTTCAGAAGCCGAGTTGGCAGTTGAGCATTTAATGCGATGAAATTAGGTTATATTATCACGATTTCAATCAGTTTTTCTCATCGCGATCAAGAAGCAAAGGAGAAGAAAGAGAGTTGAGCGACTTCATAACAAGAATCTAGCATTTCAAGCAGATTGCAACCTCATTCAACACACTTTTCATCGATCTTAAGGTATTTTCATTTGTGCCGAGCTACATAGTTTCATATCCTTTTGTTGAGAAAACCCTAGTTTACATAAATGGTGTCAAGTTCGAAGAAAACCAAGGAAAAAGAGTCATTTGAGGTTTAGTTAGTTTCAAATGAGGTCAAGCAACCTGATTTCCGTCCTATTCTCGAAGTTGCCTACAAAAATGACCCAGCCAGAGCTCTCTCCCACATTCCCCCAAAAGTTGTAATGGTTCAAGACGTGAGGAAATGTTACAACTACAAGATAGGAGCTCTAGGAGACATGGAAATTAGACAAGCATATGATAAACTATGTGTAGATGGAGTCTTGAAAGAAGAATTTAAAATCATTGAAAGAAAGGGTTTGACCTGAGTTTTAAGTTTCCCCACCACATTCAAAATAGAATGGGTTAGACTTGTATTGAGCAGAATTCATGGTGGAAACTTGTGGTTAGAAGATATTCCCATTAAATTGACAAAGGAAATTATACATAGAGTAACAGGGTACCCAACCCTAGATCAGTACAAAACCCTGAGAAGTGAATCAAAGGAGGTCATTGAAAAGAATACTGGTGCATAATGGAACAAAAGAGGAATGACAATTCATACCATACAGGATCCTCTAGTTGAGTTTGCTATTAGAGTCATCGCCCATAAATTCTATCAATCCAGTAGACTCAACAGTGTACCATGCATTGCAGTTGATGTAGGCTACAAATTGGTAAAGAAGGATCATACTTATGATCTTGCAAAACTGCAACTGCAACAGATCAATGAAAACCTAGCTGCCATAAGAAGAACAAAGGGCACACAATGCAAATTTGGAGCAATCCTAGTTTGCATACTCTTTTATGTTCAGAATGAATTTCCCTCTTTTGGAAAAGTAGCATGGAGGAATGACAGAACCATCATTGCACAAATTAATGAATATATAGAACAAATGGAAAAAAATTTGATACCTTGATGACAAGCTATTTTGAGGATTTCAAGAAATCCATGAAGCAAAGATCAAGGATACCAGCTTCCTTAGTAGAAAAACATACAAATGATATATGTTTCTTAGTTGACATTGATTTTAGCTATATTCAAGCAGTTATACCAAGGGTAAGATGGCTAAGGCCATTTGGATATGAAATTAATATTGGTGAAGCATCAGCAGCAATAACTGCACTATTGGCAAAAGAAACAAATAAAAGTGCTCCATATTTTGGCACTTATGATGTGGTAAGATCAAAGATAAACATGGAATTAAAAATTGCTTCCACATTGAAGAAGAAAGACAAATTAATAAAGAAGATTAAAAAGAAATTTGGTAAAGAAATTGAGGCTGAGGCAGAAGAAGAAGAAGATGACAGTGATGATGAAGATGAGCAAGAACAAGGGCCAATGGAACTAACTCAAGGTCTTGAAGAAGACAAGGAGGAAGGTGCAGAGGAAGAAGCCAAGGAAGCACCAACTAAAATTGAGCCAAAGAAAAGAAAGGCAACAAAACAGCTTTCAGCTAAGCCCAGATCAAAGAAAGCTGCCACATCATCACCTCAAAAGCCAACAGCACGAGCATCAACAAGGGCCTCCACTCAAAAGGTCAAAGAGGAAGTTACCAAGAAGAAACAAGTCAAGGAAACATAGGAAGAGCCAAGGAAAAGAAGAAGGTATGTGGCTCAACCTGACACTGATGAAGAAGACCAATCTGAAAAGGTAAGCAATTCATCAGTTGATACTTTATGTAAAAAGATTGGAAATGGTGACTTGAGTAATTTAAATAAAGTTGATTTTAGTAAATTTACAAAAGAAGAACAAAATAAGATAGAAGAAACAGTGTATGGAATGATGGCATAGTTCAAGTACACTCCACTTGAACTAGATGGACAATTGCCAAAAAAATATCAAAAATTGTAGAAGACAGATGGCATTTTTGTTTTAAAATGGAGAAGGAGATGAAGGAATCAACCCTAGCCAGTGTATTGCCAGATTTGACTAGAGAACAAGTTAGGAAGGCAGTCAAAAGGCATAATAACAGGTTTACACCTAAATACAGGGCATTCTTCATACTTCAAAATAGGATGGAAGAGATTGTTCAAAGAACAATGAAATCATGGAAGAATTTGTACAAAAGAATTGAAGATTTTCTTGAGGAAGAATACAAGGAAGAAGCTGTTGTACCAATAGAGGAGAGGAGAAAAAGGAAAGAAGAAGAAGAAAAGAAAAGAGAAGAAGAGAAGAGGGAAGAAGAAAAGATAGATGGAAAGGAGGAACAAACACAAAAACAGGATGCAATGGCAACAACTGAGCAAGAGCAGCAATCAAATCAGAGTGTGCAAGACACACAATTGCCACCCCCTAGCCCTACTCCAGCATCCATCTCACCTGCAAACACTGTAACCATTACTGATGTTCCTAATACTTCTTGTCAGAATATCAATCCATTAACTGCAGAAGATCTTAAAAGAATTCTTGACCAATCTACACAACAAGCAATATTGTATACAGATCCAATATTGGTCAATATAGATGAACTACAAAAATTAGTAGAAAGTACAGTCAAAGATAAGGTGAATCCATAAGAACCACCTTCTATTACAACTACTAGTAGTCAATTCCAAGTACAAACAAGCATAATTGATGCTGCAAAACAAAAGCAAAGTGCAGCTGTAGAAAAAGGAACAGAACAAATAGGACAGACTATTACATCTGATCCTACAACACAAACACAAGGTGCACTTCCACAAATTAAAATAATTGATCATGGTAGATAGAAGGAGGAGGAAACAGTAAAAATCCCTAAAGAACAAGAGGCAATACAAACATTAATAAATTTTCCTACCTTGGGAACTCCTTCACACCAGCCATTGCAAATATCTGTACCATCATCTAGTACTACTAGAGTTGCAAGGGTACTTCACTATGGAGACCCTGAATTAGATGAGGAGATAGTCATACCGAGCTATGACTCAAAATCAATAACCATTGATCAAATCAATGAGGTGTAGGATGCACTGAATAAAAGGAAAAGATAGGAGATACTCAGGAAGGAGTAAAAATAAAAGCAAACACTTTGTGAGATTAAGGACATCTTTATGGATGCCTTCAGTTTGCAATCACCAGATGAGTCAAAGCATATCACAGAGCAACTAATAGATATTGTTGACTAGGTGACAAATGAAGACCTAGAAACCAATGCAAAACTTATGGAATGGTCAGAAAGAAAATTTCAAGGGAAAGTGAATGAGAAAATATCAAGACAAATTACACTTTCACAAGTTGAATTGGCAAAACTTATTGACAAGGTGAAGAAGGTACTTGAGAACATATTCTCACTGTACAAAAAGTTGTGTGATTTTTCATACTTCACACAAGAAACAAGCCAAAAGATATTGAGCTTGGAAAGAAATTTAAACATTTCAAGCATGCAATTACCGAATGATCTAGCTCAAAGTGAGAAGCATTTTGCTCAATCGCTTCACACTCATAAAGAAATAGTTGTCTTAACAGCAGATGAGGCTAATATCAAGGCCAAATTAATACAGCTCTAGTCCTCCATTACCCCACATTTAGAGATACTCCATAAAGAACAAGTCTATTCTGAAACTGTTCTCAAGAAAGACCCAAATCTTTCTACATTAGATGGACTTATTCATCTTGTTGCCGAGACTGCCATCCAGCATAAGTCACTGGAAATTGCTTTGAACAATTGTAAACATCACATTTTTGGCTAAATATGGTCTTAACCCTTAAACATTCTTTGACATAAGTGTCAAAAAGGGGGAGATAAAGATATTATGAGATAAATTAATGGTAAAGATATTATGAGATAAATTAATGGGGGAGTTATAAAAGGAGAAAAGATACAAAGGAGGAGCTTGATATATAGATAAGGCACAATCAACTCAGGGGGAGTTATAAAATTTTTGAGGTATATATTGTAAGATTGTAAGTTACAAATTTTGATCAAGTTTTCTTTAAACTCTGTATATACCAATCAAATTAGTAAATGTACAAATAAGGTTTGTTAAGTGTTTTTGTCACTCATGTCAAAGGGGGAGATTGTTAACCTCATAATGGTTTTTGACACTTGAGTGCCAAACACACTTAATCACATTCCACATTGAAACCAAGTACATCATGCATGCCGAGTCACAACAAGTACCGAGTGATCTTCATATGCCGAATAGTCTTCAGATACCGAGTGAAGATCAGATACCAAGTGAAGATCAGATACCGAGTGAAGTATTAGTGCCGAGCAACATAAAGTGCCGAGTGTTAACAAGTACCGAGTAATATAAGGTGTCGAGTGATACATTTTTTGTTAAGGTGCCGAGCTATCTAGGAAACAGCATGTGCCAAGTATCAACAATACTTCAGGAGCCAAGTAACTCAGTATATCAGCATAAGATTTTGTAATTGCACAAACTATGATGCAAATAGTTTTTACAGCTGACATAAGGTAAATCTCAAAGGATTTAATGATGAGATCAAATATTTTATTTTTCCTATGCAATTTACATGCAGCCAATAAGAAAAATGATGAAGGCATGCAACCAATAGAATAAATGCAAATAATGAGCGAAAAATGGAGATTAAATATGGATCGTAGATCCATACCTAACCCAAAATCCTCAAATGTATTTATAAGGAAAACAAAATTTCATTGTAAATATATGAGTGGATATACAAGGGTGCACAAGGAAATCTATTTTCAGAAGCAAGGGTTATCAGATCACAAAGAATCAAGATCAGAGAAGGTGGAAAAGGAGCCTGCATTCAGCAATCAAGGATTGTAATCTATCAAGTTCATTATTCCTAATACTCTCTAGCAATTGTATTAGAATGAAAATCCTATGGTGATAGGTTAGCTTAACAGCTATTTTGTAAATCTTTTAATTAGGTGATTAAAATCCTTTAACAGGGTGACACTTCATGTTAAGTGTTTGTAAAGCCTTTAACCAGGTCACTATTGACACAGTGTAAAGCCTTTAACAGGGCAGACCATCAGAAGTGGTTAAACAATATTGCTGCAGTAATTTTTGTGGTTATCATCCCCACCCCAGTTTTACCTTCTTATTCCTAGAGCGTTTCTGGGTTACCAAATTCCAGTGTTATGAGTTATTGATGCATGTGTTTAGTTACATGTTTATTTGATGTATTTACATGCATGCAATTTACTTTCAGTTAAAAGTTTTATTGGCTAAAGTGTGATACTTATGATTCTCCCCCCCCCCCCCCCTCTCATAAGTGCTCTTTCCATATTTGAATATTCCAACAAGTTTACTTATAGTGTGAAGTTATTTCTTTTTATTTTTTCTAAATGTTTATTTACTTCTTTGTGAACATATATTTATTTTTAATAATAATAATAATAAATTATTAGCAATCGGTCAAAGCCTGGATTATTTATTATTATTGTTAAAATTAATTGTTATTATTATGTGTTAAACTCAAATTGATTCAAACCCAAGCCTTCCCCAATGAGAAGCTCTTACCTATTTTAAATAAGTTTTTAATGGATAGTAATCAAATGAATATTTTTTAAATATATTCATAAAATATTTGAATGAATAAAAAAATTGTGAATATATCAATTGATTATTTTTTCCAAGTAAATTTAATTTTAGTTAAAATATTATTTAAAAAATAATTATCATATATTTTTTAAGTACATTTATTTAATTATTTTTCTTTGTAAATCTATAGATCTTAGAAAGAAATTGCTCTCCAGTAACCCTACTTTTTTAGAGGCTATAACTTCAAATTTATAAAATTGGAACCTAATTTTGATCCTCTATCCTTTAATTATGTAGAAGTTTTAAAATGGATCCTTTTTAAAAATCTCCCACACTGACATTCTATTGCATATTGGGGATTCTATAGGTTGATATAATGGGTTAAAAGAAGGATTTGTATCTTCCACATATGTTAAAATTTTAGTAGCTAGATGGAATTATCTAAGACTTGATTTAGATCTATTTGATTAATTACAAATCAATCAATATACTACTTACATCTGAAATTACACTCGGGCAAGTTATTAAGAAATCTTGTATGGGAACCCCCTCTATTTGAGAAATGCAACAAAAATAAGGATCCCAAGATCTTTAAAAAAACTATTCCCCAGACCCTAGCTCTTATATCAACAGTGCTTTTAATCCTCAGGGGGGATGTTTTATCAATATTGGTAGAGAACTCCCTCATGTTGATGACACTCAGTGTCCTCCTTTAGAACCTATTATTGAGGAAGGGAAAATTGTTGAAGCTTTGAGGGAAGAGGAGGTGGCCCCTTCAACTCCTTCCTCAACCTTAAGAGATGGGCATAATTCATCCCCTATGGAAAATATTCTAAATCCAAATTTAAGCATAGCCCTAGATGAGGAAGGTGATCAAGAAGATAGCATTGGGGCCACCTCATCCCAGCCTCAAGAGTTAGATCCTTAAGATCCCCTTGCTCCTCCCTTAGAGGTTCTTTCACTAGCAACATTAGAGGGCAAGCCGAGCTCCTTAAGTGGTGCTAAAGCATCCTTCCTAGGATTGAAAGAGGATGAAAAAGATGTCTTCTGTGATAAGCTTGCAAAGGATTTAATTAATACTTTTGCTAGGGAAGTTGTAAACAAGGAAATGGCTCTTCAAAAAAAAAAATTTAAAAAGGAAGCTTTTGGAACTATGGGGCGAAGACTATACTATGGATGATCTCAAGAATGAATTAATCCAAATGGCTAAATTGGATAACCTTAGAGGATTTGAACAATCTAAGGAAGCATCAACTTCTCCTAATTTAAACAAAATTTTAAAGAAGAGATGCATGAATTTGTTGAATGAACTTAGATCTCAATATGCATAAGTTGAGGGACAAACCAAATTAAGTGTAATTGATATAAGGAAGGTAAGGTCCTTCCTAAGGAAAAATGAAGATCCTAACTTGGAATGTTATGGGCCTTAATCTCCCTAACAAGAAACACTTACTCAAGCATTGTCTAAGTATTTATTGCAAGAATTTGCATTAGAGGAAAATTCCCCCAAGAACTCAGAACTCAAACACAAGCACAACTATAGACCATAAAGAGAGAGTATGATCAGAATGACGATATATTCATTCAATATGCCATATGAGAGTACACTAGGAGTGCCTATATATAAAGGCCTCTAATATACATCTAGAATGCCTTGGAATTAGCTACATGATAAGTCATTCAACCAGGCACATGTCCACCAGATATGGGTTATCCTCCATTAAGCACAAAAGTAAGTGCAATGATGAGAAGATAAGCCTAAAAGGGTGTAACACGCAAATCAGTGTTGTAGACAACATGTGCTGAAATAGAGTTGTGTACTTATGTGTTGTCAACATGACAACTCAAAAAGGTGCACAAACCCCTAAGCATCTCACAAAATAAAATAATAAAATAATGCAAAATAATAAAATAATTCATTAACCTAAGTAAACTTAAGTAAGTGTAAATAGTAAATACGTATTTACACCAACACCCCCCCTTAAGTGCAACTTAGGGGAATGCCCTTAAGCTTACAAAAACTAGGATGAAGATGCATAATGGGTCTCGGCTACGAGGCCATGTTAGGTACCCATGTACATAATGAAATAAAATCTCTCATAAAGTGGAGAAAGAGGGAAAACCTTATGGGAAAAACCCTCCCCCAAAAAGAGAGATGAATAGCGATGCATGGATGGATGGAGTAATCAAGACCGCCCCATTATGACATACATCCAATATATACAAAAGTGAAGAATGAGAAGAACTAGACCTCATAAGAGGAAAAAGTCCCCCCTATAAGAAAGAAGAGGAAGAGAAACAAGATAGTCCCCCCCCAACAAATGAAGAATGCCTATCAGTGAAAGCCACTCAAGGAAGAAGTTGGTCCAAGAGTGCTAGATGATGTTCCTCCCCTTTGGATGAAACAAAGGCAAAGGTACAATCCTAAAGATGTGTAGTGGCCCTGAAACTTGCTCAAGTATCCTTGTGTTGATATTGATGTTTGCCCCTTCCAACTATGCTGAAAAGAATGAATGCAGATCTAGCAAGGATGTCTGTTGAACCTATTCCAATGAACCATCTATCTCCTTAATTGATAAAGGGACCTCCAACAACTATTGTTCATAAGGATCCACAATCACACCATCCTATAAAGATTGATCATGTAGAGAATGGACATGAGGGTTAGAGTGAGCCCTCACAACAATTGTAGAAGGATCATCATCATCAATGAGAAGATGTAAGTCCTCAAGGATGTCTCCCAAATTTGCAGTTTGTGACTCCACAAACAAACTTGCAATTTCTACCATGTGGTCATCAACTAAAGTTGGAGCTGGAAGACAAGTTGTACCATGTTGTGTTGGACCTTTCACTATGGCAATATAAGCATGTGGACTGGACTAATGATGTGACCTCTTACTGCAATTGTCGATAGAAGCCCATGTGTCTAAATCTGTTAAAGAACTATCACTGGTGTCACTATCAATTTCCACTATGTATGAAGTGCGAATAGGAGTAGAGGATAAGCTGGGTGAACTTTCCTCAAAGTGAACATCCTTCTCCACAAAAATCTCATGAGTCTCTAGATCCAAAAGTCTATATGCCTTTGCATTGTCTTTATACTCAATGAAAGTACAAGGCCTAGGTGTTAGTGCCTTGAAAGATAGGTTTGATCATGTTGGAAAACCAAAGACTCTAAGGTGACTCACAACTAGTTTTTTGCCACACCATGCCTCAAAAGGAGTCTTCTCATCTAGGGAATTATGAGGAGACCTGTTAAGTATGTGAGTGACACTACTAATGGCTTCAATTTCTAATGTAGAATTGAGAGACTTGGCTTTTATCATGCAACTTTCCATGGACTTGAGAGTCCTAATCCTCAGTGTTGTAACATGTATCTTATGTCGACTGAATGTTGGTGGATTCTGAAGATCAATTCCCTCAAGCTTACAAAAGTTCTTAAGTATTCTATCCACATATCTGTTCTCATTGTCCATCCATAGTACCTTGATGGCTTTCCTTGATTTGTGTTCAACATGAGTCTTACAGACTTGAAGTTTATGAACCACTTCACTCTTGTGATGAAGGAAGTAGACCCATGTGAATCTTGAAAAATCATCAACAAAAGTAAGGATGTAGTGGCCTTGGTTGACAGAAGTCACTACAAAAGGTCCTACTAAAACCATGTGAACTAATTGAAGAACAACTGGAGCTCTAGAAGACTTCCCTTTATCATACTTCTCTTCGAGATGCATAGCCACTGAACATGATGAACACGCTCCCTTAGAAAATTTAATGTTAGGTAGACCTTTGACCATGTGTTTTAAGAAAAGTTGTTGAAGAGACCAGAAGGCAAGATGACCAAACTGCACATTCCATAAAGTGATTTGTGAATGTGAGTGAGTCAACAAGGCTTGAGAAGGAGACTTAGGCATAAAGTGGGAGAAGGACTAAAGCCTCTTTTCATCATTGTCTTTCCCTACTACAACCAATGAATCATCTTTTAGATTGTGCACCATCACTGAATTTGGAAGGAACTCGACTTTGTGACCATCTCTAAGGTGAGTGATTTGGTAAACTAAGAGGAGATTAGAGCTAAGGTTTGGAATGTAGAGAACATCTTTGAATTCCCCATTTTCCTTTCCACATGTCTTTTTCCTTCAACTTCCATTTTAGTATCATCTCCCACGAAGATGTGTGGTACCTTTGACTGCTTCAATGAAGAAAAGTCTTCCCTTGAAGAAGCCATATGATAGGAGGCACCTGAGTCAAGTATCCACTCTGAAGAAGAACTTGTGTTTGCAATAAGTGCTTTCCCTTTTCCCTTTGAAGAGGTTGGAGTTAAATCCTTGGAAGTACCTGGCACTTGAATCTTGTTCTTCCTTAGTAGGTTTTCCAACTCATCGATTCTTTTAGTTTTGCAGTGATGCTCATCATGATTTGGCTTTTTGCAATATGCACAAAAAAGTTTTTCCTTCTTTTCATTACTTCCCTTCTTGTTGGAAGAAGAATTGCCTTGCTATGAGGAGGATTGTTGTGTCTTAGATTGTGATTTTTTCTTCCATTGCTTCTTCTTCTTGTTGCTAGAACTTTTCCCTCCTTGACTTGATTGGTGCTCATCACTAGCCACCAAGGCTTTGGTCTTTGATGTCATGAGAAGTCCCAAATCCATCAAGTGAGATTGTTCAACAATCAACATCTCTGCAAATGCATCAAATGTAGGCTTCTAGTAAGCAGTTCCCATGGTCAACTTGTGAGTATTAAAACTCGAAACAAATGAAGCATACTCTAAAGGTAGCCTCTTCAAGATTTGATGAATCATCTTGTCATCCTTCATGGGATTTCCACAATCTTTAAGTAGTGCCCTATATTCATTGGCCTTTTTGATGTAATCCTAAATTATGTCAAATTTTTTTGGATCCAAGAGAAGTAGATCATCCTCAATCTGAAATCCCTTTTCTTCATCCACCTTACCATTCAATGATTGAAGTTTGTCCCAAGCAGGTTTGGATTCTGTACAACTGGCAATGTAAAAGAAGAGATCTATGTGTACACAACTCCTAATAATTCCTAAAGCCTGTTGGTCTTTTTTTTCCATTCAATGAGTTCTTTAGCATTAGTAGGTTTGGTAATTGTACCATCAACATACAAACTGTAACCTTTTTCCATTAATCTACTCCATGCAATATCTTTCCATGTAGAATAATTATGTGAAGTTAGAGGTGGACATTTAAATGAACCCATGATGTAGAAAATGAAAAGAGCATAAAAAAGAGACAAAAGAACACAATACACACACCCCCCCCCCCCCCCTTTTCACTCAATCAAAACACCCCCCTAAAAAAGATTTTTTTGGCACTTTATAAGTAGTGCATGTACAATGGGCCACTTGTGAAAATGAACAAAGTGGACTTTTTTATTTTGCTTTTACAACTACCTTTTGAGCCCCAAATTTCTCACTAAGCACTGTAGCTCAGATGTACAAAAATTCAGATAAGTAAGCAAAGTTTTACAATGTAGAAAAAGCCCTAGTTATGAAAGTGAGATTTTTGTCCAAACAACCAAGAATATAACTAAAAATATGGAAAGTAGATGAAAAACAATGCAATTTCAAAAAAAATGGAACCTGAAAAGGTGACCAGATGAGCTCGTACGGAGTGTTTGAAGTTCCAAAATGCAGGATTAAGTAGGTACAATTGCCAAATAATGCAATTTTTGAAAAATCATTGCACCAAAATTAGAAAAGAGCACCACCACTAGAAATTTCAAGAAATTCTACCCAATTTCAAAAAAAATTGCACCTAAATCAGAGTCCGGATGACTAAGTTATGGGCTTGCAAAGTTGGGCTGCCAAATAAAAAGCAATCTAGAGAGGGGTCTGGCAAGAAAGCTGCTATCTTAAATTTGATAGTCAAATGGCCATGGCAGTACTTCAAAAAAGCTCGGGAATGATGGTTAGATGGTTGTCAATTTTAAACTTTTTCTCTATTTATGTCAACAAAAAATGGGACCCTTGGCTAATGTGGCAAGGTGACTGGGCATTCGTACTGTACAGACAGGTACACATGTCACCATATGACTGGTGACATGGTAGTGTACAGTTGGTAGCTAACATGGTTAATCTACCTACCTAAGCACTATTGGATGACATGGAGGTGTGTCTGCATGGCAAAAATGTGGCTCTGTTGACTTGTCCATGTGGTAGGAATTAGTGGGCCATGTGGTGAACACTTGATTGCATCGCATGTTTGGGATACTTTCTAAGCAAACCAAGGAATAATTGCCACATGGCGGATTGACACAAGTCTGCATGGTTTGACAAAATAGCAGGCCGATATTTTTAAAAAGGCACTAGAAAATGTAAACCAGTCACCAAATTGGAGTTTCAATGCACGATCACCAAAGATGTCACTGAGAACACCAAATGCATGAGTTAGGAAATCTCTCAATTCATCGATGGTGTGGGATATAGATCCCACATGCGTTGTGGGAAAGCACAGCAAGTCTTCAAAACTTTGCGCGCGTGAATTACAAAACAAAGAGCCCGTCGATGGCTGGAAAGTGTGGTGTGCTCGTCGGTTGAATGATCTTGCCAAAATTGTTGGTGACCTATGCGTGTGCCAGAATTTGGTAAAAAATCCACCAAAAATTGGACTATACCCACCAATGAATGGAATATTCCTGTGATTAAACAAAACATACTCTATGCAAGGCTGAGATCTGATAGCCTGGTTTTGCAAAAGAAAATCTCTGCTGGGTGCTCGAAGGGTAAATTTTTTTTCCAAGAATACTTGGAAAAATAAAATTGTAGAGAAATAAATTATAGACCCAAAAATTAATCAATTAGATCCGCAAAAAATGGCCATACTCAAACTGTAAATCAAGGCCTCCGGGTTTTGATTTGCAAAAAAAATTTGCCTCACAGTCAACTTTGGGCCAAGCTAGCCAAATTTATAGTCAATCTTCACCGAATTAGCATTCCAGACACAATGGCGAGGTCAGGTCTGGCTCTAGATGCTCTCAATTTATGTAGTACTCCAGATTCAGGCTAAGGTGCTAAAGCAACAATGGCCTCAAATGGCTATGTGATGAGAAAATCTCCAAGCTCTAATACCATGTAAGAATTTTCCTTAGGGAAAAATTCAAAAAATTCACCCAGGAACTAAGAACTCAAACACAAGCACAACTATAGGCCAGAAAGAAAGAGTATGATCAGAATGACAATATATTCATTCAATATGCCATATGAGAGTACACTAGGAGTGCCTATATATAAAGGCCTCTGAGATACATCTAGAATGCCTCAGAATCAACTACATGATAAGTCATATAACCAAGCACATGTCCACTAGATATGGGTTATCCTCCATTAAGCACGGAAGTAAGTGCAATGATGAGAGGATAAGCCTACAAGGGTGTAACACACAAATCAGTGTTGTAGACAACATGTGCTAAAATAGAGTTGTGTACTTCTATGTTGTCAACATGACAACTCAAAAAGGTGCACAAACTCCTAAGTGTCTCACAAAATAAAATAATAAAATAATACAAAATAATAAAATAATGCATTAACCTAAGTAAACTTAAGTAAGTGTAAATAGTAAATACATATTTACACCAGCAATTATAAACTACTTATTATTCTTATTTGTTAAACTAAAATGAATCAAGAGGATTTATTAACCTTAAAAAATAAACTAGGTTACAAAAAAATTATGGGTAGCCCGACCACAGGAGCCTCTAGAAGGTTGAAAATCATCCAGAAACCCCAAAATGTTACTCTTAACCCTATGTATTAAGAAAAATTAGATTAGCACTCATGTTATATGCTTTAAAATAAATTTGGAATTCTCTTTAATTAAACTACATGGGCCTATGTCCAATTTTGATAAAAGATGTCTCTAGTTGGAAATAGATGATCATCTTCAATTTCTTCATTCTTTCTGCATTATAGGGGGATATTTTAATGCTATTGTTTCTCCTTTTGAGAAAAGGGGGGATTGTCTAAATTATCTCAATCTTTGCTAGACTTTAATAACCAAATTATTTGCTCTAATTTGCTAGAAGTTTCCTTTAAGGAAATTCACTTCGAACAATAGAAGACAAGTTTTCTATCATATTTTTGAAAAGCTTGCAAAGTTCTTAACCTTAGACAATATCCTTAACCTGATATCCTACCTAGATTCTAAAACCCTCCTTTTTCAGGTTCTAGCCATTATCTAGTTCTTCAAAGGATGGAGCTAGATGGAACACCATTCAGGAATCCCTTTAAATTTGAGTAAATGTAGTTCAAAGATGAGTAATTGATCAATAAATTAGAACATTGGTGAATAAATGTGGAAGTATCAAGTTCCAAAATGTACAAGTTAGTCCATAAACTTAAAATTATCAATCATAACCTCATTTGATGGAATAAAAATTAGTTTGGGAACTTTTATTATCTCAAGGAAGAAACTGAGGTTGAACTAGTAAAGGTCAATGCAAAGGTAATGAAACAAGATATGGATGAAAGCCCTTATCTAAGAGAAAAAAGTTTTAGACTAAAATTGGAGGACAACCCAACAAAAGAGGAAATGTTATGGCACCATAAATCAAGAGAAACTTGGCTTAAGGAAGGTGATAGGAATACGAAATTCTTCTATAACAGTACAAAACAAAAGAGGTCAATAAATAAAATTTCTAAGATCAAAACTAGTGAAGGAGTATTTATGGATAGTACATCTGTAATAGCATCAGAAGTAGTTTCTTTCTTTAAAAGTACCCTAAATAACATTGAAGGATCATCTCTCTTTAATCAATCTTCCTTTCTTAAAAATATCCCTAAGATTATCATTAAAGATCATAACACTATTCTCCAAAGAAATTTTTCCAAGGAAGAGTTTACTGCAATTCTCTTGCAAATGAATCTTGACAATCCTAGTACTTTCTAGGGGGTGAGTTTACTAAGGCTTTGGAAGATGTTAGGAATTCAGGCAACCTCCTTAAGGAGATATACGATACTTTTCTAGCTCTGATCCAAAAGTAGGATTTTATTGAGAGTTTTAAATATTATCGACCAATTTCTTTATGTCATTAACTTTATAAATTACTACTTTAGTCAATCATATTCAAAAACTTCTCAAACTCCTAATTAGTGATGTACAAACTATCTTTGTTCTAGGGAGATCAACTTATGATGGGATAATTATTGTTTAATAAGTAGTTCACTCTCTTCAGAACAAAGGACACTCAAGAATCTTAATTAGATTAGATATGAGTAAGACCTATGATAGGGTGGACTGGAGGTTTCTATGCAAATTCTTGCAAGGCTTTGGTTTTGCTAGTACTTGGATTCCCTTGATATTTGAATGTAATTCTACTCCCAAGTTTTTAGTTTTGGTCAATGGTTCCCTTGAGGGTTTCTTCCCCCCATCTAGGGGTCTAAGACAAGATGACCCCATGTCTTTATGTCTATTCATTTTAATGTCAGAATCTCTAGGCAAAGAACGAAGAACCATCCACTCACCAGCAATTTGTCAATGTCACTATGTTATACAATGAGGCTAATGTAAAGGAGGCTATAATAATTAAAAATATCCTTCCTAGAAGGAAATCAATCTATTTAAGGCTGAGATATTTTTCTTCAATATAAAGCCTAGCACCCAGATAGATATAAGTAATGTTTTGAATATTAAGACTAGAACATTTCCTTGTAAGTATTTAGGCATTCGACTAGAATTGGGCAAGAAAAACTCCACTATTGGGATAGCCTCCTTGATATAGTAAAATATAGGGTTCAGTCCTAGAAATATAGATGGATCTCTCTAGTAGGGATAATTACTCTTCTTAAGTCAATTTTAACTAGTATTCCTATTTATCAACTTTCAACCATTAATTTATGAGTTCAAAAAAGGGATAATCTGAATAAATCATTAAAATATTGCTTTTGGAAATGTTTTGAAAATAAGAATAGGATATCCTTAATGGCACGAGACAAAATTTGCAAACCCAAAGAAGAGGGACACTTGGGATTAGAAATCTCAAAGATTTAGCTCTAGCACTTGGAACTAAATTAATTTGGAGGATTATTAGACAACCTCACTTGAAATCGGAAAGGTTCCTTTATAATAAATACCTAAACTCAAAGGATCCATTAAGCTTTCTTTGAACTAAAAACCCCTCAAGGGGATCTCGACTCTGGAATTATATGCTCAGTTGTCATTGTATCATTTTTTACAAGTTAACTTGGAAAATTAGAAAGGGGAATCAAGAAAGTTTTTGGTCAAATTCATAGGAAGGTTATCAAATCATCAATAATATAGATAATATTTATTTTCCAAAGATATTTTGGAAAGAATTATAGGGCTTTTTGTAAAAGACTATGTGATCTTTGATGATAATAGTTTAGTGGGTTGGAAATGGAAATCCTTTAGTATTTACTATATCCCTACAAAGGTGGTTGATATTCTTAGTGATATCTTGAAGGAGAAGATCTCCTTTTCACAACAAGAGGATGTGTTAGTTTGGGATGACTCCAAAAATGTGGAATATAACCCAGAAATGGTTATAACACCTCAAGTAGATAGTTTAAGGAACCACCCCAAGGTGCTTATTTCCCACTCTCTATGTTGATACATCCTTTGCATTTTTAAAGCGAGAGCTTTTTCCTAGTTAGCTCTCCAAAATGAAATTTTAACAGTGTATAAGTCTAGAAGGATAGGTTATGAAGGGCCTAGTCAATGCCCTCTATGTGAGGATGTGACAGAAAAACTGGGTCATATCCTCCTTAGTTGGAATTATGATAATGCTTCTCATAATTGGTTCTTTCAAAATATGGGTTTTAAACTTGTTCTTCCCAATTCTATTAGGAATCTTTTCCAATCATGGCCAAGATTGAATTCTAGTAGCATTTTCAATGCTCTTTGGATTATTACCCCCTCCATAATATTATGGAAAATATTGAAGGAAAGGAATATAAAAATCTTTGAAAAACTAAGCATGAATAATGATCAACTAACGCACAAGATGGAAGCTTTGATTATTGAAACTATAAACAACAAACTAATCCAGAATAATGAAATCTCTTATCCCATGTCCCCATGAGATGTAAATATGTGGAATAAATGGCCAAGATTACAACTCCCAGCCCATGTGTAGGGGTGGGAGGTAAAGACAACAAAAAGAAAATATTAAAATCTATTTGGAAACCCTCCCATACTGGTTGGGTCAATCTAAAATTTGATGGGGCTTCCCAAGGAAACCCAAGAATTGCTAGTATTAGATGTTGTATTAGAGATTATAGAGAAGATATCATAGAAAATTTCTCTAAATCAATTAGCATAGCTTTTAATAATGTAGCTGAGTTTTGAGCCCTTTTAGAAGGACTATGGCTATGCTTAAAATTGAAAATTGAAAAGTTGGAAATAGAAGGGGATTCTACCATCATAATTAATTAGGAAACAATCTGTGCATAATTTAAAATCATAATATATACTCTCTAAAGCCTTAGAGATATCTAAAGTCTTTAAGGAAATAATTATTAATCATATTTTTAGGGAAGGCAATAGCCTTTCCAAAATATTAGCCAACAAGGGGGTAGATTCTATTAATTACACTATTGTCTAACCCCACCCTTGTTCTCCTTAATCTAGCTTTATGAAATCATTTCCCCTTTCCTTTTTCTATTCTCAATTTAATTATTCTACTATTTATTAATTAATATACTTTACTCCAACTTGTATTTCTTGGCATCAATTTTTCTAATGATATCTTTCCTCTCACACTTGGGATTTTTATTGTAATGTGGTTCTATCCTTTCACCTTTATTATTCATTTAATGCATTTATTGAGGTTGATTGCTTAAAGTTAGAATGCACTTCTTATTTAAAGGGAGACAATATTTTAGTAGGAATGTTTTAGCCACATGGACACTCCAATTAAGTTAAGGTGCCCCAATAGGCTTATGGTTTTCAATGCCCCTATAACCTGGAATAGGATTAGGCAATTTGTTCCTATTAGGAATAAAGTAATATGGAGGACAACGATTCATTGTATTTGTGTCCAATACATCAATTGTGCTAATAAGTTTTAGATGAATATTGACATAGTGGCAATGTTTATCACCATTACTAAACATATCTACGAAGATAAGGATCTTATAGCCAACATATGTAGGAAATTGTTTGATGAAGAAAATTTTGGTGATCTAGAAATAATTATGGTCAATATAAGGGATGATTTTACTATCCCTCTTGCTGCAAATTATGGTGTACTATATATCCAACGGGAGCTCACCCCCACATATCCAATTATCTTTTCAAAGGACCCTACTGATTTTTGGGATGATGGGGCTATTTATAAGAGAAATATTTATTTCCTCATGTTCTTCTTTGCCATTCTAGACCCTACTAAGGATGACTAGCTTAAGTCTTACTTTGAAGAAGAGGCATCTGAAACTTGTTTAAAACTTTTATAATATTGAAAACTCATGACTTTTTGTTACTATTAGAAACTTAAATTATCTGGGTAGACTTTGAGTTTAATGCTAAGAATTTTTACCAATCAATTTATTTTCTAGCAAATCGTATTTTGTTTTGTGTTAGCACTATGGTTAATTGATGTTGTGACCATGGGTGATATTATTGTTTTTCTCTCAAGAAATTAATTTACTAGCATCCCATTTAAGGTTGGGTAATTCTTGTGGAATAATATTCTACTTTTTTTGGTAGCCACAAATATTTCAAAGCTTCTTGAATTGATAATACAGATATGGAGTGAATGGTTGATTGTGCAAAGTTTATAAAGGACTAAGGGTTTAATTCTTTTCTTGGATTTTGTTGAAGCTAGATAGTGAATGTTAGTTCTGGGAATGTTGGTTTTTTTATATTTGTGTTAGATGTTTTAGTACTTTTCTAATATTTTAGAGCTCTAGTCATGGAGGGATCCATAGGAAATATCTTAGGAAGATTTCTCATTCTCTAAGCTTACTTGGTATTTTATATCTAATTTTCTTAACATGAGAAAACAAGAAAAAATTGGATAACTTAACTATGGTGAACTAAATTTTCTTTTGTAGCTAATCTAGCTGACATGGCAATAAGATGGTTTTTAGTCCATTTTTTGATAGAGGTTGTATGTTCTAAGTAATGATAAATGGGCTTTCTAACTATGTGTTTCTCAAATTCTTCTTTATGTTTTTGGTTGATGGTTTCTGCATCCCAAGTTACTGCAACGTTGTGATTGGTGGTTCTTCAAAGCTCTATACAACCTCCCTCAAGCTTCCTTCATTCCTATCCAAAAGCAACTTCACATGCCTCCTTATATATTCAGAGGAATGAGAGCTTCTCTTTTCAATTTAAATAGTTATTGTAACTTGTTTACAAGGTTTGATCATGGCTTCTTCAATTTGTATAATTGGGCAAGTTATGTAATTTGATAAAAGATAGCCTCTTTATCCTGTATATTAAGTAGGCCTTCTTCAAGTCCCTTCCTAGGCAGTCGTATATCTAAAATAGGTATTTGATCCTAGGCTACACCAGTGGTTTTCTTCCCCAGTTCTTATTCCCTCGGTGCATGTACTTTGAACAAGGAAAAATTATAAATAAATTTGATATTAATAAAATGGGCATTTTCCTTTTATTGACATTTTAAAAAATATTTTTAATAATTTAATTGATGTTTAAATAGAATTTCTAAAATATTATCTTACTTATGAACCATCTTTTAATAATTTCAATTGATTTACAATTTTTTGCTTACTTAAAAATTATAAACAAATTTAAATTATTTTAAACTTTATTATTATTATTCTTAAATATAAAATTAAATCTAAAAAATAATATTTGAAAAGTAGATGTAACATTAAATTAAATTTTGATAAAAATAGTTTAATATTAATATCAGCTTAAATATAATTTATAATTTAAGTATGCACTCTTTGTATAATCCTCTTAAATAAACCACAAAGTGAAAAAAAGTAAGTATTAAATTAAACTTTGAAAAATAATAATTTAATATTAATTTTAATTTCAACATAATTTTCAATCTAAATATCGTGAAAATTCTTGTAAGCATTCAAATTCTTTTAAAAGGCTTAAACATGCATGCCACATTTTGGAGGAACTTCAGTGCTATGCATTTTTTAATGATAAATTAGAATTTTTTATTTATTTTTTTAAAGAGGGGTAAACGCTTTGACCTGGAGCTATGAACCAATGAGGCCACAAATGGGGGACCTCATCCCTATGAGATTTGAACCTTGATGGAAAGGATAACAACTCAACAACTTAACCATCACAACACATCATACAAATAAATGTCATTTTATGTTGGCAACATTGTTTTAAAAATATAGGATTTAGTTTTTATTCTTTCTTAACATTTTTAAATTTATATGGTAGATTCTTATATGATTTTATAGTATTTTCTTCACTAGATTGAATATCATTTTATGTTTCATTTATCATTTATTTGATATTAATATTATGTAATTAATTAATCAAAAATTTGACACATATCTTAACAATTATAAATTGCAAGAAATCTCACTACTTAAGAATTGTTATATATCATTTTCAAAATTCCTTTTACATATCATTAATGATCTACTTTAGGCATTGTACATAACCAATCACTTTCTAGAAAATCAATCTATTGCCTCATTGTTGCACACACAAAAGTGCACAATTTTTTTAATGTTTTATGATTGTTATTTTTAATGTGTTTATCCATGTTAGCATGATGGTGCAATCATTCACATAATGTGACACCATTTTTAACCATCTTAAAATTTAGTAAGTTTGATAGGTAATATTATTTTTAAGTTGATAGGATTATTGTGGGAGATTACAAAATATTATCATGCCACAACTTAGCTTATTTTAGCTCAATTTTTATAGGAGAAATTTGTGAAGCGAGGTAGTGACCTCATGTAGTTGCTTAGAAATTTTAATTGATTTTAAAATATAAAATTATTAAACAAAATATTTTGATGGTTAAAAAAGGAAGGAAATAATTTTATGGAGACACATGGCAATTTTTCTAATAAGCAACGACTACTTTCAATCCCCCATATTTTTCCCCAGCTTATTTTATTCGCTTAAAAATAGTTGCTCCACTTAAAAAGGAGTAGATTCTCTATTATCCTTTTTTTAATAATTTTTGTGTTTCATGAGAACATGTAACCACTTAATTTTAAGCAGAAAACACTAATAAGTAAGAACATGAGAACATGGTGTTAGCTCCCTAAAATTACTATTTTGATAGAAATGTTGTAAGAACTAGTTGATTTTAGATTTTTTGATTGATTTTCCAATGAGCCATTGATACAAATATACTTTTGAAATTTCTAAAAATGAAATTTCATTCTTCTCAATCTCAAATTTTTAATGTTTCATCAAGTTTCTATTTTGATTTCTTATAGATTGCATAGTTCATAGATTCACAATTTTCTGTTATATATATTTGACCATTCTATTTTTATTGATATTTTGAATTTTTTTTCACTTTGTTTTGATACTTTGAACATGTAAACAACATTTTAAATTACTATTAATTACTTCAATTTGATATTCATCTAGTTAAGGCACCCTAAAATATAAACAATAGATAGAGTAGATAGAGTAGTAACACTAATATAAATATGTTCTTGCATCTCAATTAATTTAATCTAAAAAGTAATTATTATTGCTTTTATATTTAATAAGAATATAATATAAATTAAAATTATTTTTATATTTTTAAAGAACAATCATTTTTAAATTATTTAACAGATAGATTTAATTTTTAATCTTTTAAAATTGGATGTATTTTTTAATATCTATTCTAAGTAATTATGTATAAATCTTGGTCTTTATGGTGCTATTATTTGTGATAATTAAAATTCTCTTATTTTCAAGGTCAGATAAATAATATATTAAAATACTAAATTTGATATATGAACATAAATAATTGTAATTTCAACATTTAAAAAAAAAACAACCAGTTCAATCAATCTTCTTAAATTTCAACCATGCACGAGAAAAAATATTTCTATGGTATTACACTCTTTAAATATAAATAAATATCAAATTTTATATTATATTATATATATACATATCAACCATTAAACTATATATATATATATATATATATATATATATATATATATATATATATATATATATATAAAAGCTATGAGTATATATATGCAATTTGAATTATATTATTAACATTGATAGATAGTTTACATTGTGTTTTCATGTAGGATTTGATCATATATTTCTTATTAATAGAATTTGTAAACTATTGTATACTTTTTCCAAGATTTAACAATTAAAAATATTATAATATTATATTTAAAAAATTAAATATATTAACTATTGTTATATGAAAAATTTAAAAACTTTTTATAAAATCTAAAGTCTTAGTAGAAATCGTCTTCTTTCACATTCATATGAATAGATGACTCTTATCGACTAATCGTTTCGCATAGATGAATGCACAACTGATAGTTACGTTGTCTCCAAGTTAGCATAATAAGTTGAAGATAAGAAATATAACTATTATAGATGAAAGGATCTCTAAAAAAAGTAAAGATGGTAGATATAGAGTAGCTATAAATTATTCACTAGTATGATTTAATCATTGAGAACACTTACTGTTAACATTAGTTTTATAAGTTACCAAATGTTAAATTTTTCTTGCTATAAAATGTTTAGTTTTGCTAAATGTAAAATGCTAAGTCATTTTTGGTTTGCATTGTTTTACTAGCTACTTTTTTACAATCTTACTCTAATTTTTTTTAGCATTTTATAATTTATAAAGATAATATCACCCCCTCAAACTTACTAAATTTTCAATGGTTTTAATCAAGTAGTCAACAATTTTATAGTTACATCATATTTTTAGAGTCTACTTTAAATATATATTTTTTATCAATAAAAAGGAAAGTGCTCATTTTATGAATATCAAAAATATTTAGAATACCCCATTCAAGTGTAGACACTAGGATAAAAAGAACAAGGTTAAGAAAACCCCTAGTGTTGCCCAGGACTGTAGTCTTGTATATGTACAATTGCCCAAAATGGGTCTTTGAAGAAGGCATACCCTCTTTTACAAATAATTTTTAGGGGGCATACCCCCTATTACATTATCAAAATTTATGTTTTAGAAATTTTTGTTGATTACAATGAGACTATGGGGAACAAACCATTGAGTGTAGAAGAGAATTGATCAAAAATCCATCTTCAAGAATAGTCTACTTGTGAACTTTCAACTTGACAATGAAAAATAAAATAGAAAGAAACCCAATACTACCCAAAATAACTTATTCGAGCAAGGGGTTAGTAAAAATAATCTAGAAAGTAGAGTAGTGTAAACTAAATTCACACCCATTCTTATTATGACTTGGTGTACTTGCCTCCTAATCCTCTAAGGGCCAACATAAAAGACCAAACATAAGAGCAATAAAATTTCCAGAGTTGGAACTCCATAATATTCTTTAAGATATGGGCGAAATTCCTTTGCTACCCCCTTGTGAATTTAAGGCCAATACATCATGTGGGAGCTTTTAGTACCTTTAGAATACATCCCCATGTCTCGAGGATTTCAAATTTGAGGAAAAGAGAACCAAATTAATCATCAATATTAAATGAAAGATTAACCGGTCTTAGTATTAAAAAACTCAAACTTCATTAATATACATCATTCTTTCTTATAATATGGAATAACACAAAAAATGGAAATAACCCAAAATTATATATTGTGGAACCATAACATAAGCTAGATTAGATGAAGTCCTATCGAAAGAAAAACAACTTCCGATTCCACCAAGTTGCAATTTCAACTCAATTATAAATTTATACCATAGAAATGATCAACCCATCTGGTCTTACCCATAATAATGAAAGAAGACAATTTTTTTGTTAAGATCCTCCATCCAAACCAATAAATAATTTGAATCACCACCATGCAAAATATAAAGCCCTTAAGTTGTCTAGTATTAGCTAAACATAATTTGTAGTCTAGAACTATGAAAAAACCAAACTTTCTCTTTTAGACTAAACATTTTCAAAGAATTTAGTAATAATTGATGGAATATCTAACCTTAATATCATAAAATATAAAGATGAAGTTATTAAACAAGGCAACAAACAATGATATAAGAGAGTCTTAATTAATAATGTCAAATATTAGAAGGACTATGCCAAATTGTCCACCTCAAACAGTCTTTTAGGAATACATAATCTTTTAAACAATAAATAAAACCTCCTTAAAACATGTAATTACTTATTTTCAAGAATGAGGGAATCATTCAAAATTAACATTATTGACTAGCCCACCAAAAAATATAACTAAGAGTTAGATAGTAACAAAACCAAGACATGTCAAAAGATTCCTACTATAAAGTATTAACAAAACTAGAAAGATTAACATTAAAAACTCTTATTCCCTAAAAAATTATTTAAGGTCTTCAATAGTAGCACTCAGGGCTCAGTCACAAAGTATCCCTTCTTCCTCAAGGTAGTACTCTAGCCAGTCTAGATCAATGGGGTCTTAGATAGTAAAAAAGTAGAGAAGAAACCTAATATTTCTTTGGTAGACTTTCCTATCCTCCCATAAGCTCGTCGAGTCCTTAGTAAAAATTATTGTGTGGGTAGGAAGAGGTTCCACTCTAATATAAAGAATATTATAGTTAGCTACAAGAGGAATGGTGAGATCACCTCTAATATTCATTAGGAAAATATTTGGATTTCCTAATAAGTGGTCTTCAAATAGTTCATGGAAAAGACTAGCTATAAGATCATTATCAACATAAAAATGGTGAACTACTGTAATGAACATGGCCACTATGTCCACATTAGAGTTGAATCTATCCAGACAATTGATATATTGAGTGCCTGAGCATTGTAGCATGGTTCCCCAAATAACCCTATTCTTAACTGGAACAAATTGTACAATCCTCTCAATCTTGATGGACTTATCAAAAGCCATGAGTCTTGCAAGGGAGGTAAGCTTCATAGTGGTATGCACGAATCTTGAATGGCTAAAAAGTGACTAAAATTCCTAAATAAATAGTTGCAAAGAAAGGAAGCTCATCTTACCACTTGTCTAGGAAGAAAAAGTGCATTAAAGATCCACACGAGGAGTTAATTGATACATGCACAAAAGGTGTTGGCCACCTAATGTAAGTAATAAATGACCCTTCTCTAAAAATATGTCCAAAATTAAAATTGTATTAAAAGGAGTCCATTAAAAAGAGGGAATAATCATGCATGTTTGATAAAGCCACACCTAAGGCTACGAGAGGAACCTAACTTGCCAATAATAAAGGACATTTAATAACATATATTAAAATAAAAAACAATTAACCATAATCTTATGTAGTATAGAAAGATCTATAAATTCATCATAAGGTTAGAATATGAAGATCACCCATGAAGTCATACTTACTAAGAAGGTCATAAGACCAGAGACTTTGAAAAATGCTAGTCAAATTTGAGCCATCTATTCCTTTGTTTGCTAGTTGATCAACCAGAGTATTTCTTTCTCTATAAGTATGATTCATAGTGACATGTTTAAAGGATAAAAGGTTCTCTAATGCTTTATCTAGCACATCTTCCAATTTTCAGTTAGGCATGGAACCCTTATGAAGCACACTAATGATTATGGCTAAATTGCCCTCAATTTAAATATTTTGGAATTTAAATATTGAACAAAGCCAAAGGCCTCTCACCAAATCTTTAACTTTTACTCATTATTGGATGTGAATCTAATAAATTTACAACTTTTGATAAGAATGTCCCCTTTATGATCTCTAATACAGTAGCCTATGTCAGCAACACCCAGGCTCCCCTAGGATGCTCCAAAAAAGTTGATTTTTACCCAACCTACTTGGGGAGGGGACCATACACATTTGTCCCTTTCACTTTGTTCCTTCCATTTTCCTATGAAGGAGGAAGTTTTAGACCCACCCACCTATGTCTCATAGAGTCATCCCACTAGGGCATGACTTTATGGGATCCACCAATAATATATATCTTACTATTGATAGCTTCAATGATCAAATTTTCCATTTTATCCATGAGCTACTAATAGCTTGATGCAATTCCCTTTGGTACACCTTTAAGGAACACTAATTCAACTCAAGGGATTCACAAAAGTATGATACTACATCAAGTAATTAGGATCAACTCAAAGGCTTTAACAAAGAACCATGACATTTTACCCCAATATGATGTAGAACATCCTAAAAAAAACCAATAAGTGGGATACATATTTATCCCTTCAACATCCATTAATTAGAGGCATTTCATGAGGTAAAACAAAATTTATTTCAACCTAAGTTAATCAATACTTCACCATTCACATGGTCTAACTTCTATTCGAGGGTATAGTATTCATAAGTTTTGTTCCTAATAATTTCTTACCCAACTCTTTGGAGGAATTGTTCACAATTAGTCTTACTAAATCATTTCCAAATCATAGACCAATTCAATAAACCCATTACAAGTTTTGATCTCTATACTGAGACCCATTTTCACTATCATAAACCAGAAACAAAACTTGTAACCATGCCTAGGGCTTCCAATATATTTATCAAGAAAAATTCAAATGATTCCAAAAAAAAATCATAGTAACCCTCTATGAATATAGTTTCTCCATATGTAATTCATTAATTTTTTCAAAGCATAAATTATTGTGTGAGCACAAATCATTTCCTATAACTCCATTGAAGGTATTTAAAACTTAGTTTCCACTAAATGATATATAACTTCCACAAATCTCAACGCAAATAGCTTTAAAAAAAATTAATGAAATAAGATTCACATATATTTCTAATGAATCTATCTAGAGGTCCTGATTATTCCAAATTTTCTCATACCAAACCCTACAATGTGACTATTTCCAAGGATTCTCAAATCTGAAAATAACCACTTTAACCAAAATGCTGATAACTTCTTCAAAACTTCATGTAATTACTCCAAACCAAAAGAGATGGAAAATTATTCATCCTGATATCCAAATATATAGATTTTACATGGTTTCTAGGCCATACATGTTCGTATAAGGCCTAGAAACAACACAAAAACTTAAAAAACCAATCAAAACAACAATATAGAAAATCTCCAAAATAGATTCAAAATGTTTCCTTATTATCCTTCTCATATTCTTGATTTGAAATGACCATTAAAATGCTTTTATAGAATTTTTGGTAGTTTACAACTTGCCAACCAACTATTACATGCTTTTAACCATTTTTTGCACTTTTTGCAAGGTTTTAAAGTTGCAACCTTTAAGCAACTTTTACATTTTGAACATTTTGATCTCACAATTTTGTGTCAACCTTAAAAAAATATCATAATGGAATAATGACTAGAATTTACAATACTTTTACCCTTCCTTGAGTTTAGAAACACATTTTCACCTTATTGACCACATTAAGACCTCCTTGCACAGTTTTGATGACTTATTAGAAATGGCTTGTCTAGCGTTTACACCTTGACATAATGGACTCAAATACATAATAAATGACTCAAAGGAATTTAAATATCTCACATTAGAACTCTTAACCTTTTTTTATTCTTTAATTTAGGTGCTTCTCTCACATTAGAACTCTAACCTTGTTTTCTTCTTTAATTTAGGTTCTCTTGCACCATAGCTCATCTTCATGTCTCTAAAAAATATTTTTTCCCTCTCCTTCCATAATTCCAATATAATTATGGGATGGGAAACTAATCCATAAACCCTTGAAAATGATCTCGTTATGAAAGATAGGCCAAGATAAGAAAAGAGATCGAATGGTATTAGGGAGATCTGATTTTCAAAACATTTTTTTGAAGAACCAGCTCTAGCATTGGCTAGAAAAGACACAATTGACTAATAAATGATCTAATGTCTCTTCTTCCCTTTCATAGAGTAGACAACGTAGGGGACTTTTATAGCCCATTACTCTAAATTATTAGCAGTTGGGATTTTATTTTATAGAGAAACCTAGGAGAAGGTCCTTGCCTTAGGAAGGCATAAGGTTTCCCAACACAATATTTGGGAAAGCTCCACTTTAGGGAGATTTCTATATTTCATCAAGTAATTGTACCCTTCCAAAACTATTTATTCCTCTATTTTGGACCCATACCAAATTAGTTATCTTCTCTCTATGATAGGGGTAAGGTTTTATTTGTAAGAATGGCCAGTAGAAGGTTCTTCTATGACTAAGGAGCCATAATGTTGTGGAGGGGTTTCTAATGCCAACCTTCTAGGGTAGAACTATCTAAGAGCACATAGTTGCTTAGGAAAGGCCCCTAAGTTTTTTCTATTATATCTTGAAGAAAAATAAAGTTGTCAATCTTAATAATAACAGGGAATCCTTCCCAATAATCAGTCCAAAATGTTTCTTATTTTCTCACCATTACCTATTTTCCAAGTAATTTTGTCTGAGATGATAGATCTACAACTAAGCATGAAATAAAAAATTTATGAGCCCATTGAAGGATTTTTTAATCTAAAGAGACATACGAGATCAAATGGCCCAAGATACTTATTATAAAGGGTTCTAGCCCATTTTAAATGAGGATTCCTAAACATTCTCCATACCAATTTAGCCCCAAGGGATAAAGTTTGATCTTTGACATTTCTTATCCCAAAGCCACAATTATCCTTGGGCTTGTAGTCTACAAACCTTATCCCAAGCTAGAAATGACAATTTCTTTTTGTTATTCGAACCTTGCCATAAGAACTCCCTAAATTTTTTATTTAAGGAATCTTTATTCTGAGGAGGAAGATTAGTAATTGATAAATGATAAATAGGCATGCTTGTTAATATTAATTTTAGTAGAGTTATTCTTTCGGCCAAAGAGAGACATTTACCTTTCCATGATTGGATTCTTGTTTTAATCTTATTAGTTAAATTAACCTAGCTAGTTGATTGTTTCCTTCCTAAATCCAGTTGGAATCCAAGATATTTACAAGGAAAAGTGCCAATTATAATAATTAGAATATTATAAATGATAACTTCCAAAGAAGGGGAGATGTTAAATAAGAAGACTTTTGATTTTGTCAAGATAATTTCTTGACCAAATATTACCATATACTTGTTAAGAATACTCTTGATGGTTTTGGCTTCCAAGATGCTTGTTTCACCATACAACATTGTCTCATCTACAAATTGTTGATGGGTAGTGGGGTCCTCTCCCTTGTTGGTTGTATGCCTTTAAGAAGATTATTAGAACAATTTATTTAGAATTCCCTTCTTGGGGCTTTGAACATAAGGATAAACAAGAAAGGGGATAGGGGATCCCCTTGCCTTAGTCCTCTTGATGGAGTAAAGAATCTTTCTAGGGATCCATTTAATAGAATCGAGAATCTAGGGGTACATAGGACTATGAGTCTATAATCTTTAAAGCTTTTAGAGGCTTCTTGTTTAGGTATTAAGGCTAAGAAGGTGTGATTAACTTCCTTTAAAAGTTCCCCTAAATTATGAACCCCTTCCAAAGCCTTTGTACCTTTATCTCTTAAAAGTTGCCAATATTTTTTGAAAAATGCTAACTGGGAAGCCATCCAACTCAGGAGATTTGTGCAAATTCATTTATTTGAAAACTTTTTAAAATTTCTTTCTTAGTGAATTTTTCCAAAAGTTCTTTATTCCGCTCTTGAGAAATTAAATTAGGAATGTTATTTAGGAATTTTTTCTAATTTATTGTTGAGGAGTTGTCCCATAACATATTCTCAAAGATGGATGAAGCCTCCCCTGCCACCTCTAAAGGGCTTTTCTAAGATCACTCTTGATTCAAAGTGGATCCTGGAAATATTATTTTGTGCTTTATGAAGTTTAGTACTATTATGGGAAAAAAAAATTGTTCTTGTCTTTGCTTTGAGCCAATATTCTCTAGATTTATCTCTCCGTTAGACTTCTTTCTTAGACTTCTTCCTTAACCAGAATATTCTCTAATTGTTGTTTTAGGTTTTTTCACATTTGTAAAGGTCTTCTCCCATCCTAACATCCATGACCTTCATGTTTACTTGCTCAAGTTTAGCTTCAACTTCCCTTTTTTTATCAAAGATGTTTCCAAATGCAAATTAATTCCATTGAATGAGATGGTTCTTAATATTTTTTAATTTTTGGACTACTTTGTACATTTTGGACCTAGAGACTTTAGCTTCCCTCCACCATATTTCCAAAAGGGGAAGAAGAGAGGGGTCAAGGAACCACATTTTCTCAAATTTAAAGGGATTTTGAGTTGGGGGTTCTCTATAGAAATATTAAGGAGAATAGGTAAATGATTTGAGCCTAAGAAAGGCATGGTCTCAGATTTGAGGTAAGAAATTTGATTCGAGAAATTGCCCCATGAAAAAAAAATCTATTTAATATTTTTGCTATTTGACTAAAACCTTGCCTTCTGATATTTCAAATAACATAATTTTCTATTGAGGCAACTTCTAGCAAAGAATCAAAGCTAATCCACTGATTGAAATATATTGCAGTTTGAGGTAGTTTAGATAATCCACCTTATTTTTTTGCGAATGAAGTTATAGAATTAAAGTCACCTCCTAGGATGCATAATTGCTTAAGGGCCTGGAGATGGGAAGTTAATTCCTACCAAACTTTCCTTTTCTCATGAGTCAAGACATGGCCATACACATTAAAGAGTGTAAAATTTAGATTAGTATTTAGATCCTTGATTTGAGCTAATATCCAGTACTTTTCTGCATGAATAGGGGAGATGTTGATGTTGTGAGGATTTGAAATGAAGGCTAGGCCTCTTGAGGGACCTTCAACTAGGATTCCCCATATACACCTGAATCTCAATTTAATGTTAAATTGAGTTGTTTCTTCTGAGTTTATTTTAGTTTCTTGTATAATAGCAATGTCAGGTTTATATTTATTAAAAAAACACTTGAGTAAGTGTTGTTTATTAGGAGCATTAAGGCCCCTAATATTCCAAGATAAGACTAACTTGGCCCCTTGGGAAGGCTCTTCCCCTTCCTTGCTTCAAAGAGATTAGTTAATTTTTGTTGCACTTCAACTTCTACTACCATAGATCTTAGTTTAGTTAAGGATTTTCGACCCCTTTTTTTAGAGGTTCTTTCCAAATTGGAAGATGCTAAAGATACATTTGTTTGTTCAATGCTTCTCAAATTGTCTAATTCTTCCATTTCAACCAACTTGGCATGAAGATCTTCCATAGTGTAGCCTTCACCACCCAAGGCAATCAATTTCTCTATAAGAACTTGTTTTTTATAATTTAAGTCATCTTTAACAACATCTTTAGTAAATTAATTAATTAGGTCCTCTGTCAATTTCTCACAAAGGGCTTCTTTTTCCTTTTCTTTTACTTTTATGTTTGCCCTTTTAGGAGAGTATCCCCTACTATTAAAGTGAGAGGATCCTTCATTAACTTAGGAGCTATTGTGTTAATCTACCAAAGAATTATTAATATAACCCCCCATGTTGGTGAACAATTTTGGATATTGCTCTAAAGTAGGGTCAGAGGCTAGGGTGTTATCTTGATTTTGGATACCCATGTTATTATCCTCAACCATGGGCAAAAATGATATGACTTCAATATTAGAAGGATTCTTGCCCCTAATAATAGAGAATCCTCCCCACAAAGGGTTAAGAGAAGAATAACAATCAAACGTAGGACCTTTACACGTATGAGAATTAGGTGGCTTAAACGCATTTAGGGTTTCATCCTCAATTACTTTGTTGTTGGGAGGGGGGATGGATGGAGAGCTCACCCTTGGAGAGGGGTTGTTGATTTGTAAGCAATCATTTCCAAACAAATTAATCCTTTAAAAATTAGCTTTTGAGCTAGTATCCATATGGTTGCCTATAAGCCATAAAATATGACCCTCAGAGGAATCCAAGAAAATTTTTGGCTTAAGATAATAAACCGAATGATCAATGATGATTCTGAGGGGTTATAGAGAGGATTCTTTCACATTGAGATCAACCAATATTTTGACATCTGCAGTGTTAGTGAAATTTTCTTCTAAACCTCTAAAACCTCCTAAAGAGTTCCCAATTTTCCTCAAAATATTCTCATGAAGGAGTTTCATAGGCAAATTATTGAAGGCAACCCATTTCATTATTTTTTTATTATCAAAATACTGAGGGTAAAATTAGGTTTCCATTCAATAAATTTTACATGTTGACCTTCGAGAAAGAATGAAGCTTCATCAAGCAATTTATCTATGAGTTCTTTCATTTTATAGTAAATAAAGATGGTATTATTAGAGAGATCAATGATACTTACCCAATCTCCTAACACTGAGATCATGTGAATAAATAATTTTGTGGGGATGGGGCTCAAACCACTCCACTTTGCAAATAAACCCTAAGTTTCACATTGATTCCACTAGTTTTCCATGTTCATGTTACTGATGATTAGGGTTTGGAGATCTTTATCTTGAGCTCAATTTGCATTTGCCTATGAGAGATTAGTTCTAATGTGATTCTGATCTAGGGTTTTTTCTACATGAGGTATCGATCTTGCAATAGCCATTTGATGCCATTCATAATTATTTTGAACCACTGCTTGCCCTAGTAGGACATAATTTTCTCTTGTAGCAACTAAGGGGATTCGTGTCAAAATCACCCATAAATTATTTTTTCTAGCAATTCCTGAAACTTTTACCTTTTCCATACTTGGAGCTAAAGTTTTGGCATCACCAATATTTTCCTCCATTCTTCTTCTCTAAGAGGGATGGTAGAACTGATTAGGGTAATCTTTGCAATTGACCATGAGAGTAATCCTTTGACCCTTCATTGAAGCAGGACTAACCTTGTCCAAAGCAACAAATGAGTATTTAGTGGGGATGGAAGCCTTGCTTGCACCATACAAAGACCTAGAAACCCATGGATAAGATGGTTCATCTTGAGGAGCCAAACAGTCGTGGGAGTAGCCACCCTTGGCCACTAAGAAATGCCCTAACTGCCTCTGCCTAGTAGACACTTTGCTTGCTTTTTTTCACCTCATAGCTTGCACTAACTGTTTTAGTTTTGGACTCTTAGAAATAGAAAATTATTTTTCTTATTCTCTAATATAATTTTACTTTTATTTAATTAATCTGAAGAAGTAAATTAAATTAAACATAAAGTGATCTAAAACTATTATAGTAATTTTTTTTAGACTTTAATTGTTAAGCAATTTTAAATTAACAATGATATTGATATGTTACTTATTTAATAAGATAAATAAATTTAAAAATTAATTTAATTATTATTCATCATTATTCAAATTTTTCTTATTTTTCTTTTACACATACCTCGATCTACATATTGGATCAATTTTATTTTAAATTAAATATTCTTCAAAAGTGAAAAGTGAGTATGTATTTATTTTATTTTGTAACATATAATATGTAAATCATGTTGTAATGTGGAGCCTAATAAGACTTAGAGGTTAATATTTCCCCATTTCATTCAACATAGTTTCCCCCAAGATTTTACTATGGGGGTTTGGGGGTAGTACCCCCAAGCTCTAAGGTTCAAGGGGTAGCGTCCCTTATGGGTTCCTAGGGTTGTTTCCTAGGGGGGGTTAAGGGGCAACCCCCCTTGTTGAGTCCTGGGGTTAGCAACCTTAGGTGTGCTCCTTGTTGTGATATAAGGCAGGGTCAAGGGGCATCACCCCCATATCCAAAACAAATTTAATATTGTAAAAGGCACTGAAAGTTATATTTTTTCTATTGGTCGACTTATTCTAGCCCTAATTTTATAAATGACAAAAACTTGTATAAAAAGGATTAGGGTTAGGGATTTTGTGATGTATGATGAGATTGTAGCTTCTTGTGACAGTATTGAGTTGCAACAGATTACAGATTGTAATCAGGTTGTAATCACTGGATAATAAGAATATTGGACTCACTATTTGGTGGATAGCCCAGGGATTGGGTGAACCACGTTAAATCTATGTGTTTTGTTTTTTCTTCTAGGTGATTTATTATTTTCTAATACTGGTTATATTTACATGTAATTGTTATTTCTATCTCATTAATCCTAACAAATCAATCATATGTAAATATATAATAAGCCTTTAATAAATATAATTATTTTTAAAATTAAATATTTCAATTTATATATTAAATGGTAGAAAGTATAGTTTATTGATTTAATTCAATTTTTTAATTATTATTTAAATCTCTCTTGAAAATAACATAAATTTTAATCTTTTTAAAATTCTCTTCGATCTCTATCATTGTACCTTTACTTGCTTTTATAATAACATATCATTTTCTATCTTATAACTATCTCTTTATATCCTTCCTTTCTATCTATAAATCTATGGTTTACATTCTTTCTAAAGATCTTTCACCATTGCATCTCTTGCTAATATTAGAATTAAACTATTGCTCTATTGTTAACACTAAAAGCATTCTATGCTTATGCTAATATATTTATTATTTTTGCAATAATATATATAATGATCATATTTATTATTTTATGACAATATTAATGTTTCTTTATTTCTATTGCAATATTATGATAAGTACTAAACATTGATATATATAAAATTAATAATAAAATTTAAAAAATACACAATTAAAAAAACAAATAGCATAGTGAATCCTATTCATTATTGGGTCTCTTCCCATAAAGCTCAAGAGATAAACCTTTTTTAATATATTGTTAGCTTCTGCCTTTGGCACAAAACTAATGGAATCATTAGATGCAATCTATTTTTTATTTCACCAATTACATTTAAGAATTTTTTAGGTCTATATGTATTTTCTGAAGTTTCAATATTTCAACATATTTTAGAAGTTTAAATAATACTATTTATTGAAAATTCTATTGGATGAGAAAGAAAAAGGAAATGAAAAAAAAAATCTGTGGAAAAAATCCCAAAAAATCTTTCAAATCTATAAATTCTACTTAATACTTATAATGAATGTCAATCTCGAGAAACCTCTTTTTTTTTTTCAAGTGTTCTATGCACTAGGTGTTATGTTTCAAAATATATTCACATAGACCTAGCTAGCATCCATGAAATTTTGGTTGAGGTAAAAATACTTATTTTGTAAAATAATTTTGTGTTTCTATAAAAAAATATCATCCTCTATTTGTTTATCTTTCAAGCAAAAACAAATTTGGTTGATTATTTTTTGACAAGATTCATAAGAGAAATCACATGACTCTAATAAACGATTCAATCTTGCAATTGTGAAAATTTCATTTAGGTACATAGAAAAAATTCCATCTTGCTACAGTTTAAATAATTTTCAAGTAAAAATTAATTATTCTCTGACATAATTTTTGAGTTTTTATTATATTTTGCATTTTCAAATTTCTACATGTAGCAAAAAAAGATTTCTAGGTTTGTGATTCTGGAGAAGTTTTTTGGGCGGCAACCAGAAGCAAAAGTAAGAAAATTATGTTTTGAAGCAAAATTTCTTCCTTAGTTTGTGTTTTTGCTAGATATAATTGAAGAGAAAATATATTCCCTTGGTGCAGGCATTTTTCAATCTTTTCACAACATATTATATTTATGCATCCCCAACTCTTAAATGTCTTAGAAATCACATTCCTTTGGTCTTGGTTTGTTTCTCACAAAAAAATGGTGAATCCCAAAAGGTAGGGTTTGTAGAAGTCAAAATCATGGTCGTATGGAAGATGTCAAGCGATTTTAATGAGATATTTTTTAAGCTTTTCAAACCCTTTGCTACAAGCCCATTTCATATTTTTAAAATCTCACAAGATAAATTTTATGTTTTTGTTTGGAGACTGAACTAGTTGTCCTAAGATTCAAAATTGGGACTTGCAATGTCTAAGAGTTTCAAAATACTTCATAATTTGGTTAGGATCATTCTTCTTCAACACTTTCTATAGTTTTACTTTTTTGTTTTTTTATGAGTGTATTTGATTAATGTAGTATGATTTCTATTGAGTTAGTGGGATTTGTGCATCGTTCTTTGCTTGCCTAGAAATTATGGTTTGCAGACAAGAATTGACTAAGCTCACCATGTTTTTGGGTTGAAACCTAAGATAATCTTAATTTCCTTATTAAACTTCTTCATGGCTTCCTCACAGCAAACTATTGTAGCAACCAAATTTATACACATGCTACTAGGGAAAATCTATTGAATGCAGAGACAAAGGAAACTCTGGGTAAAGTCAAACACCATTACAAATATTATGGGATTCACACTTGCCTTTTATCCAATTTGTATGTATTCTCTTTGTTTCTCATTTTATTTGCAAGGGATAAGAGGAAATACTTCCACATTTTTAATGAGTAGGAATTTTAGTGATAGGATAACTCTAAGTTTGTGAAAATATGACAATGTTAAAAGTGATAGTCTCATACAGAGCACATGAGATGCAATTTTTTTTGGCTCCATCTCTTTCCTATCAACTATGCCTCACAATGATGATAGAAAGCTTGGCCAAAATCAAGGCCTCTTTTATAGTTTTCAATTTATGTATCTGACATAGCATTTTCCTTTTGTGATTGTCCATATGACCATAATTCCACCAACATGATTTTGAGTGATAGTCCCCAAATCCTTTGCATTGATTGCCTGTGTTGGGAATGTTGCACAATGCTACAACATTGAACTTGTATTACCTTTGTGAATAAATTTAAAGGTTGGCCTTGCACCAACGTATTTTATTTTTAACTCAGCCTATAGGCATATCTATATTTGAATTTTTTTCCTCAACATATTTTATTTAGGTTTAATGATTCCTATGGATTTCATGGGGTTTGTGCTCTGTTCTTTGCATAGCTTGGAATGATATGACTAGTTAGGCATGGAATAATACAAAATGAAATGTTTAGGTCTTCAAAAGAACTATGGGCTTATTAAAAGAAGCCTCCCAACAACTGTTTGATGGCAGCTGGCGATTTCCCATGCCCACAACTTTTCTCTACAATGCATAAACTAAGGATCTCAATTTTATTGCTTTCTTGTAGTCTTAAGACACCACATTTTCTACTCACTGCTACATTCTTAATTTTTAAAGAATAACCAGAACTACTTTTACCCACCATCTAAAACTTCCTTCAAAAATAATTTGTGAGAATACCACTAAAAAGGTAAAGATCAATATTATCATTGTGTATATGCTAATAAACTTCAATTGGGACCACAAATCAATATTTATATTATGAATTCAATAACATGTAAGTGGATCTATCACTATTACTTCTGATACAAAAAAGAAAAAAGAAAAAGAAAAGATAAAATTTTAGATATTGGAAGCATACTAGTCCTCTAATCCAAAACTGTCATTGTAAAGGTTGCAATAGCTTGGCTTATAGATAATGGAATGTCATTCAACAAAGTAGTGTCCATGATTCCATTTGATAACCTTCTTTTATGTCTTCTACATTATTTCAATCTAATTTTATAGATTTCTTTTTGCATTTTTTGAGTATCCATTGCTATTATAACTTATTGCACTGTGGCTTTCATAAGATTTTAAAAAGAAAAATTGTTACTTTGTTTGATTAAATAGTTTTAACAATATTTTTATTGATTTTATAATTTATGGAGAACTAAATTTTGTAAATATCTTATTTTACATTATACTATATTGCTGATAAAATATGTAATAATTTTCTTATATTCCCAATGATTTTTTGCCATCAAATTGAAATTTAAGGTAAATTTGGAAAAAATTGTGTTTATAGTGGCTTTCCATGATTTTTTGGGTCATTAAAGATTCTGGCCTACTTGATTTTTGAGATGATTCAAGGCAGAATTGATGATTGGCATAAATGCCCAACTTGTTTTTAACCTTATCTTCATTATGGAAATCTCTCAATCAAGCTAATTAGACATGTTTCAAGGTATGCAAGTCCTTAGTTTTTGAAGTTTGCTTTGCCTATTGTTTTACTTAACTAGTAATTGATTTATAGGTGTATTTACTTTTACTTTTATGGAAAGGCAATAACAAATAGTTTTTAGAAGTTGCTAGTAGAACTTATTGTGCCATCTATTCATTATATGTTATGATAATAGTTTCTTTGTAATTCAAGTTTGTTGTATAACACATAGCGATTCTAAAAATAAGGCAATGGTATGATAGATTCATTGTGAACGATCTATTGCAAATGAAACAAGGCATAGGGAAAAATAAAAATTATTAACTACTAAATAAGTTGGAATTAACTTTTCTAAAGACAACCTAAATTTTCTATAGTCCCAAATTCATGTTGGATTGCACCAAGGAAAAAATAAACATTATGAACAACTAAATAAGTTGGAATTAACTTTTCTAAAGACAACCTAAATTTTTTATAGTGCCCAAATTCATGGTGGATTGTGTGTTGTTCAACATGTATGGGAAAATTTGTCAAAAATGTGCTCTATAAGCATAAAGTTCTATCATGATTTTGTGGAGGAAAAAAATTGTAGGTTTATACATTTAAAGAGATGTTGACTTTAAAAAATGTAACCAACATGGTTTTCTCTGGCTACACAATAGATGAAGAGGAATTCTAATAGGCAGTCTATTTCGATAAAATCTAGTCCCACACAAGAGCACAAGAAGTGTCATTGGCATTGTAATGACAAGAATGCCAAACCCTAACACATTTTGTAGAGCTTGTGTTGGTGATCTGATTGCCAAGTTACAATTTTTTTTGGAAAATGTTGATCCATGCTTTCTTGTACATGGACTCCACTTCCCCAGTTTCTCTAAAACTACTAAGAACTTCAATAGTGATACAAGGAATCCACTTCCAAATGAATGATTCTTTCAATCTTGTTCAAAAAAAAGGTGGGCATATCATTTGGTTGGAAATAAACTATATTTAGGTTCTAAATTTGTAGAATGTGAAATCACATAAGAATCGCAGTGTCTTCTTGTGTTTCACAAGCTTCAAAAAGATTAAAATAATGTTACACTGATAGATTTTGTGCATTTATTTGGTTGTGACAGGTTTATAAGTTTTTTAGGAATATTGGGAAAGGGGTTACATATCATGATCACTTTTTATCCTCTTTTAGGTTTGTCTAGAATTTTACTTTCTTTTAAAAAATGTATTGAAAATATTGTTTAGAAGAGAGAAAAGTTTGTCATCTATTGAGCTGTCTTCGATGCTTAACTGATCTGTATTAGAGTTAAACGTTAGTTACTAATTTGAAGATGGATAGAGCATATGTAGGAGGTGCTATAATTTTAGTAATGAGAAATCCACTGATAATTTTTCTTTGTGAATAAAACTTCACATGTGTAGTTGTGAAACATGATTCAATGCTCTACACGTCCTCACAGGTGCTAAAGCAACCATATTTTTTCACAAATAATTCATAAGCCTCATAAAATTCATTATAATTGGAAAACTAGTATGAATTCAACACAACTGGGCCTATAATGTGAAGAACTTTTCACAAATAATTAATTTTTACAAAATCCTCATAGGCAAGAGATTACTTGGCTCTAGAAATGCATGACAGAGTCCAAAAAGTAAGCTACCTATCACGGTTCCTAGAGGATGAGAAGGTTCCATGTTGCACTAGGTTATGACACCTCTCTTTCAATTTGGAAAGTTGTAGATAACATACATGGAGTGTGTAGAAAAGGACAACTAAAATTTGTTTTTGGTCAAAACAATGGTTGACATGAATATGTAGTTTCAGTGGTTAAGCATCCAAGGTAAAATAAGAACAATTAATGATTTTTAAATCCCAAATTTACTCTGGTAGCTAGATTTAAAAAATTGATTAATGACTTACCATGACAAGAATATTAAATTAAAATTGACAAATTGATGCATCACAATTCTAGATTTGATTTGTTCTAGTAGGAAAATAAAAGATTTTTATGTCCATGAATGATTATTAGGAGAATTATAATAAGTGTATTTACGCTAAAAGGAATGTCAAGTTTAAATTCATTGCACGTGTTGATTAAAGTTTTAAAATATATATTTGGCGCTGGAAGAATAACAATGTGTGTTTGCAATAGATGCAATTTCTTTTCCTTAAAAAATAAGTTCTTTTTGGGTTGTTGGGTACTTATTTCAATTGAATTATTGATCACCCAGTTCATCGATTAATCAATTGAAGGGAAGGGAATGAGAAATGATAGGAACAAATTATAGGGTAATAAATCAAACTAGAGCCATAGTTTATTGTCCACTTCTGTTTGTGCTATTTTAAATATTACTTTCTCTCGACGCTTTGTTGTGGCTTCCATTGCTTCTCCATTTATTGGCTTTTGAGGACTAGTGCTACTGGATTTGAATATTTTGAGGGACACAAGTTCCCTTTAATATCATAGGAACAAGTAATTAGATGTATTCCTAATTGTCAAACAAAAACTTCAACAAGCTTACAATTGCATGTTAGCAAATCTGTGTGGAAAGGCTAAGAGAAAATTTAGATTAAAGAACAATATAATTTCATTTAAAACATGTGTTGCAATTTTTTTTTTCCCAAAAACAATTATTAAAAACTAAAATCAATGGAGGCTATCACAATGTTAAATCATTTTGTTTTTAAACAAATATTTCTAACAAAATAAATGAATGACATGTAGAAATAACAAACCTATAGTTGAATAAAACATTATTTTTAGAAATTTCAAAAGGCTTCATGTTAGAAAGACTAGTGCTAATTTTCAATTTTCACATGGGCTTCTATTAGTTTTTAACTAGATGTTGTATTCAAATTTTCATTTAATAAGACATACAATGAAATGCAATTTCATAAATGAAACACATACATTATTAAAAGCATATACATAAATTAGACCCCACACTTAAATTCACATGACAAATTATGATAGACTTATCATTGTTTCCTCTTTTCTACTTCTCATTGTTTCCAGGGTACTCCTCTTGCCAAAACTCAAGGTGCCCGTGCTCTGTGTTTCTTTAAACGTGGCATCCACAATACCAAGGATTTTTTTTCAAGAGTCACCATGAATTTCAGGTCATGGGAGGATATGCAAGTTCAATACCGCCTTGTCAATTTTGATCGCCAGACTTATGACCTTCTATTGTCTTCCATCCCCGTGTACTTAGTTCATAAAGAAGGGATTCAGTCTATTCGTCCTTGGTGGCATGATTGGAAGTGGTATCCTGCCACTCCATTTACCAATTATAAGCCCAATATGGGGTACAAATGGCTTTCACCCCACCTTCCAATGGTGGACATGCTTAATCAACGGTGGCATTTGCAATCTTCGCTTTCTCAATGGAGAAAACATTTCGACACCATTTGGAGTGCCATTACAGAACCTAAGATTGCCCACTTTGCTTGGTGCCTTGCCTTCGAAGGTCTTCCCCTGGGGCCTCGGCTCAAGCACATTGGGGTTCCTGATCCCAGATGCCCCTTCTATGGTCAACCTGAGTCCTTTTTGCATATTTTTTGGTTTTGCAAGCGTGCTCAAAATTATTGGCACTGGATTCATGATTTTTTCAAGCCTTTCAAGCCCGAACCTTTTTCATGGCACATGATCCTGCTGGGTGATTCCCCCAGAATTCCTCAGAAGTTCTCCTAGATTTGGCATACCTTTAGGATGGAAATTTTGTTTTCTCTGTGGAAAGATAGGAATGCAGTTTTATTCACTCACAATTTTTTGGATGTTAACATTGCAATGTACACTAAGGCATGCATTTGTAACAATGTCATTATGCAGATACAGGTGCAAGCTAATAAAGTTGCCCTGGAAGTTGTGCACTTACAGGAATTGTTAAATCATTGGGGCAATGCTCCATGCACCATTTCCAGAGTGCCTTCGGATGCCTTGACCGATGCCTCTACGTCTTGCGGTCGCCATTTTCGACACCAGTCCTCTAGCCGCCATTCATACACGTCGCGCTCCCAGGGTCCCCGCCACCGCTCTCCTAGCGCTGGACATGGTGGCTGGAGGCACCGCTCCGCTTCCCCACTGCATGGTGGTTCTAGCTGGTCCCCGGCTCCTCCCCCTGGGCGGGCTTCTGGTCGATCCCCGGCTCCTCCCCCTGGACGGGCGCACTCTGGCAAGTTTCCTCGGCTGGCCTTGGCAATTTCTCCTTCGCGGCCAGACAAGAAGGATGCAGAGACTGCGACTACCCCAGATCCTGCTGATGCTGCTGACGGCTAGACTATTCCCAGTCCGCCCCACAATCCCACTGATGCCTGGAGATTTCTTGATAAAGACAATCCTCCCTCTGCTGGTACTGCCTTGGTAGCCTGAGGTTGTTAAAAAAAAAAATTATTTTTTTTTCGATGAATAGTGAATAGTTTCTAGTTGAGGCCATGTTGTTAATTCCAGCTTCGGCCATGTGAACTCATTCGCAGGGTGATCTTGTATCCCCCGACCCCTTTTTTGTGAATTGTAAACTTAGTAAATTTTATTAATTGAAAAGGACTATTCATCAAAAAAAAATGACTAACTTTATCCTCTTAATTCTCACCTTCTCTTTGTAAGACTAAACCATTTCATTATTTAACTTACAAAAATGATATACTTAGTTTCTAACCACATTTTTGTTTTACCATATCTTATTTTAAATAGCACCATACTATATGAACTTTTAAAATATAATCATTGATAAAAAGAATTTTTTTTTAAAAAGGTATCTTGTATATTTTTGTTAAAAATTTTTATAGATGTCAATTGTTCCTAGAACTCATTGCTTAAAGGAAAAAAATATTTATAAAAAACCTTATAGGTAGTCATTAAAATTTTTTAAAAAACAATTTTAACAATTTAATTTAGTAATAAAATGTTTTAGGTCTTGTAAATTAATTTCAATGCTATTAAATAGATCTTTAATTCATTTTCAAATTTAAAATATAAGTAAATTAAACTTATCAATTTAATTATTATTACTATCAAAAGTATTATAATCAATTATACTATTAATTTCATTTTAATTAATTTTTATTTTTATTAAAATAATTCATCATAATCTTAATTGTCTATAATAATCAAATTCAAATAACTATTTTATAATTATATATATTTATATTATTTAAATGTATATTAATTTTTTGAAAACTATTCATTATTTTTAATATATAATGAGTCGACTTATTATTATGCATCTCACATGAGAGACTCACAAGTTACCATTGTGTTGTAGGCTCTTGCCTAAAAACTATTCAACTTTTAAATAATATAAAAGATTTAAAAATTCAAAATAATTTCTACGCAAATTAAGTAATTTTTATATAAAATATAAAATAAATGTTCAAATAATTTAAAATAAAAATAAAAATGGCAAGCTCAAATGTTGTCAACATACAATAAATGATATTTTCTTTTAGAAAAATATTTTTCTATCTAAAATTCCAATATTTTAATATTCTTCATTATTACATAAATTTCTCTTGTTCACAAACATCTATAGAATAACAAATCCCTTATGCATTTCAATTCCATAAGGAAAAAAGCTCAAAGCAAAAAACAAATATAAATATAGGGTTTTAAAAAGAAGCAAAAGAGCTCATGAAACAAAATAAATATTTACGACATCTTTATATTCATGACATCTCTCATGAACATGCATAGTGAAAAGTGGCTTTGCATCATCCACATAGTTTCAATGAACATGTACCAATGTCTTGGATCTTCTAACTTTGTATACTAATAGGTTACACTACTACCACATAAACCTACAATGGAAAACTAACACTCTTCCTAGAGATTGGAAATTCACCTTTTACGATTTACATATCTCTCAAACTCATATGTTTTTGTTAACTACACGTGTACTAACATGATAAACAAAAACATTATATATGTGTGAAAGCCTTTAAGAAGAATGAACAAAGTGAACATTGAATGTCAAATTATAGACTGTGAAATCTATATTGGAGGCCCTCCATTACATCCAACATTTTATTACAAGTTTGTAATAAAATATACAAATTGACTCAACTCTTATCTCAAAGTGACCAAGGTTTTTCAAGAGGTGAAGATGATTGGGAAACATACCCACATGTCAACTTTCTAAAGGTAAACCACACTAAAAACTACTATCAAATTTAACAAACGAATCAAAAATAGAAAGTGAGATAAACCTAATAACTATAACATCTTCTCCCATCTCCCCAAAAAATTTATCACAACTATAAAAAATATGCAATATAAGTAGGTGGACATTGATGATATCGAACATTGACATAATGGAACAACATAAATTTTATGCCCACAATCAAGATTTACAAGAATAGCCTTAAAGTCAAAGAAATTCTTTACTTGGATAGTATACAACAAATAGAAGCTTAATGTATATACTTTTAAAAAGAACACATTACAAGCTATTATTTAATTTACAATTCTTAGTCTTTGATTTTTTAATTGTATTTCAAAGTTCTTGTACATAATCATGCTATCCAAGAGATCAAGCAATTTAGAGATCAAGCAATTTGCTTACATTCATTTGAGCATTATAGATTGGCTTTCAATTATTTCAAATGTACATACATCTAATTTTTATTATATAAAATATATTTTTTCCACATTTTGGATCCATAAATGGTTGCCTCTAATTATAATTTTCTATTGTTGCATTATTATTTCACACATCAAACATCAAGTAAATATTTAAGTTCATAAATGAATTTAATGCAAATTGTCTTCATAAATTAAATGCTTGTTATGGCATTTACCATTCCATTTCAAGTGCACAATTAATAAGGGGTGCAAGCACCAAAGTTCCTACCTTTAGTGTTGTGGGTTTGAGGTAAGAGTTGAGTGAAGTTGTACATTTGAATGCAAACTTGAAATAGAATGTCAAATGTTCATGATGATGTATTGCATCAAATCTACTTTTGTAAGTTTGAAGAATCTGTAGATGTCAGTATAGATTTGACAATCTACAATTTGGCTTTCAATGCTTACTACCTCTTCTTACAACATAAGCATGTTCACTTTCTTCATTCTTCTTAAAGGATTTTTCATGTATATAATTTTTTTTATGTATCATGTTGGCACACATGTATATAAACCAAAGAGAAATCACAAAATTCTATGAGAAGTGTTGGTTTTACATTCTTGTAGCAATTTGACTTATTGATCCTCAAAGTTTCAATATGTTAAGACATGTGTACATGTTTTGAGAATTTGGGGGGAGTGGGGAGGGGGGGTGGGGAGTGGAAATGACAATGCACATGATGTATAAATATAATGTTAACAAATTAATTTGTCAAAATTAGCAAGATAATTTTTTATTTAATACTTAATTATTAACAATATATAACTAATACACTTTTTTTCATAGTGATTCTAGTTAGGATCAAACCTTTAAAATTGATTTGGCGAAGGGTAGGGATAAATGTGTAAATTGAGAAGTTGTAGTTTGAAATCAATTACCCATCATGCTTGAAAGCAATTAAGAATAAAAGCTTGAACTTATTCTTGAAACCATCCCCCATCATGTAAATCCAAATGAATTTGATGCCAAAGATTAAATTAAGAATTTGTTGAATTTGACAAAGGCTATTAAATCAATAATTAATTATCTAATGATGCAAAAAAAATTGCAATTATATTAAAAAAGAAATTATTTATAAACATAAATAGAATCTTTAATCAAACATAGAAAATAATGTACATGCATTTTCTATGTTTCTATATTTCACACCTGTTACATGGTATTCTAAAGTTTTGACAGTAGTAGGCCATACACCTTGGAATGTGGAGCTTCCCATCATGTGACAATGATAGCGAGCTTGGTCTTTTTTTCTTTTTTTTAAAAACTTTGGTCCCTATAGTTTCAAAGATCTTGGATACACATACAATTTTCTACATTTAACATACATAGGTACAAATGAATTCACTATTGAAACAATCACATATTCATGAATTAGCTCACCTTGTTCGAAATCTTCTACAATGGCAAATGTTGAGATAAGACTGGCAATAGTAATTGCATTGGGTTTGAAATGTGTAAGAAGCATTCAAGTGAAAAGACCGATAAAATGTGATAATAAATAATTATAACTTACTAATTGTAATTGACCAAAAAATATAAAACTAGATTATATTTTGTTACATCATATTAATATTTAAGTTTATATAAAATAAAATCACACATTTAATAGGAAAATTTAACATGTACGAAAATTTTGCATATGGAAGAAAATAATTCTTTCTTCCCAAAAAAATGTCCTTTATTATTTTTTATTATTTTATTATTTGCACAATTATTAAAGTACATGTACAAAAGTAAAATCCAACAATAAAGTCTATAATAATAATAATAGATCATTATAATTTTTAAAACAAATAAATTTAAATTTGTTTGAATTGGTATAATAATTTTAAATTTTATGAATTTAATTTCAAACTTTTATTTTAAAAATTAAATATATTGAAGAACAAAAAATTCAATTGAAAAAATTGAATCCAAATTTTTAATAATAACAATATAAAATAATGATAAGTATTATAAAATAAAATAAATAATCAAAACTAAACAATATTAGCACTTCTTCATTAATAATAATAATAATAATAACAATTACAACTCAAAATATGAAATAAAATATGAATTTTTTATTAATTTTTTTAACTTATATTACATCATATCTTATATAAATCTCACTCATATAAATCTTACCTCATTATTAGTTCCTAGTTCCTACCCATAGGCAGGAATACTAACGCATTCGTTGGAGGTGCTATTAGTGTTGTTATTTTCACCAATAGCATAAATGTATTTTTTCATTTCTTAAAGCTATTTTGATGTTTATTTTCAGCAAGCATTTTCCAAACATTTATTAATACTGTTTATCTCACGTTTTATTGGCTGTACTTAATTTAGGCAAGGAGAAAACTGGTTTTTTTATTTTTGCAAACCAAAATTGGGTGAAAAGTGTCACAATAAATTGCGCCAAACATATTAGTGCACAGTTGTCTCACTTTGAATTTTGCATTAATGTTAGTTGTTCAAATTTAATTAAATGCTCATGTTTATCTTTATCTTCCACCGACGTCCTGAGCCTTTATCTCGACCTTTTACATTTTCGAACATCTTTGTTTTTGTGGTTAGTTGATTTTTTGCATTTCTGTTTCTTTCTTTCTTTGCACTCAGACAAAGCAAGGAAATTTGTCTTTTGGTAGTTGAAAATCTTGGTAGGATTCGGTTGGGATCTGGGATTACGTGCTTGTCTACACTCATCTGTCCCAATAGTATACAGAAATCTGATAAATGGCCATGTTGGATTTCCTATTTCTATGGGCAGTCGTGAGATTTCCTACCATGACCTCTAAAAACGACTTCTTCTTCCACTAAGCATTTTTTAGAATTTTTTAACCGTTTCTAGTGTTGTTTGTCTAGAACACCTAAAATTTAACGAGCAAGATTCATGGATACTTCTACTCTCCTTAATTTTCAGCTTTTAGATAGCTCAGGTCACTTCTAATCTATGTGTTCAATATTTATTTTTCCATATTTTATTTGTGCAGTGAATGTTTATCTAGAAATATTTTGTGTTTGGTTGGATTCAATATCGTCTGTTCTGTTGGATTTGATTGTTTATCAATATTTCAACTTTTTCCTTCAAATTTTTAAATTTCCAAGCATAAAAGTATTGAAGATTCTTTTGGAAAAAATATGTTGGCCGCAGTTTCTTAAATTCTCTATTAAGAAATTTATTCGTAGGCTCTGGAAGATTAAAACCCCTATGTATACTAGCTGTCATGTTCACTGAAAAGGAGGGTTTATTTATTTTCTTATACATATCATAGCCGCAGGCTATGCTCAATATTTTATCATGTCTACTCTGCCATGTCGAGGATTTTATTTCTTTGTTGTGATTCACTGCTCTATGTTGTACATCTCCAATATTTGCTATTATATCTAAGTTGTCTTTATTTAAAACCAAAAAACCTCTGCTATTGTTGAATAACTTGTAGAATGGTGGTCTTGTTTTTTCTTTGTTCTGAGCATTTCATGATGACTTTAAGGTGCTATAAAGGGCTTTATTTTCGTCTATGTTGGTTGTATTATTTGTTAAATGCTTCTCCTTTCATTGACAATTATCGAGTCTAATATTTGTCGATATCTCTGTATGCGTGTGTGTCTGCTACATGAATTCAAATGCTTTACCTAATAATAATTTTCTGCAGCAAGGATACAACATTTCAAAAATACAACATAGATGGGCTAAAAGACCAAGGTTGAAAATATCATAGAGAAGCCCTTCTATCTCAAGATTTGCATGGATGACATACTTAGAAATTCGTTACAATTTGGTTTAAATTGTATTAAATATGACCATAGAGTATCATGGCTACAGTTTGAAATCTGATTGTGCATGATAAATTTTTCTACCCTGAGTGGGGGAAATTGAAGTAGAAAGTGAAACATAGGCGCGATTCAAGGCATGGCAATTGAGGCCAAAATTATTATCAACCTGGATGATTATTGAGTACTCCTTCAATATTGCATTTCAAAAAATGACTAATAATTTTTTCTGGCATAAAATAACAATTAGAAAAAATCTCTAATAAGTTAAATAGTTGTAAGAGAGAAAAATTCAACTTCTGTGAAAATTTATTGACGGCCTCTGGAGCTCATAAAACAAGAAATGTCACAAGGAACCTCCATAGCATAAATGAGATGAACAAATCCTGTGCAAGAACATAGCATTGAAAGGATAAAAGTTGCAGAATTATTTGTCACCATAAGTAGAGAAAAACCTTCAGGTGCATTTATAGATCAACAATAGATACAAGCATCAACTAAATCCCTTGATAATTAGAAGAGAATTTCTAAGTTAAATGTAAATTCTGACTATTAACCCATTTTCATCACCATCGACTTTTGCATCTGCTATGTTTGAACTATTTTAATAGGAAAACATGCAAAATGTCAAGCGGATAGCTTGTTGCAAGGCACGTGAACCAACTCTTGCAGATTTTATGCTTATGTGTGGATATAGAGATTGGGCATGTAATACTTTGCAACAAAATAAGCTTTTTTTTTGTACATATTGTGATTCAATGGTATCAACTAAGGAGTCATAACATTCACTAGTCATTTGACATTGTCACTAAAGCAAACATCAAACTACGGAATAGAAAAATAACAATTTGGGTACTTATCTTTTAGCCAATTGAAGGTCAAGAATAATCACATTATTAATCCACAAATAGAAAAAATGAATATTAAACATGTCACTTAAGCAATTAGTTAGTAGTAAAAAAATTATTTTTACCGAACACTATTAAAGTACAAGAAAATTCATCAACATTGATATAAATGCCATCATAATTTGTCATTTAGTAAAGGTCACGTTTAGTCTGGATTTTTAGAGTATTTAAAATATTTTCTAATATAATATACTTTTGATGTATTTTAAATTTTTAAAATAAATTTTCTTAAATTTCTAATCACAATCAAAATTATTTATAGAGTTTATTATGTTTCAAATATTTTAAATACTTTTATATTTATTATCCATTCAAAATTACTTATAGAATTTATTATATTTTAAAGATTTTAAATAATTTATATTTATTATCTATACAAAATTAAAATCTTATTTACAGTTGAATTATTTTCATACTAGAACTAGGTTACTAATAAATTGAAGTTAGTTGTGCTAAGATTAAATTTTTCTTTATTTAAAGTGCAAAACATATATAAATCATATGTACAAAACATGGCAAATATAATTGAAATAATAAGCTTTTCAATTTGTTAAAATATTCTATTACCAAAAGGATTATTCATCAAAAAATAAAAAATAAATTCATCACTAATATATTTACATATATAATACTATATTAAAGCATGATTTCTTTTAATATTTTTGAAAAATAAGTTTCATGTCTAAATAAAAATAAAATATTATTTCAAAGTTTTATTAATATTTTAATTTTTGTTTATCTAATTTAAAAAATAAGAAAGTGTTCAAGTATATAAAGTTTATGATAAATACGTAATAAAAATTAATATATATGTATTTAGTAGTTATTTAATAAAATATATCAAAAAATTGATAGATAATTGATCAAATTAATTAAATATTATATGTTAAGGTCAAGTACACTCAAAGTGAAGACCCCTCACAAGTCACCATTGTCCTATAAGCTCTTCCTTAAAAAAATATTAAAATATTATCATGTGAGTCAATTTTACTTTAATATAATTGTACACATGTCATCAAAAGTTGGATGAAACATCACATTTCTATAACTAATTTTTCATATAATTCTTTAAAAATGTTGTACCCACATCTAATGATTTCAAATGTTTCATAAATTTCTATGTATATCTTTATCTCTTATCTAAAAATTCATCATCCCTCTCTCTCTCCCAACCACTATTTATTTTTCTTATCCCCTCTCTTCTATATCTTCATCCTTATTTCATCTTGCTTTACAACATGTCTCTTTGATATTTATTTTTCAGTTTGATCTGTCCAGCCTTAGATTGCTTGAGTGGGACTGGGAATGGTGTAGCTAATTCAAGAATTTAGATTTGAGAAAATCCCTCCCAATTTTTTCTGATTTAATAAACATAATCGCATATGGTATTTTTTGGGGATTATATCATTTTGTTTCAGTAATTCTTGCATAATTCTTTTGACTTGTGATTGATTGGCGGATGATTTTAGATTAGCAATTTTGTACTTGGGCTTTCCTACGAAATGATTTCTTGAAGGTCATAAGATTATTTGTAATGTTAGTCCTAAATGATATGTGTACATAAGAATTCGTCACAAGCATCGAAACAAGAAGACCAGGGACACAACATTCAAAAATATTTTACTTCCACATTGCAGTGTAATGAGGATTTAGTAAGTGTGTTGCATAGAGACCGGCAATTTGGGTAGGTTGATGTTCTAGAGTTTGTATTTTGCATTTTAGACATATGCTTTGGTAATCCTTTCCCATTCAGAAGGAGTTATGAATGTGCATAAACATGACCAATTATAGGAAAGTGTGTCATCTTGAATAGGCAAGAGTGCTCGCATTTGATTTTGTTTGAAATTATTTTTAACTGAAAGGTGTTTGTGTTACTTTGTGTATAGAGCATTCAAGTTCAACCAATCGATCTTGGTCACTTATTTGTTTTTCCATAAATACCTTAGGTCAGGCTCTCTAGACTTTCAAAATTTGAGCAACAAAATAGATCTGACACATAAAAATCTCATTAGAAACCTTAATTATAAAAGCCTATTATAAACTTTAAAGTCAATCTATAGCAGCTGTAGAAAGTATCTTTGATCCTTTATCAATTTAAGTATGCAAGTGTTCATTTCAATGTTCAAGCGTATAAGGAGAAAATCAGTTACATTTTAAAAATAGAATTGATATTAGCATACAATTATGAGCTACGATTGACAGACCAAATACTTAACTATCTGTATTTAGATTGCAAAAATAACTTCTAATATGGATGGCTAGAATATATATAAATCATATTGTATTGCTTATATTACTATCTAATATGGCAAGTTTCCATTTAAAAACAAGGAAATATAGGGGCTTGGGGCTACTTGTGCAATGAACCAGCATATAATCAAACAAATAATTTAGAATTTCCACTTCTAGAGGCCCTATTTCTTCCTCTTCATCCTAATCAGGATTGGAAATTTCATATATTGGTGTAGGCAGAGAGGAATTCCAGGCCTCAATTTTTTTATCGACACATGCTTTCAAATAGTTTTGTAAATAATTGCATTTTAATGTAAGATTTCAGTATCTAAGATATACCCCTCATTCACTTATACTCACTCCAATCTTCTAGTTCTTTGCATCTCATATCTCCATGCAAATTAAGATAATCTATCCATTGATCACTTAATTTTATCTTATCCTTCAAGTTACATCAATCTCATCTTATCCTCCAGTGCTAAGTTATTTTAGCCATTAAATCCAAGATATAATCTTAACTGCGCATGAAATACAGATTAAAGCAGAATGGTATAAGCCAGGCCACACTTTATATTCAAATCAAAATGTAGACAAAATTCATCTAGAATTTCCAAAGGGAACAAGGATTTTCACTAGGCATCACCAATAGTAGTACCAACTACAAAAAATCTGCAAGTAGTCATAAGCGAAATATTGGTGAATTTCTCAACAGAAATTTGGTTATTGAATTTTTGGCAAGCAACCATTAATCGCTTAGGATATATATTTAAATATTTGGCATCCTAGACTATAAACCTTGGGCACCATCCAAAAAAAGATGTTCTCCTATTTGCTAAAGGAATCTTATTTTTTTACAGATAAAACACCCATATTTGCAGCCAAATCTATAGTCTTTTTGCATGTTTGTTGACATGAAAAAAGTCAATTACAACTTCAAGATTAGCTGTTGCACCTCATGTAGTGTCATTTTTAATCTTCAAGATAGGATTTTCTTGGAGTTCATTGCTTTGATCAAGGATTTAGGAGCGCCCTTCCACATTACGTTTTCTTATTTTTTTGAATTATAGCTTTTCTATTCTTTGTCATGTCATGGCATTTTCTTTATTAATGGTGCCAGTCTTAGGGAGTATCTTTCATGTTTTAAAAATACATTTTAGATATAATTTATTTATACAGTATTATAATTATAGTTTAAAGTAGCCTTAACTATAATTTGTTTCAATGATTAAATTGTGTAATTTTTAATTATAATTCTTTTGTTAGTGCCATAAGAATTAATTTTTTTCTTTTAATTTGACTTCAGATTATATTCTTGATTAATATGAATAGAAAGTATTTATATTTATGTAATATATACTACTAAATTTGATTAAGAAAAGTATAATGAAATAGTATTAATAAAATATAGATCAATATTTACTAATCAAAGACATTTTTTTTTGCAGTTCATCATATTAGTTTAAATTTTTAAAATTTAATTGTTAATATTTTTTTGAAATATTTAGAATCATATGCTAACATTATAAAATGTGAAAAAAATAAATTTCTCACAAAACATTTTGAGAGCTGAACAGGACTATTCATTGAAAAGATATATAAGCTCCATTCATTGTAAAAACATTTTGCTATCAACGCTTCAAAATTTACCAATTTCTTTTCTTCGGCTCTCTACAATAGTACATATGTTTTGCTTCATAGATTTCTTTAGTTTCTCATCCTAAAGTCCCTTTGCTAGGGACATTACCTTTTTTGTATTATGATGTGTAATCTTTCCCTTCACAGTTGCGCATTCTTGGTCACCTGTAGATACTAGATACTACTTTTCATTTAAGTTTGAAATCTTTATCTACATGCGCTTCATGAGGATATTATATGTTTTTAAGCCGGTCATATGCTTTCATGTGACCACTAGCTACTCTTTTAATCATTTAACATACTTACTAATGCTTACTGTGTGATTCCTCTAGTCTTTAATGTTGAACAATAGTCATAATCTAAATTAACATTATGAATGCATCGACTTAGGGTTAGGTATGAATCTACAATCGAGATCCATCCATCTTTCTTGCTCGATTCTTTACATTTTTCTTATTGAAAATATTGATCTTTTAGTTGATTTCAACATATAGAAATCCATTTCTTTGTGGATTTATTTTTAAAAAGAGCAAATCGTAGAAAAATAAGAGCCACAAGGAAATATGATGGAAAAGCAAGTTGTGGAAACATAGTAACCCGGAATGAGGAAAAAACCAAAGACGTTTCAGATTATATCAGAGTTGCACAGTGAGTTGAGCATTAGGATTCTACTTTAGAGTTGCCATATCAATGTTTGGTTAGACCCATGCCTTGATTTGGGAGGGAACTTGATGTTTTTAGCAAGGGTTTTGCCTGATTGCATGGTCTGCTCCAGATTTGTAGTAGAAAGATTGATTTCTAGGTGAATATGGATAACTTATAGGCTTATACCCAACCATACAAATCCATCACCTACTAGAATGCCTTTTTAGTAGGACCTAGAGTTTACGAAGCAAGTAGTTCATACTTCAACTATTTGAATGAAGTTGCAGCATATTAACAGGTGGAATTGAATAGAGTATTATATGTTTGGGATGGTTCAATTTAATGTTGATGAGTTTGATAGGAATTTATGGAGTTTGGTAATTGCATCAGATACATCATTGTAAACCAAAAGTTGACCTTTTTCCCATCATTTCACTCTGTAAGCAATTTTATTGCATTCTAACATTATTGTAATCACAAGGAGTTTAAATGTCAAAAGTTATCTCTCTCATATTTAGCTTGCATGACAACTCTCTGTATTAATGTCTACCTGCATGTTAGAAAATATAATTCTATTAAAATTAATATGAAAACATAACATTCAAATAATTATAATATTATATTATTTGTACATATGTAAAAATGGTCATATGTGGAATATATAACTATAAGTATTGTTTAAAATTAAAACAATTTTTTTTAATTGCTTGATTTTATAAATTAAAATAGTGGGTTTAATTTTTCCATTGCCTTTTTTAGTTCAAGGTCAATAAAAACATAATAAATTAGTGATCCTTAAAACTTATCGACTAATCCCTCGAATAATATAATAAAGATCCTTAAAGTGAGACTAAGATTCAGAGATGCTTTTAGAAAATTGAAAATGTTCTTGTTAATTTAATAAATTCTCAATTATTATTATTATTTTTTATTTTTTTTAAAAGAGGGGTAAACGCTTAGACCTGGAGCTATGAACCAGTGAGGCCACAAACGGGGTACCTCATCCCCATTAAATTTGAACCTTTATGGCAAGGATAACAACACAACAACTTAACCATCACAACATGCCACCATTGGCATAAATTCTCAATTATTTCTAAACATATATTTGTTGTAATTTTTTCCTTACCATTTTTACTTTACTAATTATTTGACTCTGTAATATTTTTTCGTCACATTTACTTGTGCTTTTTTCCCTCTAAACAACTTATCGCATGCTACTTCATTCTCTCTGAGCATTTTGGTCCAATTAGTTGAAGTAGGTAAATTGTCTCAGGCATTGTATCAGCAAAAGCTTCTGCATTCAGGTAAGATTATTAAAGAAAGCTATTGTTATTTACTTCCTTCAGTTCTATTTATACATTAATACTATTATAAGGTATATTTTCAGCGTTACATTGCTTTTTCAGTAATTCTACTTTAAAAAATTGAGGCCACTACGTGAAATTTTAATTCTAGAAAACGGTGAGATGTCCTTCGACATTGACAATGCACTTAGGCAATAAGGATTGTCTAGAATTGCAACATTTACATATAATATTGGGGACTGTTTATGTGATTCACTACAACTTCTGCTTGACAATAAGTATGCATCAACTGACCTCCGTAAAGGAGCTATTCAATACTTTTTGACCAGTCTAGAAAAACAGGAACTAGAAGCGGTTAATTCTTACAACCATGAATTGCATCTAGAAATACTTTACGAGTTGCATAGAGTTGAGGACCGTGACACATATTTGCGAAGAATGCAAAAAACTACAAATCCTAAAATAATTAGCAATGAACTAAGTCTTTGGGGAGATATATTTTGTATACGATGGTTGTCCAAATGGTTGAATATAGGAATATGTATTTGGTCATCTACAACGGGGAAAAAATACTTGCATTTCAATGAATTTTTAACAACTAAACCATACTCAATTATCTTCCATGATGTCAATCCACTTTGTGGCCATTTTGAACCACTAATAGAATCAATCACACCAAATTCATAAACCAACAACAACTACGTTTCTCTCAATTTAAGAAATCAATCAGAAATACTACACAGAACCAACTAACAAGAAATACAAATATGAGAACTACGACGACAATAGATGAAAGCTATCAACAAATAAACAACAAACAAAAGGAGCCTATAAAATAGAAGACTTGTCTTCCAAGATTAAAAAACAACCAAAATAAAAATCAACAAAAGGACATTGCAAAACAAAAGACTTCCCTCCAAAAATTAAAAAAGTCTATTCGAAACAATACTGTAGAACAAGACTCTAAAAAAAGGAAGAGAACGTTATCCCCAATTGGTGTATTCAAGAACACAATTAACGACACACCAACACACATGTGTAGCATTTGTCAAACATTACAGTTCAAGAAACACATTAAAAAATTCCACTTTCAACAAAAGGAGACTTATTGCAATTTAGTCAAATCAAATTCTAACACATTATCAAATTCTATTTGCCGCAAATGTAATGATGCATTAAAAAAATACAAGATTCCTCAATATGCTACGCTGCATAACATTCGAATGAACGAGTCAATGCAATATGTGAAAATGCTAACACAATTAGAAGAACGTCTTGTTTCATTGCGGATTGCATTTGCACAAATTTGGGAACTGGGGCACAAAAGATCTCAACTTGGGTTAATTGGTTCAATAATCAATGTACCTATAGATACTAACGTTACACAGACAGCTTTGCCTCTACCAACTACTAGTACAACAACAATTGTTGTGTCCTTGAAAAGGAAACTAGAATACAAAAATGCATTTCAAAAGGGAATGGTACGACCAAACATTATTATGCAAGCCCTTCAACAACTAATAAGAAGAACATTTTACCGAATAGAACATGTCAAACTTAATAAAGATTGGAAACAAGCTCTACAAACAGATAATGAGACTGGTGAAAAGAATGAGCTAAATGACATTGAAACTGAATGTGAAAGTGACACTTAGAATGAAGCTTGTGAAACTTTGGTACATGGATTCACAAAATCTATTAGCATACATAAAATGCAAGACAAATTACTACAAATTGCACCTGCACAAAACTAATGTCCCATTGGAATATTCAAAGACAAATATGCAAAAGAAATGAATTTCCTAACACTATTTTTTTGGTGATCCACGTGACCATGAAATTGACCAAAAACTATCATACCAAAAAATTGCAAAGTGGGAATTGTTGCACTCACAAAGACGTTTTTCATATCACATAACAAATCTTTTCTTCAAAACAATAAAAATACTCATACATCAAGTTATGTCCACAATATGGATCAGAATTCGCAAAGGACAACTTAAAGGAAGAAAGCTATTAGCAAAAGATGTTAAACACAAACCAAAATTAGAAAAAATACTAAAATTTGATATAGGCTATGTTGACTTCAAAAAATTCGTATATCTCCAGACTATGCACATCAATTAAAAAAATACGTCTTTGCTATGATATGACAACTAGGACCTCCAACATTTTTCCTCACATTTACTAGTGCTGAACAAAACTGGAAGGCTCTAATGAACACACTCAAACAACTATACAACAATCATCAATCAACAAAACAAAACATATCAAATATGATAGAAGAACTTAATACAAGTGAACTAATTAAAAAAGATCCAATAACTTGTGTGCGGTACTATAGACATCGGATAAATGCTCTAAAAAAAATGATACTTTTAGACCACTCTTTTTTTGGAAATGTAGTTGATTTCTTTTTGATAACATAATTCCAAAATTGAGGAAACGAACATGATCACTCTCTCATATGGGTGAAAGATGCACGTGTCTATGGAAAGAAAAGCAATGAAAGTATTACAAATTTTGTTGATACATATCTTACATGTGAAACTGAAATTTTTGATCCAAATATTGCTATTCTCCACATACATCATCATACAAAGCAATGCAAAAGATCAAAAAATAAACATTGTAGACATAACTTTCCATTTCCACCAATGAGAGCAACGACAATACTTGATCTGTTACTTGAAAAAGAAAAAAGCATAAGCTTAATAGCTAACAAAATTCAATGCAAACTTGAACTTGCAATGTATGACACATCCTTTACATTTGACAACTTTCTTAACAAAATAGACATAACTGAAGAAAACTACATTCTTGCTTTAAGGTCAACAATCCATAGACCAACAATCTTTCTCCAGAGAAAGTCGTCACAGATTTGGAATAATAGCTTTGGAAAAATGATACCTCCTATATGGAAAGCCAATACATATGCACAGTTTATTCTCAATACATATGCAGCCGCAATGTATTGTAGTTCATACATAGAAAAAGTTGACAAATCTATGACAAATGCTTTCAAAAAAATACGTGATGATCATCAATGAGACAATATAGATGCACTCAAGATGATAGGGAAACTTGGAAATGCTTTGCTAAACCTACAGCAAATGTCTGCTCAACAAGCAGCTCATTTAGTTTTAGCTCTACCACTGCACTCGAGTTCTAGAAAATGCACGTTTATTGATACGTGATCACACAATGACCGTACATTTATATTAAAACCAATTGAACAATTAAAAAAAGAACAAGACAATTCTAAAAATCTAATGTGTAGATCACTAATTGAATATTACCTACGCCGTCCACAAGCTATTGCTAATCTATGTTTAGCAGAATTTGTATCAAGTTAGAAAAAAGATGGAAGTAAGCTTGAACCAAAAGTTAAACCAAATATCATTCGTTTCATTAACTTTAACTAACATTTACAGCTAGAGAAATATTGCAGGGAACAATTATTGCTATATGTTCCCTTCATTTTAACTGAAGATACATTTAAACAAAATTATGGCTTATGGGAAAAGGCTTACATGCATAATGAAAATATAATTCATAACAATCAAGCAAAGTTTTCATACAACACAAATTCAATGTGGGGTGATATTGACAATGCTATTGATGCGATAAATGACAACGAAGAAAGTAGAGCCAATACTTGCTAACAACCAATAATTAAAGAACTTGACGAACAATATGACATGCATGAAGATATAGAAACCAAACTTCCCAACCAGTTTAAAAGTACAAGTCAAAAATCTTTCGAAATCACACAACTCCCTCGAATAATGAATAACAATGAGTACTATAACTTGAGGCGAAAGTTAAATAGAAAACAACAAGCAATCATCAAGGATATTGTAATGAAAAAACTCAAAGACATAAAAACTCCTTTGCATCTTTTTCTAACTAGAGGAGCTAGAACTGGGAAAACATTTACAGCAACAACCATTTTTCAAGCACTTATTCGCATTTATAGCAATTCCATTGACAGTGATCCAGAAAAACCTAAAGGCCTAATAACTGCATATACAGGAAAGGCAGCACACAATATAGGTGGAAGTACACTGCATTCAGCTTTTCACATACCTTTCAATAAATCAGATTTCATTCCACTGAGTACAGAAACATTAGATACAATGTCAAAGAACTACAATCAATTACATGTACTCCTCATAGATGAAATTTCATTGGTAGGTTCCACTTTCCTACATTACATTGACAGACAACTACGTGACATAATGCAATTGCCAACATCATACTTTGGTAATCTAGACACAATTTTCTATGGTGACTTCTATCAAGCACTTCCGGTGCTTGATTCAGCCATTTTTGACAACAAACCACAAACAACAGAATTAATGCCTTATACATTTTGGACTGATAATGTAAAATGCTATTCACTAAGCACTACAATGTGTCAAAAAGATGAGAAATTTGTTTCAATTCTAAATAACATACGTCTAGGACAACATACATATGATGATATACACTATCTCAATCAAACTTGTCTTCAACCCCCACCTACTGATCCAACATTCCCATATCTATTCTACAAAAAAAAGGATGTCAATGCACACAATAACAATATGCCTTCCAAGGTTCCTGGTATAATACCCCAAAATTGGCTCATTGCCATTATACCAATTCTAGTCTATTTCTGATAATTTCTAAGTCCTATTCTAATAGGCAATTCTCATTCTGCTATTCGCTACTTGACTTAATTGTCAGATGCAGAAAACCCTAATCTACATTCATCATATTTCTTATTTAATTCCTATAGTACGCACTCATATTAGTCGCATTAAACCTACTTGATTTAATTATAATTTAATTATTAAGTATTTATACTTTAATTAAATTATAATTATATCCTAAGGCTACTATACTATGGAATTAAATTTATTTAATTTAATAAATACGCCTATCTTGATTAATTAAATGTAATTATTTAATTAAATGGGAAAGGTATTTCTAATTAATTAAACGAAATTATTTAATTAAATGGAGTACTTACTTCTAATTAATTAAACAAAGTTATTTAATTAAATGGGAAGCCATTCCTAATTAATTAAATGAAGTTATTTAATTAAATAAGAAAAGTGTCTCTAATTAATTAAAGATTATTTAATTAAATAGAAAAAGTAATTATGAGAGCATATCTCATTTTATTAAATTAAATATCTCAACAAAATCTCTCTTCAGTTCAAAAAGGCAAATTTCCAGTTCACTATTGATCAAAAATGAGTTAAATCAGTTAACTCATTTTTCTACTCAAATTGAATCAGTTAACTCCTTATTTTACTCAAATTAAATCTGTTAACTCCCTTTAATTTGAGAATCTCCCTTTATGACTGAACTTCACCTTTAATCCTGACCGTTGATTGAAATCGATCTCAACCATTGATGGATTCCAGGAAAGTCTATTTAAGAGACCCTCATCTCTTCATTTTGAGAGGATGAATTTGGAGAATTTGCATCGAATTGCTGCTGGAATTCATACTCACATTTGCTCATATTTTTTACATACATCTTGCATTCTTAGTTTAAATTCATCTAGCTTAATAATGCATACATTTTCAGTTTAATGTCTTTTATTTCTTAGATTAATTGCTTGCACTTCATCTGGATTACTTGCACATTTATATAACTTAAATTGCATTCAAATCCTTCATTCTTACAAAGTCTGGTTGTCTGCACCTTGATTCTGAGGATATTAACAGGCAAAATCCCTTTAGATAGAAGGCAACAGGTCGCTTTGTCGGCTGATTTTCGGATGAACAATCCAATGTTTATTTCGGGATGAATCCGCATACAATGACTATGTTGAAGTGTGTGTGTTAGTAGAGGCCACATATTCACGCATACATTTTTGGCGCCCACTGTGGGGCTCGAAAATCAATTTTTTTGGCCTCTTTCTGTATTTTTTAAAAATCATTTCTTGTTCTCTGTCTGTACTGTTTCGTATAGATTCGGGAATCTTTGCGCGAGACTGTTCATTTTCGCGCGAGGATCCAAAATCTTCACGCGAAGATTCTTTTCGCATCGTGCGAGAAAGTTCTTTGGCATGCAAAACTTCGCGTGAAACCTGTTTCTTCGTGCGAGCCGAATATAATTTTGCGTGAGCCGTAAAACTTCTTTGCGCGGGCTATTAGGGATTTTGCGCGAAACTCTGCTGACAGAGGCATTTTTTTTGCATTGATTTTTGTGTTTTTTGGTTTTTCTACTGACTGTTCACAGTTTCTAGTGTTTCTGTGTTTTCTGATTTTTTTGGAACAGCATAACAACGGTTTGCAAGACAATGGGAAAAGCATGATAAAGTCATTAAAAATAGGTAAAATCTACTAAGCGCGTTGCGAGGATCATCAGGTAACCTTCCTTAGCTGATAACACTTCATTTGGATCTAAAAAAAACATCTCTCGTGTCGAGCTTGTGCGTGTTTCCTTCTGTATTTTCATTTTACAACACGTGCATAATTTGATACTAGGGTGTGATCTCCTTTAGTATTCATTTAGCAAGCTTAGGTACTAGTGATAGATTTAGATAGCTATTTTGGGTTATTGGACTTGCTAATCTGCCAGCCCCTCGTTCCACCCTGTGGTTGCATGATCAGCACCACGTTAAAGGGGAGGGATCTACAGGACAGAAGCGTTAAAGGCTCCACTAGGCAACCCTTTTGTGCTTTCTAGAACTCACTAGTTTCTGAGTTGTGGACTCACGTTAGCTTGTGTGAGGGGTTAAATGTTCCACATCTTTGGACTCACCTCACATCAATTAAAGCGTTAAGTGTACCACCTTGTACTCTTTGATTACTTTTGGATAGATTTTCTTTCAAGAATTGACATCTGTACACACATAGTAATTAAGCCCCCATGAACACTATTCGTGGATCTTGAGGGAGTGGGTTCCTAGTGAAACTCCTCTCTAAGACGGATTCTTTGTAGGTGGGGAGGATACTTTGAGCATCTCGTAGATAGATGAATCTTCGACTTGTTGATTAAGGCATCCTTTCTCCGAAGAGGTTGATAGATCACGGGGAGATGATATCATAGATCTTTAAGAGATAATCTTAGTTTAGCGTGTCGGATTAATCTGTTTGTTTTGATTGGGCTAAAGGTGAAAAGGTGTCAAAACCTTGAATCTGAAAGCTAAGTCCCCTCGTGGTATACTATTGTGAGTCTGTCACCTTTAGAGAGGGTTAACCATAGCAGACAATCCCTCTTCAGAGAAAATTGTGTTGACGGAACCTCGAGCGGTAATAGCCATTTTCGCCATGGTAGTGACAATCGCTATATAAATGTCCTTGTGGAAGAAATCTCCACAGGTGTGGTTCATTGTGGGTTGTCAGATCTCCCTAGCAGCTCTTGAAGATTAAGTTCTTGGACTGTGTCAAAACCTCGGTGCACCGAGATTGGAGGTCACCCCTGTGAGTCATAAAAGTTGCAGAGTCAAACCATTACTAAATACCTTAAAGAGGCCAACTTTTATTTTCTAGGTATGTATGCGTGATTGCAAAACTCTTTGAAAACATACACAAATAGCTCTCTTAGGGATTAGCACAAACTAAGTCACTTGATTGTTCATGCGCAAGGTTTCTTTTTCCCTTGCTCATTGTTTTCAGACGTGCTTGAAATCACTTGCTTGTTGTTCTACGTGCTTGTTTATCTGCTTAGTTATTGGAACGATCAAAAAAAATTTGTCAAAATTAGTCATTGTTGTGAAACTATTCTGCCCTTTCACACGAAATCATTTGGGTCTCGCACGAAATCATCTGACCCTCACGCGAAGCGATTTTGTCCTCGTGCGAAATTAAATTCCTGTTGTGCATCTTTGCACGATCCAGCGAACATTTTTGTGCAAAATTAAATCACTATTACTGACCTTCGCGCGAGACAAAAACTTCTTTGTGCAAGCCGTAAAACTTCTTCGCGCGACCCGTAAAGGTTTTTCGCGCGAGACCTTGTATCAGCATTAACAATCTAGGTTTGTTCTAGCTATCTATGACCTGCACGCTGTCCTTGTTTGCGTCCGCTTATCACTCTCTATTTGTAAACAGTCTTGAAACAGTGACACTTTTCTTAGCTGAAGACTTGTGTCTTATACCTTGACTGGTCTCGTCTCATAAGTAATTTTGGTCCTTGTCCTAATGCTTGTCATACTTCGTGTCGCAGTGGTCATAATCTCTGGCTATTCTAGCCTTTAAATTAGACCATTTGTGCCTTAGTGAACAACATTCTTGCTATTATCTTGTCCTTTTTGAGACTCAGTCTTAGTGTAGTCCTTGTCCAGGTTCTAGCTTCTTGTCCTTGCCTATGACTGTCACAACCAAAAGTGGCAACGTGTTTTATCCTAATAACATTAGATGTGGTCGTGCTCGGGGTCGTAATCGCGGCAGAGGTAGCTTACCTTTCGCTATGCAATCTGTATCCAGTTTGGCTAGTGACGCGTCTTCACGATCTTCCTCACCTGCAAGGTCATCTCAAGTTCAACGAACATTTTCCAATTTGCAACAAATTAGGAATCCTTTTTACCAAAAGGATACTAAGACAAGTAGAAGTCCTACATTCCCAAACACAATGTATGATCCTTTCTCCATGGACCCTTTTGAAACACAACATACAAAAACTGAACAAGTTCCTATAATGACTAATCGTGAACCTAAACGGGGTAGTCATAGTCGATATCAAGAACAACCTAGGGATGACAAGGAGAAAGAGAAAGAAGATGACACTGACGAAGAACAGGAAGAGGTGGAAATCCTTCCTGAACACATAGCAAAATGTCGAAGAGACAAAAACTTTCAGAAGGTCATGGGAATCCTACTCAATGAAGAGAAAGAAAAGTACTTTCTCAAACTCGCCCAAGAGGGAGCTAAACTGCCCACACACTTCAATGTGGAGACCATTATCACACGTGAAGAAGAAACTGAGACCGCTAAACTCCAAAAATAACTAAAAATTATGTAAGAACAATTGGCTCAGATGATGCATGAGAAAGAGAAACCCACAAAGACATACACATTGGACGCTCTTTGTTCATTCCCATTTGACAAAAGTATAAACATGCCACCTTTCCCACAAGGCATAGAACTACCCAGATATGACAAGTACTTTGGTACTACTGATTCTCAAGATCACTTGTGGGAATCTGGTGCTTTGTCTATGGAGTTTATACACAATCAAACGTACCTCATGCGTTTATTCCCTAGAAGCCTAGGTGGTCAGGCTTTGGAGTGGTTCTCACATTTACCTCCTGGTATCAAGACGTTTGACAAAATTGCTAATTCATTTGTTCAGCAATATTCTCATAACATTCAACATCCTGTAAATATTTGAGATCTATGCAACCTTAAATAGAAGGTTGGTGAGCCTTTTCTCACTTTCCTCCAACGGTGGAGATAACTTTACACTAAGTATTCTCGTAAAATCCTAGAAACAGAGAAGCTCGACATTTTCATTGATAACCTCTTACTTGATTTTGGGTATAGAGTCCAACTACAAGGTCCACGTACCTTTGAAGACATGATTACATAGGCTATCCATATTGAAGAATTTATGGTCAAGAAAGGTGAGCTCACTCTTCAGAGAGATACAAAACAAGGTTCCACTTCCAACAGGGATAAAACCAAACATGTCAACAAGAACCGAGAAATTGTACATGATGGGGTTGTTGATAATGTCACACCCAAACCCGCCAAAGCAGCATTTAATCTCACAGATTGCCTCAAAGCGGCCAAAAATGCTAAGAAGCCTCCTCTTGACAATAAGGCGTCTGGGAACAAACCGAGAAACTCATGGGCAACACGACCCAAGCGAGAGTAAATGCCTTTAGGAGAACCTTTGGATGTGGTTTACAAAACATTGCTACAACACAAGCTTATCTCACCAATGGATAACCCTCGTCCCTATGATCCACAACCACGTCCACCATGGTGGAATGAGACCTCATTTTGTGAGTATCACCAAAACAAGGGACACAAAATGAGCAACTGTATAAACTTGCATCATAAATTCCAAGACATGATTGATGCTGGTGAACTTGTGGTAGATGGACATAACAAAAATTCAGACCACAAGGCGTTCAAAGAGCCTTTCCCAGCTTATGGAAAAGGAGAGACTTCGAAACTAGAACCCTACAATAAGATCAACTATACGTATACCAATGATGACAATGTCATTCACACGGTTGAACCTGTAGATTCTGAATACTGTGACATTATTATCATAAAGGGGAAGTAAGATAACGACAAACCCAAGAAACCATTTGTCTTAAGAGGCCCTACTTCCAATAACATGGATAATGCATCTTCGCAACATTGTGCTAACGTTATTACTCGCTCTCATGCGAAGTTGGTGCTCAAAGGCCCTACACCTCCTATTTCAAATCTTGAACAACGCAAGGACAAAACCCTTGTTGGTCCATCCGGTAAAGGTGCAAAACACACAACAAACTTGACTGCAACCAGTTATAGTGTTCTAGATGAATTGAAACGAACTAATGCTCACATTTCCATATTTGAGCTGCTTAAAATCTCGCCTGCTCACAGGCAAATTCTGGACAAAGCCCTCACTGAGGCAAACGTTCCTCAAGATCTTGATCTTAAGTGATTTCAATCCATGGTAGGTCACCTAACCTCACCTCATCTTATGACCTTCTCCAAGGAGGATGAAAACTCACTGAATCACCCACACAATCAGCCTCTACACATTGAGGTTATGATCCACCAGACACATGTTCGTCGGGTACTCATTGACAATGGCACTGGCCTAAATATTGTTTCTACTGCTCTGCTTAGACAATTGGATTATTTTGAGGACTCTGTTGATCCTTGATGAAAGATCACTATTAAAGCATATGATGAAGTAGAACAAAAGTCACTAGGTCTTGTGACTTCACCAATTCACGTCGGTCCTGTCGAAAGGGATGTCACCTGTTAGGTGCTTGACATTTCCTTAGCCTACAACATTCTGTTGGGACGACCATGGATACATGAGATGTGTGTTGTGCCATCCACATACCACCAATGCATTAAATTCCCATTTCATGGCTCTGAAGTTACTATTCCTGCCACTACTAGCTACACTTGCAATATGCTCAAAGCTGCTGATTCTTTTGTCCCTGCTAACCATGAGTCTTCTGATTGTCACAACAATAAGCTGAAACAAATTGAGTAGTCATTTAAATTGAAAGAAACTGGTATGGGAGAGTATCACATGGAACCAGTGCTATCATTAACATCTATTTCGAAGTCCCCTCGACATTTTGGGAGACCCTCAGAAGCAAAGAAGTCATTCGTGCTGACACATCAGACCAAGTTTAATGGCTCTTTTGTCAAAGCTACAGTTCCTTTAGAAGATGAAAGTGAAAACAGAGCCATTGTTGCATGGCTTTACAAAGAAGAGGCTCTAATAGTCCTAACAGAACAAGCTCGATAAATCACTCCTAAGAAATATGGACCTGGTCTTAAGCTTATGAAGTGTTTTGGTTACAAGGGAACCGGCCCTATTGGGTGCAATAACAATGGTTTAATAGATCCTATCAAAGAAACATCTCAAAGCAATAGTGACACAACTGGCTTAGGGTTTAAGAAGGTCCCTTCCATTTGGGATCTAATAAATTCATACTCATACCTGAGAGTTCATCTGAAAATGAGTCACAATCTGAGTCAGGTACTCGAGAGGAAGAATCTGATGATGAGGATTCTTACCCTCATCCTATTCCTTATGATCTTGCTAAATTCTTTGCTAAGCCAGATGACTTTGTGCCACGTGTTAGCACTATGGATGATACTAGTGATTCTTCTGAGGACAATGTTGAGCAACTCAAATATCATTCAGAAAAGGAAGAATCTAGTCAGTCATGCCATATTGAGTATTTGTGTAAGAATCCAGAGAGTAAAGGAGAGTATGTCCCTATCACTGTTGGGGAGTTCTATAGTCTCTCACCATGTAGCACCAATTCTCATGAATATGAATTTGACAATCTTTCAAAAGTGACTACTAATAAAGACATTGACCAAGTGCATGTCTATGAAAATCAAATCGAAGTGACTGAAACGTCTAGGGTTAGGTCATGGGGGTCTGATGCAACTAGTGTCCTAGAGTCATCAATTACTAATGTTTGTACTCCGAGGCGTTTGTATACACCTGTGGGTGAGGTCGTCGTAGGTCTCGAATTGCTGGTCTATGCATTTAATGACTATACTATGAACGCAATTGAACCAGCCACTACTCTCTTACTCACACATCTCGAGCTTATAGACTAGAACCCCAATGCATCTGACGAAGTCCCCACATTCCAGAATGACTATGCTCTTTCCTGTTACCTAAACACTATCGAACCTGTAACGTCTTCCACCAATGAGCAGAGCATCAACATGACTGAGGCCGACATCAAATATCTCAGTCACATAATTAAAAAGAAAAAATGCAAGAGGTTTGATGGTGAAAACCACATTGTGGCAATGTCGGATCCCAAAAAAGTAAAAACAAAAGACGTATCCAAGGGTGAAAACCTATCTGAGGTGCCCACGGATGAGATATTTGATGTCCTTCCCAGTCACTTTCAAGAGATATCATCAGTGTTAATAGAGCCGACATAGCCAATTAACCTGGGCATAGAAGAACATCCTCATGTGATACATCTAGCTCAGTCATTGTTAATTGAAGAAAAGGAACAATTCATTGCCTTTTTCAAGGAGAAGAAAATAAATTTTGCCTGGACATATTTTGACATGCCAGGATTGGATCCTAATCTTATCATGCATCACTTATCCATAACACCAGGCATTAAACCAATTAAGCAGAAGCTTCGAAAAATGCATCCTCATGTTGCATTGCTAGTCAAAGCAGAATTGGAGAAACTTCTAAAGGCTGGTTTCATCCGTGCAATTGATTATGCTAAATGGATATCCAATATTGTTCTTGTTTCCAAGCATGATAAATCTATCAGAGTTTGTAAAAACTTTCGTGATCCTAACTTGGCATGTCCTAAAGACGACTTTTCACTCCCTAATATAGATATGATCATAGACATGACAGCTGGCTATGAGATGTAATCACTTATGGATGGTTTTTCTGGATACAATCAGATAAAAATTGCGCCAGAAGATCAAGAGAAAATAGCTTTCACATGTGCATGGGGAACCTTTTGTTGGAATGTGATGCCATTTGGTTTAAAGAATGCTGGAGCTACATATCAGCGGGCTGTCACTATAATTTTCCATGACATGATGCATAGAACCATGGAGGACTATGTTGATGATACCTTGGTCAAAAGCGCTAAACATAATACTCATTTGCATGATTTGGGACCCATCCTAGATCGTATGGAAAAATTTAATCTTCGGCTCAATCCTAAGAAATGCACATTTGGTGTCACATCAGGAAAACTGTTAGGATATATTGTTTCTGCAAAGGTAATTGAAGTAGATCCAGAAAAAGTACAAGTAATAATGGACATGCCACCACCTCGAAACATCAGTCAGATGAGAGGACTACAGGGAAGGCTTCAATCTATTCGCAGGTTTATTTCACAATTGGCAGATGAATCACAACCCTTCACAAAGACCTTACATAAGGGTGTGAAATTCAATTGGAGCCAGGATTGTGAGCAAAGCTTAACACAGATTAAACAATATCTTGTCAATCCACCAATCCTGATGCCTCCTATGCATGGGAAGCCTTTGCTTTTATACATTTCAGCCACTGAAACATCTTTGGGAATCCTGTTGGCTCAGGAAGACAATGACAACAAAGAAAGAGCTATTTATTACTTGAGCCGAACATTGGTCTCTTATGAGAAAAACTACAACATTATTGAGAAAGCTTGCTTGGTAGTTGTCTTTGCTTCCCAAAAGTTGAGACACTACATGCTTGCCCACACTACATGGCTTGTGGCTAAAATAGATCCATTAAAGTACTTGCTCAATAAGGCAGCTCTCATAGGAAGATTGGCTAAATGGGTCATGATATTAAGTGAGTTTGACATCCAATATGTTGAATGCAAAGCTATAAAGGGACAGGCAATTGCAGACTAGCTGGCTAAGGCACCCATATAGAGTCTTCTACCAATAAACATTGATTTTCCAAATGAGTCAATTCTAACACTCACTCACCATACATGGGTTATGTTCTTCGATGAGTCCTTCACACAACAAGGATCAGGTGCTGGATTACTTTTTATCATACCACATAGATACTCATTGCCCAAAGCATACAAGATTCTATTTCCTTGTACAAATAACATTGCTGAATATGAAGCTTTGATCAATGGTATAAAAATTGCAGCTGAATGGAGAGTAGATCAGTTGGATGTCTTCGGTGACTCTCAGCTTGTCATCAACCAAGTAAATGATGTGTATCAAACAAAGGATGAAAAACTAATTCCTTACAAACACATGGTTGATGACTTGACAAAATATTTTGCACACATCACCTTCCAACAAGTTTCACGCGTCGACAATAAAGTGGCTGACGCTATGGCCACTCTGGCCTCCCTGCTACAAATGCCAGAAAATGATCTTCGACACAAGTTCTTGGTGGAAGCGTTACACTACCCAGCCTATGACACACCTGATTCTAGGATGATCTGTTCTATTATAGGACAAGAATCATCCCGCTACCATCACATCTATTCCTACCTTTGTAATCAAACCATTCCAGAAGGTTTGACCCGAAATGAGAAACGTTACTTAATCCGTAATGCTTCACATTATGTCATTATTGCTAATGATCTGTATAGGAGAGGTCTCGACGAAACACTCCTTAGGTGTTTAGAACCTGACGAGTCCAAACGCGCACTAATTGACGTTCACGAAGGCATTTGCAGATCTCATTCCAATGGCCTAACACTAGCTCGCAAACTCCTTCGTGCTGGTTACTACTGGCCTAAAATGGAGCAAGAAGCTGTTAAATATGCTAGGTCCTGCAAGTAGTGTTAGCTACACGAGAATCTCATTCACACTCCAGCCAGAGATTTGATTCCCTCTACTACAACATGGCCATTTCAATAATGAGCCTTTGACTTGGTGGGGCAAATTCACCCAACCTCTTCTAATGGACATAAGTTCATTATCACCGCTACAGATTATTTCACGAAATGGGTAGAGGTAGTCCCTCTCACAATTGCTAATGGAAAAAATGTAGCACTTTTTATCACAAACTACATCATCTGTAGATATGGTATACTGTCCTCAATCATTACTAACAATGGAGGACAATTCAAAAATAAAGACCTCAACGAACTGTGCAAGAAATTCAAGATTACACAACATTGGTCTTCCATTTATTACCCTCAGGGTAATGGCCAAGCTGAGGCATCCAATAAGGCGATCCTCAAAATTCTTCATCGCACAGTCAGTAAGTCAGGGAGAGACTGGCATCTCCATATCAATCCAGCCCTGTGGGCATATAGGACAAGCATTAGAACTCCAACGGGTACAACTCCTTTTGCGTTGGTGTATGGGGCGAATGTTATGCTTCCAATAGAGGTTGAGATTCCTACCTTGAGAATCTCCATGAAAGGCCTTATCACTGATGATGACTACAGGATAGGTCAACTTCAAGAGCTTGTGTTACTGGATGAACGACGACAAGTGGCCTGTGATCATCTACGAGCATATCAACAAAGAATAGCACAAAGCTACAATAGGAGAATTAGGCCACGTGACTTCCAGCTTGGTGATCTCGTCCTGAGAGAGAATCCTAAGAATCAACAACAACGAATGCAAAAGGGAAAGTTTGAACCAAACTGGCTAGGTCCTTACATCATTACTGCAGTATATGGATCTGGCGCCTATCAGCTTTCCACAACCGAAGGAGAAGTGCTTAAAGAGCCTATGAACACTCTCCACCTGAAGCGGTTTTATAATTGATTTAATCTCAGCAAGCTCTCTGTACATATCTAAAAAAAAAAACTTTTAAAAAAGAAAAAATCTAAAAATGCAAAAAAATAAAAAAATGAGAAAAATACAAAAAAAATTGAAAAACAAAAATAGAGCCATTGATGAAAACTTGGAAATAGGCATCATGGTAGCAAAAAAAGAAAAAAATAAAATAAAATTGCCAAGAAGGTGAAAACCTGGTAAACAGGCGCCTCTTGTTCCCAATGCCTCATCTTGCAGCATATCTTCTAGCTATGTTGTACAGTCGCTTTCGCTTTCCTACTTCCTGCTCATGTATCCATGAATTGAGTCTTGTCACAGCTCGGGGGCATTCCCCCTTAGTGTCACTCTTTTCGAGATTCTCATAGAATCTCCTTCGTGACAGTCACTAGTGGTCCTGACTGCGTCTGCCTACTATCGCTAGTATCACTCTTTTCGAGATTCTCCTCATACAGTCTCCTACGCAACAGTCACCAGTCGTTCTGACTGCGTCTGCCTACTGTCGCTAGTATCACTTTTTTCGAGATTCTCCTCATAGAATCTCCTATGCGACAGTCACCAATCATTCTGACTGTGTCTGCCTACTATCGCTAGTGTCACTCTTTTCGAGATTCTCCTCATAAAATCTCCTATGCAACAGTCACTAGTCATTTTGACTGCGTCTGCCTACTGCCACTAGTGTCACTCTTTTCGAGATTCTCCTCGTAGAATCTCTTTCGCAATGGTCACCAGTTGTTTCAGCTGTGTCTGCCTACTGTTGCTCGGGTCATGTCTCAAGATTCCTTTATGGAAAATCTCTTGCATCAGTCACCAGTCATCCTGGCTGTGTCTGTCTACTATCGTCTAGTCCTTCTTAGGTCTTCATCATGAAGATTCCTCTTTGACCTCAGTCACCAGTCATTCTAACTGCGTTTGCCTACTGTTGTCACCCTACTAAAGAGATTTCTTTCTTACATGTTCTGGACATTAGCACTTGACATCAATCCTGAAAGCATTGAACTCAAAAATGATATACTTGTTTGGATATGCTGAGCATTTTCTTTGTTTGCTTTGTTTTTCTTTATCATATCTCCTCGAGCAACCCAATGATGTCATCTTCGACTAGAGAAGTAATGACTGGGGGCAATGATCTTTTTCTTTTCTTTCTGTTTGTGGTTTAGTTCCAATAAGTTGATCTATTCCTATAAGAGGGGTGTCCACTATAAGAGCCTCCATCTCGTATTAGATGGTCGTGTGTACCTCGACTCCTTTTATACAGATATGTCAATGACATTGGTTCTTCTCCTTGTTTGTTGGAGAGAACTCTTCATGCTATAGTACATATTGATACTCATCCTATTAAGTGAACGTACGGGTCACTGCGAGTATATCTAGCACACTTCTATCTCAGGTTATGAACGCAAGGGTCTTTGCGGACAGAATGAATACTGAATACTTAGCATAAGAGGAATCTTCCGTGTGTTTGGTGTGCCTGTCATGCAGGCAACATTCAGGTCATCCTAGCATTTATGCTTTGATGCTTATGTTAACTTGCTACATTAAAAGGGACAAATGTTTTGGTCATTCTGGCTTCTTGTGCCTCGAATGCTTACATTTAATCCCGACACCCCAATAACGTATGTTATATTCATATTTTCATGATTGAAATGTTAGTGGGAGTTGTATAACATACGAGCTTTATTTTATATCCAATGATGATAAATCGTCGAGGCTTGGTAACCAGACCTAGGGTTGCATTTAACATAGTCTTGCATTACATACTTTATTTGTATTAGCACACAATTCAATGGTAATTCTATTCATACTCCACATGCATTAGATTCCTCCACGACTGCACAAGTGTTTGGTTCGTTGATTCATGCTCCTCAATGGAATACCTGTGACTATCAAACAAAAACACGCAGCGCTACGTAAGATGTCAGTTCATACATATGTGTTCTATCATACATCTCATGTACATCAAAGCAAAACAAAACAGACAATGACATGTACACAGGAATACTCGACTCAAAATCTCATATATATATGTATCAAAGAATGGGTCAGTACAAAAATGGGCGCTACTCGAGCACAATCGATCAAAAATGATACATGTGGTGCTGGCACACCAATCGATACATAGCCAGAGATAAAAAAAATTAAAAAAATTAGACACAGAGCATCTAACTCTATCTCGAACCCTCGCCTCCAAGAGGAGCAGGGGCAGCAGGTGGTGGAGGCGGTGGTGGCATATCTGGCCTAATAGGAGGTCGTGCACCTCCAGACTCTCGCACGTACTGAGAGAATCATTGAACCTGCAACGTCTCATTTGGCACAGCACTGGTGTATGCAGCATAATAATATGTACCCTGAGCAGACTGGAAGCGAATCTCATCCTGCGCTAGCTCCAGCCTCCGCTTTGTAGTCTCCGCACACTCCCTCTGAAAATCTATCTTTCGCTGTCGCTCTACCAGCTGCGCATCCAGGACCGCCACTGCAATCTGCAACTCTCCCAACTATCAGGAGGCTTGACGAACCTACTCGCGATACCACCACACCATGTCCTACACCCCACCTGTCGGCTGATCTGGCATGTCCTCATCTACCATCTCAGGTGCCTGCTGCGGTGGAGGTACCTGTGGCTGAGGCACCTGCTGCTATGGGACCTCCTACTGAGGGGCCTGCTCCTCTGTCCTCTGCCTCCTCTGCTGACTGTGTCCTGCCCCACTACCTCCAGCACCTGGGTCTGATCCCATCTGACGTGGGGGAATAAGCATCTGCTGTACTCGGTGTTGGACCTGTGGTGGCATCTGTGGCTGTGCCTGCTGCTGCTAGGGCACCTGTCCCTATCCCTGTACCTGCCCTGCCATCCCTAGTGAATCTGTGAAGCATGGGAATAGATGGCTGATCAAAAATGCTTGATATGCAGGCATCATCCCTACATCTACTGCCTCTGGCAGGTAGTCCCACTGAACAACAGGTAAACTGCGAATATCTATCATGGATCACCCTGGATCCATCCGTGGAGGCCATCTCTGCTCAATATCTTTCTGTACCCTGGCATAGGCACAATACTCAGGTGAAATATCTTGTAGTCGGCTATACTGCCACCACACTTGTGAGATCACAAATCTCTCGATCATTGATGTCGTCCTGCCTGCCAGCGGTCGAGAACTAAACATCCATGGCAGCTCTCTGGGGGCATCATCCCAGTCCTCTGTCTCTCTCCAAGGTCACCATACAACGAACACTAGGTCATCAAGATGTGTTTACCAGTGCTCAGTCTTACCCAGGTGGGCCTGGGTAATATGCCCTCGATATTTGCATATGTAGGGCTCCATAGGCTCCCCGACATCCTAAAAAATTGGCCTACATATAGGGAGATGCTCCCAGGCCCAGATCTGTAGAACATAAACTCCTGTTGCCATGGTCTTCTTCTCATGGAAGAAGACCTCGTGCATCTCATGGAAAAGGTGGGCCAACATGCACTGACCCCATCCAAAGATCTCTGGTGCCTCCAGCATCCTGCGAAGCATGACACCCTATCCACACTCCAACCCATGTTGTCCCCTATCAAGACATAGGAAGCAACTCAAGAATATACCCAACATGGATGCCAACTTGTGAGTGGGTCCATAAGTATGCATCAACTCATCCCAGCTGATGGCCCTGCCTCTCGGTAGCTCTCTCCCGAATACAATGGATAGTGCCTCTGTCCCTAATTGAGGCACTGTATCATAAACCACCCGAGCGCCATGGAAAGGAATCCGCAAGATCCTCCAGATGTCCTCTGGTGTGATGGTCATCTCACCTATCGGCAAGTGAAAGGTGTTCGTCTCCGAATGGAAATGCTCCACCAAAGCTGTGAGTAAGCCGTGATTCACCATCATGGCTGGAATTCGGCAAAGAGAAGACAAACCCAATCGGGCAATGTGTGCCCGATCTGCATCATCCAAACTCTGCAATAACTCTCCATATGGCAGATAATGAGATCTAAATGAAACATCTCCGAAGACCTCCTGCACGCACAACAAAAAATGACAAACAAACGATCAGTATCAAGTCAAAACGAAGCATCAAAATGAAATAAAGTTAAATTTCTAAGTGCGAAATCACAAAACTGTCACGGAATTTTGCGCGAGATTCATGAAATCCCGTGCGAAGATATTCAGTTTCGCACGAAATAATTCTTTTTTCACGCAAAGAATCTCTCCATCGCGCGAAAAAAGATCTTCTTGCACGAAAATAGATCCGCCTGTGCGAGAAAAGATATTCTCACACGAAACACGAATCGCCTTGCGCAAAGAATTCCCATCCTCGCGCGAAACCAAAATTGTCCCGCGCAAAGATCCTTCGGTCGTGCGTGAAGAAACAACGCATCCTGTTTCTTCGCACGAAAAAAGAAGATCTTCGCGCAAGAAGAGATTGGTCTCACACGAAGAAAGAATTGACAATCCTAAAACATGCTAAAAATGTGCAATAAATAACCTCAAAATGCGTGACAACAAAAGTACGAAGATGGAAAATCAATGACTCACCAGTGGTTTGTAGTCTACTAGTCGACTGTGTCGTCTAGAGCGCTCAAAACGATGATATCTCACATTCACTGCCATGTCTCTATCAGAGCTCAAAATCACTGCAAGACAAAAGCACAAATGAATTGAAAATGACCCTTCGAGCCCTTATATAGGTGTTGACCAAATTTTTCAAAGTGCTCGAATTTGTGCAAAAATCACACCCCTGGCTAATTGGACTGTTCTGGATCCATTTTCGAGATCAAATTTGAAATCTGACACACCTAAGAGCCTCAAAAATGTGTTTTAAAATTTTGGGGACCGACGCGTTCGAATGCTTGTGTAGCCCAAATCTTTCTAATACTTTGTGATTCTTGGAATCCTTTCACCTTTACATTCTCCATATTTTCAAAATTCTTTTTAAAAATAGTCAACTCAAGTCAATTGTGGTTAAATCTGGTCAACTTTTGGTCAAACTTGGTCTTTGTGACTTTGCAATCATTTCAAATCAACCCAGAATCTTCTTTAGATCGTTCTGATCTCTTCTAGCTTCTGTTGAATCTCAAATTTCTTCTATATCTCATGATATACTGCTTCAAATCATATTTCTGGTGTGTCATCTTTCGATTTCTCTCCCGAGGGGGCAAGATGATTACATCATTAAATACTTATTGCTCGGGGCATCTAGTTCCCATCTTATGTCCTAGTCACTTGGGGCATCTCATCACTTGGGGCATTTTGTTCCCTTCTATCTGGCATCTTTGCCATCTATCTTATCTTTTCATCAATTGATCAACCTTAAAACAACTCTTCTCAAAGTTTGATAGACAGGTATTGGGACAGTCTAAACCTCGACTCCTGAGGATCAAGCCTCGTTCTGGGGATGATTCTATGACTCATGATGGGACCTTGTTATCTTTTATCAATCTTAGGTATCTAGGTGTTCTATCTAGATCCTTGAAGGTTAAGCTCCATTCTAGAGATAGTCTTCTAAATGCTATTATTCTCGGGTATCTAGGCGTTCTATCTGGATCCTTGAAGGTTAAGCTCTGTTCTGGAGATAATCTTCTAAATGCTATCAACTTCAGGTATCTAGATGTTCTGTCTGGACCCTTAAAGATTACGCTTCGTTTTGGAGATAGTCTTTTAAATGCTATCAATCTTAGGTATCTAAGTGCTCTACTTGGATTCCTTAGGATTAAGCTCTATTCTAGAGATAGTCCTTAAAATCTTATCAATTGGTCTCTGTGTCATCAACTTTAGAACCAATCTCATGATTGCATCGTGCTTTCTGGTTATCTTTGAATTGAACGTGCTGCTCGCACATTCATTCAAAGAGGGGCAAAATGTAATACCCCAAAATTGGCTCATTTCCATTATACCAATTCTGGTCTATTTCTGATAATTTCTAAGTCCTATTCTAATAGGCAATTCTCATTTTGCTATTCGCTACTTGACTTAATTGTCAGATGCAGAAAACCCTAATCTGCATTCATCATATTTCTTATTTAATTCCTATAGTACACACTCATATTAGTCACATTAAACCTACTTGATTTAATTATAATTTAATTATTAAGTATTTATACTTTAATTAAATTATAATTATATCCTAAGGCTAATGTACTATGGAATTAAATTTATTTAATTTAATAAATACGCCTATCTTGATTAATTAAATGTAATTATTTAATTAAATGGGAAAGGTATTTCTAATTAATTAAACGAAATTATTTAATTAAATGGAGTACTTACTTCTAATTAATTAAATAAAGTTATTTAATTAAATGGGAAGCCATTCCTAATTAATTAAATGAAGTTATTTAATTAAATAAGAAAAGTGTCTCTAATTAATTAAAGATTATTTAATTAAATAGAAAAAGTAATTATGAGAGCATATCTCATTTTATTAAATTAAATATCTCAACAAAATCTCTCTTCAGTTCAAAAAGGCAAATTTCCAATTCACTATTGATAAAAAATGAGTTAAATCAGTTAACTCCTTTTTCTACTCAAATTGAATCAGTTAACTCCTTATTTTACTCAAATTAAATCTGTTAACTCCCTTTAATTTGGGAATCTCCCTTTATGATTGAACTTCACCTTTAATCCTGACCGTTGATTGAAATCGATCTCAACCGTTGATGGATTCCAGGAAAGTCTATTTAAGAGACCCTCATCTCTTCATTTTGAGAGGATGAATTTGGAGAATTTGCATCGAATTGCTGCTGGAATTCATACTCACATTTGCTCATATTTTTTACATACATCTTGCATTCTTAGTTTAAATTCATCTAGCTTAATAATGCATACATTTTTAGTTTAATGTCTTTTATTTCTTAGATTAATTGCTTGTACTTCATCTGGATTACTTGCACATTCATATAACTTAAATTGCATTCAAATCCTTCGTTCTTACAGGGTCTGGTTGTCTGCACCTTGATTCTGAGGATATTAACAGGCAAAATCCCTTTAGATAGAAGGCAACAGGTCGCTTTGCCGGCTAATTTTCGGATGAACAATCCAATGTTCATTTCAGGATGAATCCGCATACAATGACTATGTTGAAGTGTGTGTGTTAGTAGAGGCCACATATTCACGCATACACCTGGGAACTATATTATATTAAATGCAATAGACTTTGAAGATGAAAATTTTAATGCAATGCGACTATATACATAGACAATGATTCTACCAACTCAAATAGTTGTAAACCCAAACATTCTCGTTGAAATTTTTACAGGAAACTACAACACACAAGATGGTCTTGTAAATGGATCAGACGAAATATTTAAAGCTAATACCAAACAACAAGAAGTGGACATAGTTTGGATACAATTCAATGATACAAAAATTGGCCAACAACAAAGAAATAAACTTTGCCAATACTACATTCTAGACATTCAAAAAGAATGGGTTCCCATCCTTCAAATTGCAAGGCCGATTTCAAAAATATCAACTATCGAAAAAGTTCGAACTAGAAAACCATTTCCAATACAAGTAGCATGTGCTAGAACATTACATAGAGCCCAAGGCCTCACAATGGATGGTCTTGCATTTGATCCTAGTGGCATAACACAACACGGCTTAACATACACAACACTTTCAAGAACAAGAACAATTAATTCATTGTATCTTTTGAAACCTTTGATTCCAGCAAATTCAAAATCCACAAAAAAATCCATCATGAAATGTCTCGGCTACACTCAAATGCAACATGGAAACTTGAAAGTCAATTTTCTTATATAACTCACAATACACACATATTGCTATGTACATTGAACACGCGTAGCCTACATGGTCATGCAAATAACATTTTAAATGATTACGATACAATGTCCACTAATATCATATGCCTACAAGAACTATTTTCCCTCCCACACAATATTGATATTTTGTTTGGAAAATACAACAACCATTCAACGTATCATATACATGGTATAACAATACTTACTTCAAGAAATCTTTTCGTGACCAATTCAATAGAACATAGATCAAAAAACATCGAAGCCATAACAATTACAGTTAATGAATCATATTCTCAAGTCAATGTCTGCAATGTTTACATACGACCACATACAACAATTGCCGAAATCAAAATACTTATTACTGAAATAGCTACAAGCTACATATCAAAAAATAAGCTTTACATTGTTGGAGATTTTAGCATAGACATGTCCATAGAAAACATAATCACAACAACACTTATGAAACATATGCAAAAATACAATATTCAATTCATGCTAAATCAAACACACATCATAAACAAACCACTCATTGATCATGTATGGACAAATTCACCAGCAAGTACATGCTCCATTTACAAGACTGAAGCATACTGGACAGATCATCTTGCAACATTCATTCAACTATATGCAATTTGACTCTAGTTTGTGTTATGTTTATAATAGTAATGACTCCACTAAAGCGAGTACCAAGTGAACTACCACAAGATCACTAGGACCTCACTAAAAGGTATTTTGAATCTAAACTTTCCAATCTTTTCATCTTTGCAAATATTTTTGAATAAAAAATATTGACCTTTACTTATTACAGGTCAAAAGAAGACAATGAACCATGTATATTAATAGAAGATCTGAATGCAAGAAAAGCAGGCCAAAGTTTCAAAGGTGATGTCTTGGTAGTTTACAAAACTTTCCTGGACAAAGCAACCAAAACACGTGAAGTTCTACATGTTGATCTTACAGATTCCAAAGGAGAGCTTACTATAACATTAAATGTCAGTGGCAACAACCTTCTTAGTAAATATGAAAGTAAAATAATTCCAAGCATGGCATTAAAAATATCAGACTTTGACATAGAACCAAAATCAAATTTTGATCGAGGAGACAGTGACTGCATACTAATTCTAAAAGATTCCAGCATGGTTGAAACAATACCAACTATATTGCATGAATAAGGATTCATTCCTAGTATAACTATAAAGCAGTTACTCACAAGCACAGCTGACTACTCCATTGGAACAATTGGTGCTATTGTTCTAGCAACATACAAAAAAGGTACTCAATATGTGCTTGAAATCAAGGATGGAAACAATGACATGAGCAAGGCACTAGTAAGCTCATACAAATAAATTCATTGATAAATCTATGAAAATAATTATCCATTTTCATCTTTTTATCACATTTTACAATTGCACCATGGCAAATTTAAAAATTAAAAAACTAACTTTGCTATTTGTGTTTAGCTATATATGCATTCAAGTTTCACATCCCAATACATTCAGATACATGAAAAACTTGAAAGAAATGAAATACCATCACTGGTCTTTAGGAGCATAGCTAAAAAAAAAATCAAAAACCAGCTCTACGGACAACTCTAGCAACATTTATCTACAAACTACATAACAAAAGAGCAATAAATGCACTCCACGGATTGCTGCGAACTCCATTTCAGGCAAGTTATTTCAAATCCTTTGTCAATTTAATTCAATATTTCATCTTCCATGTTTTAAAGCATACTAATACAAGCACACTATGAATAGGTTAAGGGAAATTTAGCTGTGGAGAATCCATATTCAAGTCCATTCCATGCTTTTTGCCCAAAATGCAACTACAAATTTGAAAGCTATGGAGCACTAGAAGGAGAAAAAGGTCACTGCAACCGATCTGATGAAACTGTCTCATACAAATATTCATTGTACCTGAAAGCAATTATCACAAATCATAGCCAACAACCAATTCATTGCTCTATTGAAAACAGTATTGTGCAACAGTTACTTCCTGCTCTTAAAAACATAAATTATCAGCAATACATTGATGACAAATCAGAAGTAATATTTATGCTCCGAGACTTTCCAACAAGTGGCACATACACTCTCAACCAATACAACACCATTACACATGTAGTTCTTATGAACCAATAAACTACACATGAAACAACACAGGTACTGCCTCTTCATCCTTATATGTTTATAATTATAAAAAGCATGTACATTTTCTCTATTACATGTCATTTGCAATGCATTAATCATAGTACCAATTTTGTAGGCCCTAGATTTCGGCATTCAATGTAAATACACTGTTTATATCTTCTACAATGTAAAAATGCATATATACTATCTCCTGCACATAACTCAATCTCAGGTTCATGAAATATACATTACATAAGCAACTAGGATTCAAATTTGTATTTTAACATCACATTTTATCTTCATGATCAGTACATAGCTGTAAGTATTTCATATGAATACATGCACCTATGTTTAAATCTATCTATTTGTGTTTGTCAAGATGAAATTATTGCAAGGATCAAAGACAAAATTCCATCTCAATGCAAATCACGAAATAAAAAACAAGATAGATTTTGCATTATGAAAGTAGACAGAAATAAGAACCTCATTTTGATGTATTTATCTGCTATCAAATTCTATTGCACATAAATTTGACAGCCTTCTATATACATACTTCCTCTGACTCCAAAATTTTACAACCTTCGATATAACAATAATATTATGTTTTTCTTTTGGTATATTACAACAATATGTGTACAGTGTTGTCTCTGTATCAAGTTATAATGTAATAGACTCTTATCCATGATTTGATTTGCATATTATCTACCATACCCAACTTTTGTAATTGACTATGTATATGTTTTAAGAATCTTTTATTTAACTGTGCATTCACAGATTTGATTACAATCAAATTTGCCTTAGTGGATGATTTTAGATTATTTGATTCCCTCTATCATTTATTGGACCCTTACTAAGGCTTTGCAGAAATGTTGGTCACTATCTGCAGACTATAACTGTAGAGCCACTAGTGCTATTTTTGCAGGTAGAGCATTCTCCAAATATACTCACTTATCTCTCCCCTGTTTCTATTTCTAATATTCATAGGAGTTCCTATCATTTTTAACTTCTTTCAATTTCTACAAAAAGTGACTAAATTTTAGTACCAATTTTTTAATCCTGTGGAAAATGAAACAAAAAGTTAGGGCAGTTGAGATCTAGACTCGTGAATGTATCTGTAAGTGCTCGTCATGTCTTTATCCTTTTATGAGTACTTCAAGTCACATTCCTTCTCAGGCCTATAAATAGAATGGTTTTAATGTTGTCAGGGATTATCATTTCTAGTATGTTATTTACTTCATGATAGTTGATTCATTGCTTGAGAGTGGTCATTGTCCTTTTGTTGGTCTCTTAGCAATGGATTGCCTGACATTGCTCTTGCAAGATGTCTTTTTCTGAAGTCACTTGTATTAGTGAGGCCGTTAGAGAAAAACCCTTATATATGACCGTGCCTCTGGTCATTCCTCTCATTTTGTTATGTGTTTCCTACAAGTTCCTTCTGGACATAATGGCTTTGAGGGGTTTCAACTAGCAAGAGTTTGCTCTGTGCATCCTGTGGAGCCTCTTTACCAAGTAGTTCTAATCTTTTTTCATTCTCCTTTTCTCATTTTATGTTTTTCCTCGCATTTCGATAGGTTGTAGATGCAAATTGTGAGTTCTTTAGATAAGATATACATAAATTTGTGTGTATTGTTTGAGGAGTGATGCAGGTAATTTCCATAGTAAAAAGGATTTCAAAATTGCTCAAACTGTATAGGCTAACATTTACTTTAGGCGGCATAAGTTAAAGTATATTTTGTGTGACTGTGCCAATACATTTTAAATTCTTATTTAGTTTTAGTATGCATATTGATATTGTATCAATTGATAATGTCTTTATACGTGAGCCACCGAAGCCTTAAATGATGGAAACTACAGTAAGCTTTCTTGTTCTCTAATTTGGGTTTCCATTCTTCATATTTTATTCTTTCATTTCTTCCAATTCATGTTGCTTTTTCTATTCTATTAGATAGGAATGTTTTTTATTTCCACCACTTGACAGTAAAACTATAAGCTGTTGTCTATAAATCCAGGAATTTCTGCGTACAGAAAAATATAGATAAAGAACTATGTGATGTGAGATTATTTTACTGCTCCTTAATTTTGTGCCCCACAAGGTCTCAACCACTAGATAATTTCACCTATTTAATTTGGTCCACTAGATATCAGGAGCTGCACCTTAATTTAGTGTTCCACATTATGAAAGATAGGTAATGTAATTATGTGTTGTGCACAAGTTGTAGTTGTGTGTAATTTAGTGTCCCACATTTTGAAATAGAGCAGCACAACACAACTGCATGACATTTGTAGCATTTTGTTTTGAAGTTCCTTCCCAAAGTGAGATGAGATTAATTTAAATTGCCATGAATTATATTGCTCATGGATGGATGATGGAGAGTGGTATGATCATTTCAATTCTTATTTTCTCTTTCGATGTTATTCCTGTTATCAGAATGTGTACTACTTTAGTATAGATAATTTTAGGTCTAGTTATAGGACCTGGCTCTGCAAACAAAACCTCGGTCTGTCCATTTCATTTTAGTAAACTACTAAAATTAGTTTTTTTCCCAATTTCAGCCTTGTTACTTGATATAAGAAATGTTCATTTTTTGCTTTAGTTTAGTAAAATGGACTATGGTGTTAAGATTTTTCAACATGATTATATTTATATTTGTGATATTGCAATCATAATTTAACTGTGTAGCCATATCACAGTTAAATTCTAATAATAATAATACAATTTGACATGCAATAATTATATTGTTTACATACATTCTATTCATTTTTGTAGTATGAAAGGTTTAGCTGAATTAATAGCTCAGTTAAAAATTAAAATGATACGAATTGAAAGCAAACTGCCCTGTAATGTATGGGGCCTAGACAAATCACCATTTTGTTATTTCAGCCCATTGAACATTGCAGAAAAATCTTTTGCCAATAGTATCACCAAACTATTCAGGAGATCTAGTATCAATATATAGATTTCATACTTGACATGAGTAATGCAGACATTTTGTTATTGACATGTGATTTATAGTTTGGAGCTTTTTATATTGTTGTTGTTGCTATGTATTATAAGTTGATTTATTATTTTTGCTAGTAAACTGCAAATAACCAATGATTTAATGTTCTATTTTTTAAATTTCTTTCAAGGCGTCTGTACTCGAATAATTTTAAATAATAATGCTTTTCAACTTGTATATTTGAGTTTGTAGTGCAAAGATTATACACAATTAGGTTCATTACACACTTCTACTACTAACTCAAAATGTATCTTCCATTGTTCCTAATTGAAATATTATCGAGCTTATTAACCTGTAGCAGCAGGTAACATTTTATTTGATGCCCCAATGCATTAGATTAGCAGTGTTTTAAATATTACCGAGCTTATTAACCTGCTGGGGAAGACTCATGTCATCATGACACTTTAGTTCAGAAGAACCAAAAAAATGTCGAAACATTAAAAATATAACATGTAATGGGCTAAGTAAATTATTCAAAGTCGTGTGAGATTGCAAAGGAGTACTTGGGATGCTGAGCAAATCATGACAGCCCACAATGGTGAGCAAACCATAACATCTTACTAAAAGGGCTACGCTTCAATCTTTAAACCTCTCGGGCCATGGGCATATCAGCAAAGAGAAAACAAATCAGTGCCTTTGTATGGAAATCCTGTAACATGCTCTGATAATACAGCCCCCTTGAAATGGTAAATGCACAGGAAGCAACAATTATACCATGATTGAAGAAGATAAAACAATCTAACATTATTTTCATAGCATTAGTTTATTGATTTTACACTGAATATAAATCTCTTCACAGATGCGCTACAACAGTTCTAAACCGGTTTTTATGTTATTGTTGTTCTATGTGTGATGACAATGCTGAGCACACATAGAACAGAGAATTAACATATCTTTACTTCTTTGTGGAAACCTGTGGCAGGAATTGTGATGCATCGCGTCCCTTGTTTTCTTAATAGAAATTTTGAAAAACTAAAAAACACTAACTAACAATTTGCACACACCAAACTTTATCAACTATAGCCAAATAATACGCATGGGCTCTCAACAAACAAAATAATTATGCATAAGTATTGGTAGCCATGTCGGATATAATTCTCGAGCAATTATCCGCTCAAAATAACATATGTACTTTACAATTTTATTACCCATTCAATGATAGTAGCTATAATTTTATTGATTTATATAGCATAGACATTAATTTATTCATTGCCTCTTTTGTTGAAAGCCAATAGATTTGGAAATAAACTACAATATTCACAATTGTTAAATCAAGTATATTATCAATATATATATATTTTTTATAATAGATGTAAAATTTTGTAAATAGTTGTAAATAATTTTTAAAAATAGAAATTTGTAAGATTAATTCGTAGAATAAAGATATAAATGGTATATTCATAAATGTCTATATATAAAGTTTAAAAAGATAAAATAATATTTATAGATAATAAAACTAAAATATTTATACTAATAAATATTGAAACATTGTATATTTGGATCAATAACTGAATAAAATATTTATCTTGGATTCACATTATCTAATTATCTTAAATTTACAACCTATAAGCTTTCTAATTTATTTTATATTCAAATAGAATTTTTTATTTAATACAAGATGACCAATAATTATCTGTTTTTAATCAAATTTTATTACTTATTGCATAGAGTACTCAAGAGTTAACCTTATAAATTCTATTTAAAAAAAAATCTATATTGAAGTTAAATGGCATTTATATTGAAATATCATTAAAATGATTGTTTTAGTTTAGTATTGTCTTCCTTTCATTAAACTAAACTGTAACTTATTTAAATTTGAACTTTGCAATATTTATTAAAAGCTAAAAATTGAAAGTAATTTAATAATCTATAATTCAATAAACTTTTATCATATTATTATTCATAAATTAATTATTCTAATAACTATACTTTAAATTCATTAATATTTTTACATCTTACACAACATTTTAAAAATTTAGAACATTGTGATGTGAATATCATCCTGATATTCACATCACAATTTGACTTGTTGTGGAAATTATCTCCTACTTATCAATTGATGAGCTTAAGGGGCTTTCTAATGAATGGTTCATAAGACACAACACTTGGTGAAGGTTTTGCAAATGAGGTTGCAAGCTTTGGGTTTAATTATGGAGGAAACTCTGTAGTTAAGCGCGCTTAGGCTAGAGTAGTACTGGGATGGGTGACCTCCCGGGAAGTCCCGGTGCTTTACCTCTGTGAGCATCACCTAGATCCAATGAGTGCTAAGTGTTCCATTTATTCTCATGAGAGATGGATTCATGTTGAATCACTACTCATGAAATATGGGTCAATGAGTTTGACTCAAAAATCACACAGTTAAATCCTGATATTCACATCACAATTTGACTTGCTGTGGAAATTATCTCCTACTTATCAATTTAGAACATGTTAATTAATTTAAAGTAATTTGTAGAAATGAGTAACATTCGACCACAAAAATAAAATTGAAAAGTAATTAATAAAAATACAACCAAGCTAACACACAAGAAATGTTTTTACATGGCCATTTAATGTTAAAAGGTGCATGAAAGTAAGGAGCCATTTCATGTTTTTACTAATCCATGTCAATTAAATTAAATGTATTTTAAGACAAATGTATTTCATCGTATAGTTTTATATTTTTATTTGTTGCTATGTCATAGCCAAGCGGCAACAACAATATCTAGCCAGTGGGTCTGATTTCAATCATAATATATTTTTCCATTGATTATACTTGCCAAACTATAAACTTTTTTCAATTGTTACCGTTCAGGGTGCTTTTGTCCACCTCGATCACTTAACCTTCTAGAAAACAAGGACGCATTGCGTCTAGTTCCTGCCATAAGTTCTTTATTGCTTTTTATAGGCAGGTGTTGTAGCAAGTAGTTTTTTATTGTTTTTTATAGAGAGGTGTTGTAGCAATAATATGGAATATAGATGAGTAATGTGCTTGTATGATAAGGTAAATGACATTATTTATGAGCTTATCCATCGTTACTATTAACATCTCTTTGAATTGAGTATTCATTAAATATAAACTTTACCTAATATGAACATTTCATATGTACTGATATTGAGTCTTTTTTAACTTAAATCACCAATAATTTTAACAAACTCACCTCTGCTACAAAAAGGGGAAAAAAATAGTTTGAAAAGGGCAAAGAATTAACAATTGGTTATATTAAAAGTTATAAAATTATAAAATAATCAAATCAGAACCATTAACGTATTGAATATTGTTATTAATTAGTGACACGATATTGGGATCTAACATGTATTGAAATGGACACATCAGAAGCAAGTTCATGTTACTTCATGCACTTAATTTTTCAAACATGCATATCACAACTCAAATCCTTTCAATTAAAACAAAAAAATGAAAGCCAAAAAAGCCAAACAAATCGAAAAAAATACATATTACAATGAAGAGACAATCAATGACAACAACAGTTGTGGCAGTAAACATAAAAATAGAATTTTTTAAAAGAGTGATATAGTGACAAATGAGAAAGCTGCATGAATGTTGAAATTGGGGATAACTGAAATAGGCATAAATGTTGTTACGAATGTTACAAGGAAAGGTGTGGACATTTGGCTGGAGATGTGTCACACATATGGTAGATTTTCTTTGCACTTGGCGAGTAGCAACAATAATGAACTTTATCATAAGAGTATCGTCCAGGCTTCAATTTGCAGGGTGGAATAGGGCAAGCAAGTAATAATTTGTGCAATTCACAACAATGTGTGTGAGGCAGCCATAGCTAAAGGTAGAATACGGTGATGGTGCAGAGCCTTCTTATATGTGACAATTTTAAAAAGGATTTATGAAAAATTATTAGGCCTTATTCTTGAAAAATACAAATAAAGGTAAAATTATTCCTGAAAAATTAATGAGGCCTTAATGTTTAAGCTAATAGCCTACACTGTACTTGATTTACAAAGATACACAATAATTTGAAAAAAACCAAAGAACTTTAATGAACACGAAGCTTCTAGATTAGATCCATTAACAAAATGAGATATAAAAGAATACATCAACCAATACATTTTTGAGCAAATCTTTTTGTTTTTCTTTCGAGGTCAGATTCCCTTTAAGATCTAAACTAGCTACGTCAAGAGAACATGTGCATCCAATTTATGCTCTTCCCAACAATACAGGCAACTACTAAATGCTTGAAAAAGAAGTTGATCGGATGTTTGAGCTCTACCTTGCGGATCAAGCGGATCTAGTAGTTTGAAAGGGCAATGAAATGATCAAATAAATAATTTTCATTCACATCTAATTGAAAAATCATGTCTAGTTTTTTATATACCATATTGACAAATTATTTAGATCTGGTACGACTGGGTTGAATAAATCTGCTTTTGACGAGGTATGCAATTCAAATGAAACATTTTAGGGTTGCAAAATGATTCGATATGGGCCATAAATAAATAAAAATTTGCTGAGGAATACTATTCAAAAGCTTTAACTTCACACAGCTGTATGAGGCTGAATTTCCAAAAAGAAATCTACACCACCACTCTGGTAGCTGCTTAGCATCAGATGACATGAACTAATGGGTCAACAAAATCCACCTGTGTTGAGGAGCTTTCAAATTACTTGATTCTTATGCTAGAGGTTTCAACTACAAACAACTTGCTTGGGTTGGGACGTCCATCCCGCTTTGCTGTTTTGACAGAAAAGTAAATGATTGAGAAATCAAATGATAAATGGCGAACCAGAGAGAATAATGAAAAAAGGCACCAGCACTTTTCCATTCCCTTGAATCCGTCAATCCTTAGACATTTTCTACCACTTCTTTTTCCTCAATTTCCAGACATTTGTGATGGAGATTTCTAATCAAATTCAAATCGATTGGTACAAGCTTGCAATTTGACACAAAAAAACACCTCATATGACTTGACAATCAGACGACTATTTGATGAACTCAAATTAGTATTATAGAAGTAATGAAATCAATAAGAGACGAAACTAAGAACTTTTCAAACCAAATCTGGCTACTTGAGTAAACCACAACAATACAAAACAAAAACACTTGCAATTTCATTCCAATACCTAAAAAATTTAAACAATGATGCTAGGCTTTTCATACGTCATGTTAGGGGTATGAAGAATTTTCTAGCACTAAACCTATTTAGATTTTTCTAGACTAAGATTTTTCTAGAAGAAGCTGAGATTTTTTCAAAATTTCTATTGTGAAAAAGGAAAAAGCCTAAAATTAAGGGGAGAAAGATAAGATATGTCAGAATATGTGAAGATATTGTTACATATTGTTAGACAAATTTATTTGAGTTGTCTGATCATATTAATAGTGGGCGTAAAGTTTGGAAAGTTGTCTTATCATATTAATAGTAGCTGTGCAGTTTGGAAAAAAATAATAATTTTAAGTAGAAAATTAAAAGGCAACTCATGACTGTAGCAAGGCTACAACCAATAAGATTCGAAATAAATTATTTTTTTGAAATTCATAAAATATCAAAATATATGAGAACTATATAAAATAAAAAGTTTTTGAAAAATAAAAGATTCTGATTGGATAAATTAATTAAAAAGTAGCATTGCACTGAATGCTATAGTATCCTGCCTATGGCAGGAACTAATAAATTAATTGACTAGATTTTTCTAGTAGCGAGCAATGAGCATAAAATGAGCATAACCCTACTTGTTCAATGACAAGTGTGTTATATGGGCCTCCACCATTGTGTCATTTTCACCTTTTACTCAAATTCTAACATTCTTAGGGCCTTGCAATACGTGGCATGGGTACCCATGTGTTTGTAGTAAATGCAAGTGACATTTCAATAAATTCCTTCTAATCATTGCACATTTTTTTGAAATTTTTTTGTATTAAAAAATAAAATTAACCCCACCAAAAATACTTTTAGCGAATCAAAAAAACAATTCATATCTTAAAAAATGATTTTAAAAATAAAACCTTTGAAATCTTAGAAGTGTGAAATTTATTTGCCGTGTCAATTAATTAAAAGAGGGTCTAATGAAAATGTTAGTTCTATAATTAGGAACTAATAAAATTACAAAACTTTTATAAACATAAGTGAACTTAAAAAAATATAAAATCTAATTGATACATTTAAATGCAGATAGAATCAACGAAAACAATAGTTAATAGATCACCAGAACTTGCGCCAATAGACCACCACAACTTGCGCCCCTTGTTAATCAGGGATCTGAAGACATATTAACCGTGTTTTTTCCAAAGAAGCCGATCTAATAAAGGGCAAAAGCAAAACAGCGGCATGTTATGTTTGGCGATCTCCTCAGAGTTTAGCGTCGGCGCTAATATTATAGGGGTCTTATAATACATGCTGGGTGCGACCCCTTACTGTATCGTAACCTCTGGCACATTTTGGCATGCTATCGATTCATTGTGGACATGTTATTGTTATTTCGTGGACTTCTTGAGAAGCCTTACCTGAGGCGTCGGCGTGTAGACGATTTTCTATTATCAGTGCATCCTTTTGACTATAACGATACACTTCAATAACATTTTCTCTTCCTCGGCAACGTTTCCTCTTCACTGGTGCAAACCGTTAATAATTGAGAGTCTCAATCACTGGGGAGACTTTCAATGTGTGCTGAACCCCACTAGCAAGGGACTCCATGGAAGATTAATGTGAGGCAACTCCACTTCATAACCCCCTGCAGGGCGTCAGGCATTGTTGAAACCAGAGACTGTATTGCTGTATGTTGAGATTAGCGACTTCCAATGCTACACCTGGAAATATCGGCTTCTGTTCGACCTTTCATTTTTTAGCTCTGTATACAAGGTGCGCACCGATAATTTATCTTATGTTTGTATACTGAATCAAAGCATACATTGGGGATAAGCATTGTCTTTTTGTAACATTACAGACTTAAGTATGTTATGTTATGGATATCTGGAACTGTTGTTCTTTCATTATTGTACCTTCTGATTGGTCTGCAAAACTGTGAGCTAGATTTTGCTGTGCCCTAGTTAGAAAACATTGCTATTTTTCAATTACTACTATTTGGAGATATTATCCAATAGCCTGAAAATTTGTTGTGATGATGTTGGAGTTGGCTCTATAATTATGAACTCATAAAAAATAGAAAATGAACTTCTGGGATGCCAGTGTGCCCTCTCATTGTTTTGATAGGTTGTGTATGCCGTCACATTTTGATTTGTGCTGCAGCACCTGCTACTTTGCCATGACAATAGTTGTGCATTATTTGCACTGCCAGACTTAAATCACTGCAGTTCTCAGAAAAAGCTAATTTAAAGCATGTTTTAAATTTCTTAACCCACCCTTTTATAAAATCATCTTAGTTTTTGAATTATGAACATTGTTACGTGCCAAATTTTGCAACTCATCTTTATAAATAAAACTAGCTTTACTTTTTTGATTCAATTGTGAAATATCATATGGGCCATTATTATGGCCTATTAGGGAACTCGATAGAAGTATTAATTTCGTATGATATATAACATATCGGCACCATCAAAACTTGTAAGCTTTTAATATATGTCATATTGTTACAGTCAAGACTGTTAAATGAACTAAATCATGCCACAAAAAAATAGAAAGGTTTTAGGGACTCGGTACTTTGTGGTTGGCTCTGCCGTGGGCATTCCTATTAATTACGTTAAGTTTCCACTTGTTTTCTGGCTATTTTCTCATTTTTCTTGTTTCTTGTGGGATTAGTGGGATTGAGTTCCATCTATCTTTGTAAAGAACAATATTAGTGCTTAAGCCATAGTAGGGGAATTTAGAAATGGTGTGATGACTTTGTTCTAAAGAATTTGATTGTGTGTGCTCAGAAAGGAGTAATAAAAACAGAATCAGCATTTGGAACTGAGTTTTTTCACCGCCATGGCCAGTTCCCCTAACCTGGATGATGTAGGCTCACTCGAACTATTGTTTTGTATTGTTGCATAAATATTTTATGTATTGTATACCTTGAGATAAATTTCTTTTTGATCTTTCCCAGGATGATGATTTTGGTGGAGATTATGCAGGAAACATTACACGTATGTCCAAAACCCAATCTCTTCCAATTTTGTTTAGAAATTGACCAAGAAATGCTAACTATTTAGTGTGTCGAACTGTCCATTATTGCAGGTAACAAGCGACCTCGTCCATTAGATGATGATGAAGACTTCAAGGTATTTATACAATTTTTTAAAAGTTTAACATATCATTGTGTAAGGAAATTTGCAAGAAAAAATATAACCGTTTCCACATAATCCATAGTAGATCTGAAATAAATATGTAATTGAAATCTACATGCACGAGAACAAACAACATACTCACAAAAATGTGACACAAAATATAACCTGGAAAACCTTCAACGAGAGAAAAAAATCCAGCCCCCTAAAGCATCCATCATCATGTATTATTCAGGAAAAACACCATTGCAATACAGCAATAGAAGCCTTCAAAGCCATAGCCACAACCAAACAATCCATGTAAATAAGCATTAATCCACACATCCCATACCATGCTTCCAACTTTCACAAATGCTTCCTTGGCTTACTTGTCAAACTTTGTTTTGCTTGAGTTTCCTTTTCCCCTTTTGTCTTGACTGTACAACCACCATTGTGGCTGCTTATATAGTAGCAAGTCTCACAAAACCATCAAGTGGTATTGCATAAACTATGTGCTACCTAACCCACTTACCCACATTTAATATTGGACATTTAATTCTTTCTCCAATTTAAATAATTGCATCAACTATTACCACAATGTTACAATACAACTCATCAAGAATATTCGATGTGAATCTCTACATATTGCACACACATCTAGGTGCTCTTAGGTGCAATATTACATAATAAAATAAAATAATACAATATAATAGTATTATGAAATGTGTGCAGCACCTATTATCTCAACAATCTCTCACTTGTTGTATATATTGCATAGGGTTAATCCGTAGCCACATAAATGAACAAGGAAATAATCCCTCTTAACGCATCCACCATCATGGATCAAAGTACACCATGTGCTCCACCTTGGTATTCGCAAAAAAATTCCACCTATTATGACACTGCTTACAGACATACATAGAAGCCATCCAAAGAGAGAATCACCCAACTTGTCACATAAGAATCATAAAATCCTGTACCAACTGTAATGCCAAACACAAATACTTGATCCAAAGATAATCACATGCATTCATAGCTATCAAAATCCATAGCTAAAATAGCACCCACAGTAAATGTCGAACCCATTTAACTATCATGCCTCCAAAGGTATACCGAGTGAATCTTACATCATCAACATATCCAATCTGTAACCTGCAATCACAAGCCTCAAGAGCAATAGTTGCTACTTACATACCAAGAAGCTCTCACTGCAAAAGATAATGTCAAATCTATAACCAATCCACTTACAACATCTCAAAGAAGCGAATCCATGTAGTATCAAGGACATCCACAATACAAAACAATAACCTGCAAGAACAATTCTCAAAACAAGTCTTGAATGCTCTCCCAAGTTCTTCACAACCAACAAAGGAAATAGATAAAGGAATAACTATGTCATCTCTCACATGACATACATTAACACAAACTAGAAATTATAATTTCCAACCAATTTGAAATCCAATGTAAGTGAAACCGTACATCCATGAAGATAACCAAGACCGAAGAGAAACTATGCAAATCATAACCTGTATCATGGTCTTCTACACACATCTCTAGATGTAAACTGTGCAAGTATGATCTCCTCCATAAAACCTCAAGCAAGAAGCCACAATAACACCAAAACTATACCATATAACCATATCATTGATGTAAGCCTCTCACAAGAAGATCAAAATCATAAACTATTCCTAAACCCAAGGAATAACCATTCCCAATCCAATGAATATGCCTAATATAAAACCATCTCCCAAACTCAACCAACATAACAACATATGCACAATGAGATAACCAATGCTAAACCATCTCTCAAATAAACCCTCTAGAACTAACTCTTGTACCATAGATCAAAATCCATATCAATGAAAGACAAGCATAAACATAATGCACTTCAGAAAAATGATGGTCTATACCTCTCAAGTAGTAAACCGCAGAGTAGACCAAGGGTGGGGAATGAAAATGTTCATCAAGATATCCAAGTCTCCAACCAAAACTCATTTACGAAAAATCTTCTCTCAAGTCCATATTAGGTGAATGCCTCTCAAACTTCCTGCTGAAACCAAATAACTGTCCCAACAAATACATCTTTAAATCAAAAGAAATCAGCATCACCATCGTCTCTCGGTATCCATGAGCACCTATAACTAATCAATCCATGCCAACTCCAAATGCAACATAGCAATATCATGAAGTATCTAACAAATGATCAATGTACTTAATACAAAAAAATTAAACCAAGATCAATGTTAAAGTTCCAACCATGGCCTTAAGGAAATAAACATGATAACATGATTTAAACCATCTCAACCAAAGAGATAACATGCTCCATATGAACATACCATTAAATGTCAAAACTCTAAACGTGTATCAAGAGTATAATATGACATAATAATGAAATCATCCTAACACCAAGGATAACATGTCAAATGAAAGCATAAACCACACCTTTGTCAAGAACTCCATGAGTTTTTAAGATGCAACCATCTCTACACACCATGAAGAACCATCTCCACATACTACAAAAATAATAAAAAACACTATGAGTTCTCAAGATCCAACCATCTTCACACACCATGAAGAGAACAAGTGCACCATGCAAATGTTAAAGACACTTCTACAACAACATGATCTTAGACATCCTCCAACATCTGCAAACACTCAATAAATATATCAATGCCAATAACTCCCACTCAATCGTGGTACCAAGTCACCTATGGCATCATAAAATCCATCTCCTATGTGAAAATCCTCCAGGTCTATACACACACAATCAAAGTGTCAGTATCAAGTCAAACCAATATCTCCAATCCAAGAAGACACTAACCAAACCAAGAACTAATTCCATATTGCCACCTCATCACTGTCACAATCTCCCACTAAACTGTGTATCCAAGCTATCCATGACATCATGATGAAAACCATCCTCTAACCATGAGAATCAGCCAAGACATTAAATCATCAAAGAACTCAAAGTGCACATCATGATGTCCTAAAAAAAAATCAAATTATCATGATCCTCAATCAAGAAGATATACCACCATAACCAAATCAGGAATCCAAACCAATGGACACAAATTAATTACCTGTATATCCAATCATGTCATGCCAAAATCCATGACACCATGATCACATCAATGAACTGAGTATCTAAGTCTAAAAATGTCCAACCTGTTAGTATAAAATAGTCAACCACAATCTTCCACCATGACTGTACTTGGTAGTGACATCTCACCCCTTCATGAAGAAAAATCAACAAATCATGTGACTAAGGGCATATACAATCAAAATCCAAGCCGCCAATCGAAATATGCATTAATAATGAAAGAGAAATGGGCAAAGACAACCCATATCCAAGTCATAAATGCAACCTGTAAGTATAGACCGCTTACAACACTACACAATTTGTAGATCCGACAAGTCATCATACATATCCAAACCAAACACTGATAACCCTATCATCATGAGACCAATCTGAAATATAAACTGAGTATATAGTGACATCAAATTCTAAATCTCCAAAGCTATAATGTCATAAATTCACAACGTTACCATAGTCAATATATATCATAAATCATTCATATTGATACATCACCAAATAAATCGTGCCAAACTTGCATCAAATTTGAACCAATGTGTAGAGCTCTCCTAGAGCTTTCTAGTGACTATTTGAAGTCTAAATTCCGACTCCGTATGCCCAAGTTATGCTCTAATATATGCTTAAAATAAACAACATCTAACTTTCAAACTCTTAAAACCTACTAAAATATCAAAATCGTAGAATCAAACTTGCACTAAGTTGTAGTGTTCTGAATTAGCTTTCCAATGACAGTAAGAAGTCAGAAATTCGATATCCTAAGAGAGAGTTATGACCATTTTATCGAGATAGTGTTTTTACCATTTTCACTGCAATTCTTTTTTTGCGATGAAAATTCTGACATAATTAAATATGACGATCGTCATAGGCTGAAACTAAAAAAACTACGCATTTTCTCTCAGCATGGCCAAACTAGGGCATATAATATATCAAAATTTATGAAAATGTCAAACCGGATCCAATTGTGAGGTCTGTTTTTGCCTAGGAGGTCATTTTTGCAAGTTACCCCCTAAAATCTTCATTTAAATGAAACATCAAAAAAACCCTTTTGATCAACAATTTTACATGCCCAAAATCTGCCAACATCCCATCAGAACAACAAATCTAAAACTCTAGATCTGCAATAAACAACCTACGAAACCCATATATCTTTCTCTTTATTTTATCTTTTTATGCTTTCTTATGGATTCAATCTAGGGTTACAACAATTAAACCATAGCTCTGATATCACTTGTAAGAAAATTTGCAAGAGAAAATATAACCGTTTTCACATAACTTATAATAGATCTGAAATAAATATGTAATTGAAATCACATGCAAGAGAATAAACAACATACCCACAAAATTGTGACTCAAAATATACTCTGGGAAACTCTCAATGAGGGAAAAAACCCAGCCTCCAAAAACATCCATCACCACGTATTATTTAGCAAAAACACCATTGCAGTACAATTATAGAAGCCTTCAAAGCCATAGCCACAACCAAACAATCCATGTGAATAAACATGAATTCACACATCCTATGCCATGCTTCCAACTTTCACAAATGCTCTCTTGGCTAACATCTCAAGCTTTGTCTTGCTCGACTTTCCTTTTTCCCTCTTAACCTTTTGTTTTGTCTCTACAACTGCCTTTGTGACTTCTTATATAGTAGCAAGTCCCACAAAACCACCAAGTGGTATTACATAAGCTATGTGCTAAAACCATGTGCCATCGAACTTAGTGACCCACATTTAATATTGGACATTTAATTCTTTTCCCCAATATTAAATAATTACATCAACTATTATTACAATGTTACAAATCAACTCATCAAGAATTTTTCATTGGAATTGCTACATCTTGCATGCCCATCTAGATGCTCATAGGTGCAACATTACATAATAAAATAAAATAATATAATATAACAGTATTATGCAATGTGTGCAACACCTATTATCTCAAGACATTGTAAAGAAAAACTACTGTATACAATCTCATGGAGTTAAAATGCTATTATTGTTGTGAAATAATAAATTCTCATTTTTGAAGAAGACAATTATTGGTGGAATAATGAAGCACAAGCAAAAATACACATGTACACACACATGCACATGAGATTCAACCAAAATGTTCTCTTTTTTTGTGTGGTAGATTAGTGATTAATTAATATGAGACATTGATTCTCATTGCAGCTAGAGCCAATGTATTCTAAAGTTCGAAATTTAGCAGGATTGGAAATGCATTTAGATATTGAATACTTAATTGCTCATGAATGCTGATTTGTCTTTTGATTCAGAGTACTCCTTAGCAGAGCATGATTTTTGGGTGATATTAAACATGTACGTTTGAATTTGAGTCTTACATATGCAAGATTACTTAGCAATGCAAATATATTATTATCTAATGGACACTAAATGATATTATTATCAGGGAAAAATAATTTTAAATAATGAAGACAATTTTTGAATTTGAGTCTTACATATGCAAGATTACTTAGCAATACAAGTATATTATTACCTAATGGATTTAAAATGATATCATTATTAGGGAAAAATAATTTTGAATAATGAAGGCAATTAGTGTAGTGTATGTGTATGTGTGTATGTATATATCTATCTGAATATATATATATATATATATATATATATATATATATATATATATATATATATATATATATATATATATATATATATGCCTGGTTAAGTTATTTCTATGTAAAGATGAATATTGCTTCTCATTGTAACAAGGGCCAGTGCATTCAAAAGCTAGATATGATGGCCGATTCATTTGATATGGCTGAAGGTGTATCTGCAGGATGAAGAATTATTTGTCATGGATGATGATTTCTATTTTAATTTATACAATTACTTAGGAACACATGATTTATAGGTTACCAAGTTCATATTAATTTAAGCCATGGAATCTTGTGAATCTTCATGTTCATTCCTTTCCTGAATATGTCATATTTTCAAATGTTTTGTCATAATTTTGAAAGTCATAATCATAAATGAACTGTTTCTAATGATACCTTTCAAACAATATGTTTAGGAATACCACACATAAGTTCAAAGTGCACCTTCGATTAAAGAGTTGATTGAAAGCTTCAACTGTTTCTAATTGAAAGTTCAGAATAAGGAATTGGTCTAAGTGTAAATGTTATCACGATCTCTGATAGAGAGACTGATCTGAATAACAGTAGATTGAATCAGTTATTGCCTGAGATGCAATGGTACAAATTAATTTAAGTTTGTTTATAAAAAATACTTCTGATTAAATATTGGTATGATTTTTGAATACTTGACCGAAGGTTGAAATGATAATTTATTTGTCACTTCTGATTATACCGAATGCTGCCGTTGTGATTGGTATTGTTCAAACAACAGTGATCGGTTATATATATGGGTTTCAAGAGTCATGTTCACGTAGAGACATGACTCTATGTGGCCATTGCCACGTAGGGTCATGTCCCTACGTGACATGACCTTAACTAATATTAATCCCAGTACTCTTAAGGAAGGTGCCCGATAACATATATTGAATATATTAATAAGGATCGATTTGAATAAATTTACTGCTGCAGATACATACATACGTACGTACATACATACATACACACACACATATATATGTATATACACACACATACATTGTATATGTATATATACATTATTATGTATACATAAATATACATACATATACATATACATACACATACAATGTATATGTATATATGTATATACACTACATACATACATACATACATACATACATACATACATATATATATATATAATGCATCTATACATATTTCATTATACATACAATATGATCCACTGGATGCTTCAATTCGACTGAAGCTATAACTTCAACACTCCCTCTTAGCAAGGGAGAAATGAATCATCAAAATACACATATTCTTTTGATATGTGCACTAACATCAACCTCATTGATGCTTATCAAGAGAATAGCTTATCTGATTTCAGGCACTCTAGGACAACAAGTTAATGTAGTCTATCAGATAACAAGAAATAAAAATGTTGTGATCACTATTGTGACAAGTATCATGATTTCCAACACTTCGGGACAACAAATTAATGTAGTCTATCATGATACATTTGTTATCATGACTTTCGACACTCCGGGACAACAACTTAATTAGTTTGTCATGATAACAGTTCAAGCTATTGTTAAGGTCATCACCTTCCACCTTCCAAGTATACATCAATAAAAGATCGTCACCTTTCATGACATATTTCACATTTGAAAGATAGTAACTCTTTAACACAATTATATATATAAAAAACTGAGATTATATCACATTTGAATCATCCCAAGTTTACCTTTGAAATGCTCCAATTTAGGCTTAGAGAGAGGTTTAGTGAATATATTGGCAGTTTTCTCATCAGTGCTGATGTCTTCTAGCTTGAGAACATCTTTGGGAGGCAACTATATGTTCTGCTTCAGTGGAACATAGGGCAACTACTGACTGCTTTCTGCTAAACCAAGATATCATTGCTGAACCAAAATTAAAACAACATCTTGTAGTATTTTTACGGTCAATGGAGCAGTCAGTCCAGTTAGAATCTGAGTATTGATGAAGTTGAATCTCAACTCCATCATATTTAAGACCAAGTCCAATTGTACCATGTAGGTAACGTAAGATGTGCTTGGCTGCCACAAGGTGGATCTTCTTAGGTTTTCACATGAATTGACTTAATGTATTAGTTGTGTAACAAATATCAAGATGAGTATTCACTAAGTACATTAGTGATCCAATTATCTATTTGTAGTATGTAGGATCAGTAGGTTCAGATTCAATTTCGTCATTTTTAAGCTTGTGGATATTTGTTTCCATTAGTGTGGTCAAAGGCTTGCAGTCCATCATTCCAAATTTGGTTGGGACGTCCACATTGTATTTTCCTTGGTTTAAGAAAATGGAGTTCTCTTTTTGCCATACTTCTAGACCCAAGTAGTGTAGAAGTCCAAGATCTTTCATGTCAAATTCAATTGCTAGATCCTTTTTGTATTTTATTATAAGACGGTCTTCACCTTTTATTAGTAAGTCATCAACATAGAAAACAAGAATAATCATATTACCATCTGATAGTTTGAAATATATATTAGGATCAACTTCATTTTTGGAGTACCCTAATTTAGTGATATAACTATCTATCCTTTTGTACCATGTCCTAGGGTCTTGTTTAAGGCCATAGAGTGCCTTCTTCAATTTACACACATGAATTTTTGTCATGAGTGACAAATTCTTTTGGTTGTTCTATATATACTTCTTCAATAACACCATTTAGAAAGGTAGTCTTAACATCCATTTGATGTATCTTCCATCCTTTAGATGTTGCAATGGCTATAATGGTTTTGACAAAGGTGTATCGAGCAACCACAACGAATGTCTCTTCATAATTAATTCCAACCTTCTGAGAAAATCCCCGAGCTACAAATCTAGCTTTGTATTTTTCAGTACTACCATTTGGAGCATGTTTGATTTTGATTAACCATTTGGAGGAGACAACAAATTCGTCCTTAGGTCTAGGTGCGACATTCTAGACATCATTTTTTGATATAGATTGATATTCTTCAATCATTGCATCTTTTCAAGGTTGACATGATAATGCTTCTTCAACACTTGAAGGTTTAGATTTTATTAGTTCAGGTAGTAGAGTAACATCGCATGAATGACTTCTAGTTTTCTTGCTTTCTCTAAATATCTCACCAGGTTCTATATTGTTTTCTTCAATCATCTTTCTTGCCCACAGTGGCCTTTTCTTAGGATTTTCAACATTTTTCGTATTTGGAGATGGGAGTTTATGGTCTTCTGAACCATTCTTCCTCTAATTCTCAACTATGAGATTCTCATCTAATTCTAGTTGATTTCTCGTTTGATTCCTCAATGTTCTTAGAGAGGTTATAAACATCTCTGCTTCAAATTTTACATCTCTGCTAATTTCAATAGTTCATTGTCCTAGAATGTCAACCCTCTAACCTTTGGAGGATTCACTATATCCTATAAATATACCTTTCTTCTTAGAGGGTTCAAGTTTGGTTCTCTTTTCTTTCGGAATATGAATATATACATGACATCCAAAGATTCTTAGGTGACTTAAATCTGGTTTATTTCCTGTAAAGGCTTCTTCAGGGGTTATGTTCTCTAAGATTGAATGAGGACCTCTATTTTGAATGTATACTGCAGTATTAGAGGGTTTAACCTAGAATGAGATGTTGCATCATGGCTTTAGTGGGTTCGATGATAGTTCTGTTTTTTCTTTCTATCACTCCATATTGTTGAGGATTATAAGGTACTGTAAACTCCCTCTTAGTCCCAATAGAGGTGCAAAATTCTTTTAAGTTCTTAGAGATATATTCACCCCCATTGTCAGATCTTAGTGTTTTGATTTTCTTCCCAATTTGATTTTCAACTAATGCCTTAAACTCTTTGAATTTGGATAACACTTCATTTGATTCCTTAAGTTTTATGAAGTAAATCCAGGTTTTCCTAGAGAAATCATCTATAAAAATTACATAATACAAGAACCCACTTAGTGAAGGGACTAACATAGGACCACACAAGTCAATGGGATTAAGTTCAAGTATGGTTTTAGATTTATGTTCACTTTTTGGAAAAGATCCTTTGGTATTTTTTCCTAAAGCACATCCCTTGCATGTTCCAATATGATCAAATTTTAGACAAGGTAGACCTGTTACAATCTTTTCTATAGATGACAGAGCATGAAAATGAAGATGGCCAAGTCTTCTATACCATATTTCATTTGAGTTTGAAATTTTATGGTTTTATGCTAGGTTTTGAGGGTTACAAATTTTGTACAAACTTCTATCTTTGAAACCAATGGTGATCGCGTTCTTAATATTGGAGTTCTTGGGCCAGGATAGAACTTTATCTTCTTGAAATGTGATACGATACCCTTGATTTGCTAAGCCTGACATTGAAACCAAGTTTCTTTTGATGCTAGGTACAAATAATACATCTTTTAGTTGAAGAGTGACTTTGGTTTTTAGTTGTATTGAACATGTTCTGATTCCTTTTACTAGATAGGCAGAGTTATCCTCTTTTGTTATTTCTTTAGTAGAGTGACCTTCAAAAGTTTCGAATTTGTCTTTGAATTCAATTATATGACGAGATGCTCCACTGACTATTATCCACGTATTTTTGCTGGTATTTAGCTCACTTGATAGGGCCAAAAAGAATGCTAAATTTCATCCTTGACTTTTGCTAGGGCAGCTTGAATTTTCTTCCTTTCTGGGCAGAATTTGTGAGTGTGACCAAATTTGTCACATTTGTAGCACTGTACTTTAGACAAGTCTCTTTTCTTGTATGTTTGATTATCTTTTCCTCTTTTCCATTTAAATTGAGTTATCTTTATTATTTGTGTTAGTTTGAAGGGCTTGAATTTCTCCCTCTTGATTTGGACTGATTCCTCTTGTGATCAGTCTCGACTCCTCTTGTGTGCAATCATTCTTAAGTTGGTCGAAATTTGGCAATTCAGGTCTAGAGCTCATTTCAGGAATAAACAATCCCCATGAGATGGGTAACCCTTTAAGGGCTATTAGAGATAGTTCTTTGTCATCTACCCGATTTCCGATGGTTGCAAGTTGGTCTTTTAATTCTGCAATTCTCAGGAAATGAGATGTAATGGTCTCTCCTTTGTTCATCTTGATTTATAGCAGTTGTTTCAAGGTGAGCAGTCTGCTGGTATTATTGATTTCAAACGTGTTATTAATAGTCATGAACATTTCATAGGCAGTTTTGAGATTTGATATGGATGGAAGTATGTGATCTTTAATAGAATCTATGATGATCTTCAGAGTTTTATTATTATGTCTTTTCCAAGTTGATCTATCTGGACCATTTTCAGGCATTTTCTTTTTTTTTTCCACATACCCTTCTAATTCAAGTTCTCGTAGAATAATCATAATTCGAATTTTCCATGAAACAAAGTTTGAAGCACTTCAAGTGTATCCTCCAGTCTTATGTGGTTCACCATGATTTTAATCTGAAATTTTAATGATAACTGAGTATATATGCTCTATCAGTTAGGCTCCAATACCATGTAAATGTTAGTAGGATCTCTGAAAGAGAGATTGATGTGAATAACAATAGATTGAATGAGTTATTGCCTGAGATGCAATGGTACAAATTAATTTAAGTTTGCTCATAAAAAAACTTGTGATAAATATCAGTATGATGTTCGAATACTTGACCCAAGGTTGATATGATAATTTATTTGTCACTGCTGATTATACTGAGTACTGCCATTGTGATTGGTATTGTTCAAACAGCAGTGATTGGTTATATATATGTGTTTCAAGAGTCATGCTCATGTAGACATGACTCTACGTGGCTATTGCAACATAGGGTCATGTCCCTATGTAACATGACCTTAACTAATATTAATCCCTTCTTTATATACATGTGTTGGCTTCTATGACACACCCAATACTCTTAAGGAAGGTGCTCGATAGCATTATCAATGTTATTATGAAATATCAGATATATTAACCGGGATCAATCTGAATAAATTTACTCCTGCATATCTACCTATCTATATATAGATAGATAGATATGTATGTATGTATTTATCTATGTAAGAGTGTATATGTGCATGTGTGTATATATATATGTATGTATGTATAATGCATCTATACATTTTCTATTATATATACAATATGATCCACTAGATGCTTCAATTCGACTGGAGCTATAACTTCAACACTAAGCTGTTGCTTTGAGGATTTACTTAGACTTCAACAAAGGGCCTGAGGATTTTAAAATAAACTCAAGCAGGAAAATGAATTGGATGGAATGTAGATATTGTTGGGATTGGAAGTTTTATTGTTGTTCAAAAATTGTGTAATTGTGGGTGCATTTGCTTCCGTTTTACAGCTCTACTGTTATTCATTGTTTTATCATTGTCTTGACTCTTGATTATGGTTATGTTCATTAATAAGTTGAGAGATTAGAAAAATACAAAACATTTTCAAGAAAATAAATTTGGAAACAAATTAGGAGAAGTGACACGAAGAATTCTTTTCAAGAAAATGTCTCGAAGTGTGCTTTTTTTTTCAGATAGAGTTTTTGAGTCAGTATTGAATAAGGTTAGGTAGAGGGTGAGTGAAATTTGACCCATTCTCTAGTTAAAAGGTCTATTGATGGCTATCATTAGTTGCCTATTTTCTTTGCTATCTATAGTTGATGTTCCTATGTTGTATATGCATCTTTGATCAGCCTATTTGTTTTGGGATGGCTGGTGAATGACTCCTTACTGTTTTAGTCTGCTGTTTTATAATTGGGATCAAAACCCTTACCCTGCTAATATAACCAAAAACATTGACCCATTCTCTCCAAAAACCAACCATTTTTATTATTGCCACTATTGAGGAAGGCTTACTATTAAACTCGAGCACTTCTTTTCATTCCTCTCTGCTGAAAAGGTCAGAGGATACAAAAGAATTCTTCTCAGCAGCAAAATAGACCAATGTTCTCTTGCTTCCTTCGCTTGATTATACTTCAAAGATACAGACATTGTTGCCGCAGTTCTTGTTGTAAAAACAATAGTGGGAGAAAAGAGAGTTCGTGAGGTTGTTACAATGATGCTTGGGATTATAGTTGCTAGATCAAACTGGATTTCGTTCAAATGTTACTAGATCTGGCTTTTTTGGGACCTATTACATTGTCAAAGTTGTTCCATGATAGTGAGTAGATTTTCACAATCCATGACTTTTTTTGAATGATGCTTCTGGATTTGATTGTGTGAGCATTTTTTTTATTGTAATCTGTCATCATGATGAAGAGCAATATTTCAGATCACACACTATGATCTCTTCATCCTGATCATGGATCATATAGTATGGTTCAAAACATTGATGAAAAATACTCACACAATCAAATCCAAAAGAAGAATTCAAAAAAGAAAAAGAAAAACATTCCAGATGTTCAATTCTTATAAAATTTCAACCGATTTTTTTCAATGATATTAGATTAGTAAATTCTTTTAGCCACTTGATCAATTCAATTATTTTTCGAAATTGGTAATTATGCTCAAAATGTTTTAAAACTTTGGGCTTTTATTGAGGAGCCTCGTAATTGGTCTTATCAACACCAAAGACATGAAGATCAATCTCTATCCAATAAACTGATAAAGAATGAGATACAAGGCATGAACTGTTGAATTACATAGCTGCAATACAAATCTTCTGTTGCTAGTCTTGTTCGTGTTCATGGATTCCTTAAGGATATTTTTGAAGCAGACTATTGTTTTCATAAAACCTTTGTGTATTCTTAGTCGATGGCTCCTGTTCGATTCCATTTGTTATTGTGTGCCTTCATCTTGCCATGTTGCCTTCTGTCTTTAGCTACAACTGTGATGTATTTGGCCATGCTTTGGTGTTTGTGGCATCCAGGTGTTTTTTTCCCTTCTTGCAAACATTCAAGCTAAATATTACGGATTATATTGGCGGGCTATGTATATTTTATCATCTATTTTTGTTCACTCATGACAGTTCTTCTCTTGGATGGTGACCTATATAAAATGAATATTATTTGTTTGTGTATAAGAAAAGACTATCATTTTTGGAGAATATGATCTTAGTTTTGGTTTTTATATTATAATCAATTTTGGTTCTAAAAGAGGAGACATTGTGCAGCTTTAGTCTGAGATTATTATCGTGCAGGCCTAATCTGAAATTATTTTTGTATTGGTATAGCATTTTGTTATTCAAATTCTGAGTATATACCATCAATTTTGAGAAGTATAATTTTTGGTCACATTATCAGTATATGCAGTGCATCTGAATATCAAGCATTCAAATTTTGATCATTATATGATCATCGAGTCTTGAAGAGAACTTTTGACCAGAGCAGTATCTTTTGTAATTTGATTTGAGGATCTTAATAAAGGAACAATTTTGGTGGGCTGGGTTGTTTCCCTTGCTGAGGAGAGTTTTTTCCTAGGATTATTGTTTGTTTTTGTGTGATTGTTTTGCAGCTAGTTTTATTTACTTGATTTATGGTTCAAATTCATGGTAGCAGAGCCATGTTTGAAGCAATTCAATCCAGAACCAAAAGTATTCTTCATTTGTGTTTTTTTTTTCTCTTTCAATTCGTCATTCTCAATGTGTGAAAATGGTGAGTGCTTTGAAAGTTGAGGATAGGTTAAGTTGCTCTTCAAATTTTGCTTCATGGAAGCCCAGGGTTCTGGTTGCTCTTGAAGAGAATGACCTTTTGGATAATTTCAATTTTGACGATGCAGAGCCATCTGATGATGTTGAAAGATTTGAGTGGAAGAAGATCAAGATTATGGCCAAAACGATATTGATCAATTCTGTCAAGGATCTTTTGATTCCTGTCATTACAAAACTGGAATCAGCCAAGGAGATTTTCAGGGCTTGCAAGGATTCGTATGAGTTTAATGACACCGATAGAGTCCTTGCAGTGATGCATAAACTGCTGCATGTAAAGATGGCAAGGGGTGAATCTGTAGTTTCATACTTTATGAAAATTACAGAACTGAAAGACCAACTTAGTGCAATTGGTGAAATGTGTGCAGACAAAGATCTAGTTATGCTTGCTATGAATGGACTTTCCCAATCTTTGGAACCCTTCGTTCAGGGGGTTAGTGGAAGAGATGAGCTTCCGAAATTTTACAGTCTAAGAGCTGATTGCATTCAAGAAGAGTGCGAATTAGAAGCAAGAGGAAGTGGTTGCAGAAATCATCATGAAGATGATCATGGTCTTGCAACTCCCACTTGCGAATAATAAAAACTTTGAGTCAGCTCCTGACTCCAAGAAAGGGAAAATGGATCTTTCCAAAGTCCAGTGCTTCAATTGTGACAAGTATGGGCACTTTGCTAGAGATTGTTATTCTAGACCAAAGCCTTAAGCTGCTGCTGTAAATGTAGAAATTCATCTCCAAAAAGAGAGTCAAGTGAATGTTTTGAGGGATTCTTATTTATATTTGCACTCTCTAGAAATGTTCTTACAAACAGTGATACATGGTTGATTGACAGTGGTGCATCCCATCATATTACTAGTTACAAAGAAGACCTCCTTAGTTTGGAGGAAAAAGATTCTCATCTACAAGTCATAAGTGGTGATGATGCAAGTTATTCAGTGAAGGGTGCTGGTTCTACTTCCTTTAAATTAGATTCCAAAATTCCTCTTCACTAAAGTGATGTATTGTTAGTACCTGGCATAAAGAGGAATCTGATTTCTATATCAGCATTAGAAGAGAAATGGTATCATATTTCTTTTGTTGATGATAACGTCTTGGCATGGAAAATGAACTCTAGTTTTCAATCAGCTCGCAAAATTGGAGTCCCTCATGATAGTCTCTACAAGCTTTCAAACCTGTCCAATATATGCACTTACACATGATACTTTAAATTCAAATGATCTATGGCAGAAGAGGTTTGGGTATTTAAATTTCAGAATTTGAGCCACCATGGAGAAGGCTATGGTTTGTCTTTTGAAGTTGAACGAAAACCATAAAAGAGTTTGAAAGGGTTGCACTCTAGGTAAGAATACTAAGAGCACTTTTCATAGTAGTGAAAGTAGAGCTAAAGATATTCTAGAGTTAATTCATTCAAATTTATGTGGTCCCATGTCAGTTGACTCGCTTAGTGATTTTTGGTATTATGTTACCTTCATAGATGATTATTCATGTAAGTGCTGGAACTATTTCTCAAGTCTAAGCAATTTGATGAGGTGCTGTCGTCCTTTAAAGAATTCAAAGCACTTTTTGAAAATTTATCTACAAAGGATTATGATTGTAAGGTTTGATAACGGAGGAGAATATGTCTCTAGTATTTTTCATGATTATTGTGGTGAAGGTGGGATTAAGAGGGAGTTTTGTGTTCCCTATATTATATTATTATAATGTTTCTTTAATGGTTGTTGTAGTTAGTAAGTAGTTTCTATTTTCGTCTTTAGTTCACGATTGCTTCTTTTAGAGACACCATCTTTGTAAATCTATATAAGGATTTATCATTTTTCATCTACTTTTTACAATAACATGGTATTAGAGCACGTCGATGGGATTTCATAAAACTAGGTGAATTTATAAAGGAAAATCCGAGCCTCTTTTGATCTAGTATTTTTCCAAAAATTTGTTTTTATCAATTTTTTTGAAACAAAAATCATTGGAGACATTTTATGAAAATTTATGGTTCATCTTGGAAGATTTTTGCTGAAAATCGCAGTCCTGGTTGAGGGTTTTGATTGCACGATTTTGTGGTTTGGGCAAAGGTCTCTGTTTTTGAAGGTGCAGTATTTGCATATTCTTGCATGTGCATTTTGTTACTTGCATGTATTGCTTTACCATGCAAAGTCTCGTGTTTTGCCACATGAAGATTTTTCTAATGGGTTTTCATAATTTTTTGCCTTAAAAATTATTTGATGGGTTTTCATAAATTTTTCCCTCAAAATATTCTGATTCTTTAATTTGCAAAGTTGCATGGGATTTCTTTGTGGGTTTATAATTTTTTCCTCAAAATTTATCTAGTAGGTTTACAATTTTTTCCTAAAAAATGATTTGTTGGGTTTTATTGGTTCTCCCTAAAAAACAATGCTTTGTATGTTGATCCATGTTTTGGATTTTGTTGTCTGATTTTGATCAATTTTTCATTTCAAAATTGTGTCTGAACTCAGACAATTGTTTTCTTCCCTGTGAACATCTCATGAATTTGAGGACTCAAGTGTGTTTATAATTCTTTTGGTGATGTTCTTTATTCTCTTGACAATAGGTTCAACACAATCCATTTTTCCATTGTTGTCCAAAACAAGATCTTTGTGGTGGGCTGTACAAGCTGTCCAGAAAATTGAAGGGTTTCTGTTCATAATAACTCTTCCAACAACTATATAATTGGTATCATTACCCCAATTACCCAACAACTTTGGATAATTCTCCTCAATCTGGAGTCTGGATACATGTAGTTGAATATTGGTTACTCGATAAGGATTGACACTACTAAATATCTCATGGATGCCATGGCCAGATCATCCATAAATGAGCCTATATTTGAGTCACATCTAAAACATCTGGATTTGGCACCACATTGTGTGGTGCAATATTGAATTTAGTCCTACTGCTAAACAATCAGAGTTTGCACAGAAAAAATCAACAAAAAATTGAGCAGACACCTAAAATTGTGAACTGAAGTTTTGAAAACCAAAATATTTTTTAAATAATTAATATAAATGAAATATATTTAAAGTTACCATATATAACCTTTACATAATTTATTAACATTTGGTTATATGAATACTTGTATAGTTGTTGTATCTAGCTGTATCAGAGGATCTTGAAAGTTTTGCCTATTCATAGCTGAAGCCATATCTGTTTCCATTCAACGCTGCCTTTTCAATTTCCACCTCACAGAGAAGCTGTGCTAATAGGTGGCATGACAATTGTGCATGCTTTAGTTTTATTGGAAGTATTTACTAACCTCTAGGTAGCTATAAAAAAATTTAATTGGCTGTTTTTGAATCTCTCCGTTGGACATTATGTGTTAGGTACCATATCGCTATACAAATTGCTGGTCATCAATCGACTTCACATCAACAATAGCTTCATCCATATTTTTGTCTCTAATTTAAATGGTTAGAAATGGAATCAAAACTCTACTAGAACCAACAAATTCTCAACAACTCCATCAACAAAATGAAAAATAGAGCTAGAAAGATTTATGTTGGTTCAGTTCTCTTGAAGTCTCCAGTCAGGATAAGCCTAGACATTTGAAGTTGCTATGCTCATTGTCATTTGGGTTTTTACAATGTAGGAGGAAAAATGTAGGGCAATCCTTTTGGGATGGCTTTTACTTGATTTTTATTAATAAAACAGATCTGGAAGAAATTAGTGCACAGATTGTTTAATGTGATAATTCATGCCAAACTGTGGCCCATGATCAGTGAGTTGATTCTTATCATGGTCTAGTTAGTTTGACTATCCTTCCAAATGGTAAATATTAGTTTTACTAATATTTAATTTGATTTTTTTGAATAATAATCCAAAAAAAATAAAAAGTGGAGAAAAAGTTGCAAATAAATTTGATTTTTTTAATTTAAATATGGAAATTAATTAAATATTGATTTTTTAATTGATATTTAATTAATAAAAGTAAAAAAAAATCAAAATGGAATAAGAAATACTTAGCTTCATCATGAAGTTAAGAGGATCAAAAATAGCAACTTTTTGAATCAAACAGCAAAAAAGCGACAAGTGGCACAAAAGATGGAAACCTTGATGGTCAAGTAAAGCAACTGCCTAATTTTAGTCTGCAGTTTTAAAGGCATCTTTTTGAAGAATGATTCATATAAGATACCCTCTCATTCATTCAGGCTCACACAGAAATTTGAAGAGCAAATCGAGAATAGAAGTAAGATTCGAGGAGTTCAAGGAAGTGGATTTTTTTTGAGAAATTTTCTGAAATAGTTGAGGATTTTTCTGGGAATTCACGACAGAAGATTTTGAATCCTATTAGAAAGGAATTTTCTTTGCAGTGACTTGTGAAATTTCATATTTCTCATGGAAGTGTTAAAAAGTGAATCTTGAAAGGAGTATGGAAATTTTGGGGAAAATCCAAAAATCTTCATCTTATGGACAAGTTGTATCCATTGTTTCTAAATACTTTCCTTGCATAGTCTTATGTGTGTACGTTTTTTTAAAATTTTGCAGGAAAGGAGAATGGCAGAGCCCAGGGGAACAGGAGAAACGCAAGGACAACTGATAAAGAATGAAAGGAGAGGATTTTATCCTAAATCCAAAATTGTGTCAAAGTGGGCAGAAATTGGAGATACAAGTCTTGGCGGCCTTGATTTGAAAGATTTTAACCGGAGAATGCTCGGATATAATGACTATCACCCAACACACCTAGCTACAAAAATTGTGAGAAGTGGAATTTTCGCTGCAGCTGGTTTTTCTCCTTCTTTTCAGCATCCAGAGTTAATCGTGGAATGTACCAAGCACTACAGTGCTAGAGACAAAACCATCCGAGATTTTGAACGAAATATTCTGGCAGATTTTTCTCCGGCATCCATTTCTGAAGCATTCGGAATTCCTTCAAATCCAAGGATGGTCACAAAAACACAAGAGCAAGCACTAAGAATCTATACATTTGGAATCAATTTTTGTGAAGAAATAATCAACAAAAGATGGTTGAAAAAGAATAGACCACATCATTCCAAGATTCCTAAAGAAATAGTATGGCTCGACTTGCAGAGGGAATATAGTGATATGGTCATGATGTTCAGTCGCATATTTGGCATGCCTTATTCTTATAGGTTTGAATCTTGGATGTGGTATTTTGTTGAGTAGGTGATGGAGGAAGGCGACAGAATAGATTGGGCTGGGCTCATAAGTGATAATCTAAATGAACAGTTGATGAATCTAGAGCATACAAGGAAATTTTACATGAGCTCCTATCTCATCTACATTCTAGCATGGACGACAAATTATGATGGACTACGATGCAAAGGACCGATTGGAAGCGGAACCCAACACCTCAAAGTCCATGAATGTTACCCACAGTTGCATTTGTATTCAAAGGATGATTACATGAGGGTTAATGATATATTTGCCATGCGCATAGTAAGAACACTACAAAAGAGGCCACATATAAGAATGTCAATGGGTGCAATGAAGTTGGTCGAGGAATATGGCGCCTGGTTCATTCAGTTTCCTACCTTTTCATACATCCGAGTTCAAGGATTCTCCACGGAACCATACAAACTTCCCAAGTATCCAACGGACAAGATGGTCTTGTTAGAGCTTACTTGACAACTTACAGCCTATGACAAGATTTAGAAAGGGAAGAAGAAGTTGGGATTGCAGTTTCCAATTTTCGTAGGAGAAGGGAAAACTGTGGTATGCCCATGTCTAAAAGCTGCAGAGAAATCATCAGATGAGCTCCACTTCTTCCGCCTTTCGCTTTATCCAAAGAGGAATGATTTTGATCCTTACAACAAGATCTCATTAGTAGGAGGATCAAAGTACCAACACAAGGTTCACCTTGAAGACTTTTGGGCAAATGCAGCAGACAAGAACGAGATTAGAAAAAGGTTGCATTCAAGACTACCATTGAACATTATTAGAACATGCAACATATTCAAGGTTCCTGATCAAATGGAGGAGGACCCAAACGTGATGCGAAAGGGATTCAATCCCGAAATGACAGCTCAACCATTTGATTGGAAGAAGAAAGAAATTACAGATCTCGAAGCTCTTTCAAAACCAGTCTTAGATTTTACCAAGTGGTGGATCAAGCGTAAGCTTGAAAAATTAGTTGCACCAGCTAATGGATTCACATATAGGTTGCTTGGCCATAGACCACTTAGGGATGAAAGATCAGGACAAATATTTGAAGGGACTGTTGAAGAAAGAGGAACTCTATCTGAAGATGTAGGAACCAAGAAGGGAAGAAGGTACCTCGAGAAAAGCGTCCTAGGATTGAGGAAGTCATCAAGGAACCTCAAAATAAGAAGCAAAAACATGGAGATGCTCCCTCTTCTCCGAGTCGAACTCCAAGTGTCCAAGAGATAGAAATTTTTGAAAGGCAGGATGTAGGGACAAGTATAAGGAGATTTGAGCAAGAAGAGAATTTGGATAGGCCAATTCATGATAGGCTGAGTTTAAATGCCTATGAAAAGTCCATGCAAGAAAGAGGGAGAGATCAAGATATTGCTACAAAAGAAAGTCTTGCTATGATCTTAGAGCGAGAAATGATTAATGATGGAGATGGTCCACTAGAGGAAGAAACTCCAGGAGTAGCAATACATCTTCCAAGTACTGAGGCCATAGTTCCTGAGGTTATGATGGATAGTCCAGGAGGTGAAGAGGAGATTGACATTCGAGTAGTCCAAAGGAAAGAACAATTGGTAATTCCAGGGGACCAAAGTACACCCATTCCAGAATGGTTGAGGCAACGAATTCAATTGTGTCAACAAAGGGAGGTTGATCTAGCAATTGAATTACAGGAAATTTTGGACCGATCAAACCAATCAGAAGAACAAGGGAAAGCAAAAAGATATACTAAATTCATTAGAGGAGAATCAGGATCTAGAATCTTGCAGATTGCGACTCCCACAGTTGACAAAGGAAAAAATCAGATTGCTCCAGATGAATATCATATTACGGAAGTAAATCTTGGTCGGGCTTCTCGAGAGCAAATATTGGAAGAATTTGATGACTCCACACAGGCTTTGAAGGATAGGCTGAAGAAAGTAGAAGAAGGGTATGAAAAGTAGAAAAGAGAAATTTGGGCCTTATGTCAGTACATCAATAACTTGCCTCATCCAGTAAGAGAGGAAGGTCCATCATTTGCCCCTCCAATAGGTGTTTCCGGTGAAGTGGTAGGTGATATTGATAGAATCAAGCGAATTGCTCAGGGTGCAAAGATTTGGGTCGAAGGAATTCAGGAGGTAGCCTTCAAACCTGCAAAAGAATTAGTGCAAGTGCACAATAGGGCATTGGCTGCAATCTCTAGGATCCAGTGCATGGAGGAATCATGGGTGGATGAGCATATTTACCAAGAAGAGGTGATTGCTGACATTGATGGATACCCCAAAGCAAGAATTGATTGATGGTCGAGTTATCAGCGAGGGGGATGTCTATGATTTTATTCGATGGTATAGTGTAGTGATCATGGCTAAGAAAATGTTTGAGAGCTTTACTAGGGAATCCAGTCGATGGAAAAAGATTGTTGATAACATTAAGCAAGGAATATCAAATGCAGTTGCATCCTTGTTATCACAAAGATTGGGGGAAGAAGAAATGACAACTGATAATCTGAAAGTCAAGTTAGAGGAATTCTTTCAGCTAAATGTTTATGGAAGAGATGATTTTGAGAACTTCTCCATCTTCTCAAATACAATGCACACTACGAAGGACTTACTACCAGATTGGGATGAAAGTTTGGGAAAAGCAGAAAGAGCAATTGCAGTTCTAGAATTCAAGCAGGAATCTGCACCAAGCATCAATACAGAAGAGTTGGAAACAGTGTTAGATTGATTTTGATCTTTCAGGTGAAAAAATCAAGGATAGATGCATTAAATGCATAGTGGGTGTGCTTAGGGATCATTTATTACACCCCACTCCTTCCTAAACGAGCATGCATAGAGGGCATTTATTACCCACTACAGTAGTGGATTCCTTATGGCATTAATGTAGATTACTTTCCATTGCCCTAACCCTAATTAGGGCTGATGTGGCACGATCTTGGCCATCGGTTATTGTGATCATCCGGGGCACCCGTTGTAATCGAGGACCTATACAAAGGCCTCATTTCTCATTTGAAAAGGGAGATTTTTTTGGGATTGTTGCTATGAGCTACTGAGATAATAAAGTTTTCATTGGAGTTTGGTGAATACTTGATGTATCTTAGTGCTTGCTTGTTCTCCTAAATTTCTTCAATTAGATTAAGTTTAGCATAGTCAATGTGTGGTGATTATAATGGATAATATGATGGTGTATTGATGAATTCCTTAGGTTCATACTTTTGACGTTTTAGTGATTCTAATTCGTTGTGTAAAGTTAGCCTGAACCCCTTTCATGCATATGCTCAACTTCTATCATTCGTATACATTGTTCTTTATGATGGTGTATGTGGTGATATGAAAATCTTTGGCATAACCCTTGAAGATTGCACCAGTTCATGCGTAGTTGTAGTATAACTTGGTGAAGTGGAATTTGGTAAATTGCGGAATTTGTCCACTAGAATACTATTTGTTGTTGTCACTACCCTTAGGGTTAGAATAGAGTTCCTGAGCCCTATCCTATTGAATTTCTGCATATTTTGTGAAAACTCCAAAAAAAACACTTCATTGCAAAACCTTAAGATAGATCCCACATCCAGTATGGTTTGAAATGAATATGAATAAACAAGCAAGGCCCCTTGTGATCATCAGCAAATCACATCAACCACCGATCTTATCCACAGTCAAGACCTGGCATTAAAGGAACCTTGAAGTCATTGTATGATCTTCTAGCAATTTTAGCATACACAAGACTTTATTCAAGAGAGGATAAGATATTTCGGTATTTTGTTCTACTGTTTGGTGAGTCATAAAACACACATCAACAAGATTTATGTTGGTTCAGTTCTCTTGAAGTCTCCAGTCAGGATAAGCCTAGACATTTGAAGTTGCTATGCTCATTGTCATTTGGGTGGTTACAATGTAGGAGGAAAAATGTAGGGCAATCCTTTTGGGATGGCTTTTACTTGATTTTTATAAATAAAACAGATCTGGAAAAAATTAGTGCACAGATTGTTTAATGTGATAATTCATGCCAAACTGTGGCCCATGATCAGTGAGTTGATTCTTAGTATGGTCTAGTTAGTTTGACTATCCTTCCAAATGGTAAATATGCCTGCAATCATGTCTTGTGAAGTATGTGAATCCTTTTTTAAAACTTTATTCTCTATTCTGCATGAGAGCTGTGTCTGTTGTAGTTTTGCTCCTTATTGTTTTGGATTAAATTAAGTCTTCTTGGTTTATTTTAACATAGGACTTTGTCTCCTTATTCATTATTTGACATGGCAGGAACATGTGGAGGAAGAACATACACCTGGGGCGGCCACAGGAATAGTATTAATTCTGAGAGACAGGTAGTGGGACTCATAGGAAATATTTAGATATCTGATGTCATATATCATTGGATGATATGGATTTCATATCTAACAAAATACATTTGCTTTTATTTGTTCCAGTTTAAAAAAATCTGAAGAAGATTGTAAGGTGTATCAGGTACAATTTTTTTTATATATCATTTTTTTTGGTTTTTCTGGCATGAGTAATCTACTATGTATACTTATTCAATATAAGTTATGCCAGCAGGCATTACCTATATGCTATAGCTAGATCTCTGCATTGCAGAAGTAAGAAACTAATTTCAAAAGAATAAAAAAAATAATTGTTTCACATTAAATCTTCTGCTGAGTTATTTGGTTTGGTTATATGCGAGTCAATCTCATTTCATATCAACTGATGTTTTGCCCCATTCTCATAGTAGCCTGATTGTTCTCTTCAGATGCTTTTCTAAATATAAAAGGAAATATTTATATTGGTCATGATCATGGATGTAATCTTAAACTATGTTGATGAAGAACACGCATTTCAGTGTCCTGAATCTGCATTTAAATAATAAGTATTTCAGGTTGATTTTGTGTTTGTCTGTTTAGAAAGAACAGGAAATCAATCTGTTTCCCTTAGATCAGCCTAAAGCACTATGTTGATGAAGAACAAGCATTTCTGTGCCCCGAATCTGCATTTAAATGATAGGTATTTCAGGTTGTGCTTTTGCATTTGATTATTTAGCAAGGTTTTTTGGCTGGAAAGGTTTTGTGTGTATCTGTTTAGAAAGAAGGAATGGGAAATCAACCTGTTTCCCTCAGATCAGCCTAAAGAACTATGTTGATGAAGAACATGCATTTCAGTGTCCCGAATGCACATTTAAATGATAGGTATTTCAGGTGCGCCTTTGCATTTGATAATTTAGCAAGGTTTTTTGGCTAGAAAGGTTTTGCGCATGTCTAGGAATGGGTGATATATCTGTTTCCCTCAGATCAGCCAAAAGAAGATAGTTTAATTAATGAAGTCGTCAATAAAACTGAAGCAGTCAGGTCTATTTTATTGAACATAATTTTTTGGTACTGGTTACAATCGTCTACATATGGAAATTATTCTGGAGGATGCTTGGTTGTGTTAATGTTCTCTTCAAGAGTTCTTTCAATTCGTCTATGCAAATGTATAGCATATTGTAATGACAGACAAGTATCTTCCTGTCACCCTTCACTGTTGTAGAGGAGTACAGATTGCCTTTCCATTTCATTCACCTTTGGTGGTATGCTGCAAGTCTCAATCTCTTGCACAGTAACAATTCAGTTACACTGCATGTTGATTCCACATTACAAGAAGTGTAGAGCAAATTTGCAGAAAATTCAGCAAACCTAAACTTCAGTCATAGGAATTAGCAAAATTTGAACTATATAGGAAATGACAATTAGCCCAACCACACTTCTCCAAGGCAAATTACTCACTACCAAAAATCCAAGAAACCAATATCACATAAAATTAGGTACTGTTCGATAAGATTGTCATACCATCATTTAGGCTGTTAGGTCAAAGTAAGTCACTTTATTTCTTGACCATTTGGCTTGCTAAGGCACTTGCAGATCTGGTAATCGTCCAAACCTCTAAATCATATAGAACAGGTGTGTTGTATTCTCAGGATATTTTTGGACTTTTAGCCCTTCAATAAGTCATACTATTCAGACGACAAGAAGAAATCAATTTTAATCATTTAAAATTAATCAGATTGGCACAAAAAGAAGATTCACAAGGCATTAGGATCCCCTGATTCACATTATGCTCAATCCTGCAAATGTAGAAGAGAGTTGGGATGGTTATAACACATACCCAATATAGAAATGTCGTGATGAATTCTTTGGTGTTGTGTTTTATTCGCTGATTTTATTTGATAACACATACCCAATATAGAGTATTTACATTTTTATACTTATTAAGATATTATTCTTGGAATCACTGCTGCCGTTACACCAAAACCTTGAGCTGTCAATGGACATCACAACAGCAAGAGACAAGGATCCATGGGAGGCGGTTAAGCGCATGTTGCAAATCCATCGGTCTATGTTGAATGGTACTTTTCACCTAGAGGGGATGGAGGAATCGACATCCCAATAATTATGTCATATGTTATAGAATACATAGTGGTCAATTATCCTTGTTACACATGTGACATTTTTACTTTGGTTTGTAATGTCTATGATAGGGTATCTTCTATCACAAAAGGTGGGGAAGCTATAGCTAAGAAGATAGATAGATAGATAGATAAAATTTTAACGTCCGCGAGGCTAAAAATAACCTATGGGACAGCAAGACAACTTAACAACAAGACAACTTAAGCAGACTTAAGTAGCTCCGTTTGCTTCTTGTGTAGGATGATGATGAGCCCACCCAATTGCTCAATGTACTCTTCGTTGAATAGGTTATGCCAAGAACTGTCACATATAGTATCCGCAAATTTATCTTTGCTGTCCCTGTAGGCCTCACATTCTAAAATAAAGTGCTGTTCAGCTTCCACTTTCCCAGAATTGCAGAATCTGCAAATTCTCTCTTCCCAAGCCTCCTTTGGCCTCTTCCAACGCCCCGTCTTACAACGAAGTTGGTGAGAGTTGGTTCTCAGCTGAGCGATAAGAATTTTAGCCCTCCAAGAAATGTTGACTCCTACGTACGCTTTTTGGAGTTGATCACAAGTGGGGTTGAACTCATTTATATAATATATTTTCTTCCTCCCGATCTCACTTCCCCAATTTCTCCATAACAAAGACCTTTATTTCTTTATTATTTGTGGGGCACATATTGAATTGAATATTCCATTTACTCATGCATTTGATGTTTTGTTGCCTCCATGTCCTTTTTCGCTTACATAGTGTATCACTAAAGACAACTTTAGGCCATCTATCCTCTTCCATTTTTTCGATTCTTTCTAGATAGCTTAAAAGGTGAACCATAGCAAGTGCCTCGATAGGAGCAGCCCCCATTTCACTTAGCATGATATCATATGGAACAGTGTTTTTGATTTTAAACTTGCTTGTGATCTTTTGGATTCCTTCGATTTGTTTCCATTGTGCTATAGTAGTGTTGCTGGCCCATAATTCACATCCGTAAAGAACAACTGGCAGCACAAGAAGACCGAACAAGGTTTGGATAGTTTTCCAATCCTACAACTCTGCTTCACGGCACCTGTTCTGAAGAGCATAAAAAGCCTTCCACCCACCTAATGTCCTTTTATGCCTGCAACTAGACCAACTTAGTTTTTTGTTGAAATCGATGCCCAAGTATTTATACTCCGCAACTTCTTCAAGAACACTTCTGTTGTAATAAAACTCATGTTGATGCTGTTTTTTATTATTGGAGAAAATGATAACCTTAGTCTTGCTGATATTGACCTGCATCCCCACCATTTTGCAAAAGCTCTCAAGAGAAGATAGATGATCTTGCAAACCATAGGCAGATTTGGCAGTCAAAATGAGATTGTTCGCATATAGGAGCAACTTTATAACAAATTCACCTATCTAAATGCCTTAACCCTTTTGCATGTTTAACCACTCTTCCAGCTTGTCAATATATAAACCAAACAAAGTAGGAGATAAAGGGCAACCCTGCTTGACTTTGATATCGCTCCTAAAACATTCTGAAATGCCATCTGAAGTTCTGATTTTGGCTTTCACCTCTTCGTACATCCTATAAACAGCAGCTTTGAGATGCATAAGAATCCCCAACTCTTCCATCTTGAGCCAAAGCTTGTCTCTAGGGACAGTGTCAAAAGCCTTTTTTTAAAGTCAACAAAGCAACAAAAAACCTCTTCCTTTTTTTCCCACTCTTTTTCAATACTGTGCTTTAGAGTGACACAATGATCTACTGTCGAGTGCTTTGGCCTAAAACTAGCTTGCCCTTTAGCATGTTTATGGTTTTCTTCTGCCCATTTGCTGATCCTAGTTTCTATCATGCTGCCAAAAAGTTTAGCAAAGAGGGGATTGATCATTATAGTCCTGTAGTTGGAGGGGTTGTTAACATCACCACTCTTAAAAAGTGGTATTGCAAGGCTGATTGTCCTGTCTTTCAGAAACTCTTCTTGGCAGATTTTGTTGAAGATTTTAGTGATGTGCGGTGCAAGAGTTTTCATACCCCACTTCAGATATTCTGCTTGAAGCTCAACAAGGTCTTTTGCTTTACCTCCACTTAACTTCTTAATCCCTATCTCTATTTCTTGCACTGTGAAAAGATTTTTAGTATCGTTGACCAAAGGTGGCTGTCCCACTCCAACCTCTTGTTCATAAAGTTTCATAGCATATTCAAACCATTGGGTGGCAGTAATATTATTTTCAGTTTTCTTTTTCCTTGGTTGGAGTTCTTTCCAAAAAAGTTTGGGGTTATTTCTGCCCAAGAAAATTAGCTCCTCTCTCCTTGTGAACATAAAATTAGTTTTGTTCTTCTTTAGGATCTGTTTGTAGGCCTTAATGTCAAGGTTAGTTTTATTCGACTCCCTTAGGTTTCTCCTAGCCCTCTTGCATTCCTTGTCAAACCATGCATTGACTGGAAAACAAATAGTTTTAGATTTTCTATTTTTTGCTCTCTTGCATTTTGAAAGAGCCTCATGAATTAGATTTGATAAATCATGACTATTAACAACATGCTTATACATAAGGTGTCCCATACAAAGTTACTCAAGAGTAGCTCTGAAAGTGTTACTGTTTTCTGAAGTCAACAAAATTCTGCCCTGAGAAGGGGGGTATTGAGGGCTTTGGTTTTTTGCTCCAATCCGCCTATTCTTTGCCCAATACAGATTTATGTACAGCGTTCTATGATCTGATTTGAGATCCCAAATGTGCTCTCCAATTTCAACTTCTTCAATATTCTCATACAAATTCTGCGAACAAATTACATAATCTACCACACTTGCCCCGTTGTATGTGTTACAAGTGAAATTGCCTGACTTAGCCCATCTAGCCAGACCATTACATATTATTAGATCAAATGTGCCACATAGAGTGATCAATTCTTCCCCAAAATGATTGCAGCCTTTAGCATCCTCGGATATTCTTTCCCATTGATGATTTCTCTCTTCTGTGAGCCAAATAGGGTTATCGTTTACTTGGGAGTTGAAAATACTTGCTTGCCAATTTGCTGTCCTAGCATTGAAATCTCCAAAAAGAACATCCCCATGCTACGAAAAAACAGCAACATCTTTCTTTAACGCAGCATAGGGGTCATTGTGATCTAAGCCACACTTTTTATAAGTTTTAGATACCTCTGGAGCAAAGTAACATGCTACGATCCTGAGAAGAGTGTTATTTTCCACGATTTTGAGCCATATAAATTGTTTATTAGAATCAGTCTTTTCCAATTGAATGGCACGACCTTCTCTTTCTTTTACTAGAACCATTAGACCTCCATGACCTTTACCATTTCCCGCTGCCTCATTCCACATTGCCAGCTTCCAGTAGTCTTCAAACAATGGGGTCTTACATCCCTTATGCTCATGTGTCTCTATGAGACAAATAATGTCTTTGCCTTCCGCAATAGGCCCTAACCCAGGCCCACGTCTCCACGGATAACCCCTGCAATTCCAACAAACTAAACTTAACGATGCCTGGGTTGAGCTTGATTGCTATTTGTTTTGATGCGGAAGACTCGGAGTTGAGTTATCATCACTAAGTGTGATTGTTGATCTTGTTGTATCGCTGCATGCTAAAGTGTTTGTTGTCGCACCTGTCGCCCCTTTGTTGCCTACTTGCTGCCCTTCATTGGGGCAGTGGCCAAAATGAGCAATAATTGCTTTTCCCTTGAACATCTAAGCTCTTTTGCCTTCATTTCTAGTTGTTCTGATTTTTTCCATTTCCATCCTTCTTTCTTCTTGCTGTCTCATAGTTAGATCCTTCTCTAAAAAGAAGCGAGAACCCCTCAAGAGCTGTTTTTTGTTAAGTAGATTTTGTTTGTCGCTAATACTGGGCATGACTACCTTGATGGGCCTATTTCTCTTAGCATGTGGTTTGCCAACCCTCCAAGCTTGGCAGATTTTACCTTGCCACAACAACACTTCTTGTAGGAAATCCCTCGTCAAGTTGAGGGTATGTTCGCCTTGCCCATAATCTTTTATTCCTTTGATAATTATATTGGATGCCCTAAGCTACCTTTCCTTGACCTCTCTGTCTTGTGTGTTCACATGAATCTTTGTCTATTCCCTTGCTAGATCAAGATGTTTGCTGTTTTTGTCCCAAGTTTTGGTGATTTTTGAAAAACTTCTCTTTTCCTCTTCAACCTTTGCCTTTCCTAGCTAACTAGCATGAAGAATCATTTTCTCCTTATTGTGAGATGACTTGGTATTTGCTGTGACCTTGTTTGCTTCCAATGTAGCATTCAAGTTTTTCCATTCATCCTTCATGTTTTGCCATTCAAGCTTCCTTGCTAAAAGTGTTTCTTGCAACGTCAAGATTTGAGCTTTTAAAATGTTGTTATTGTCTGCAAGAGCTTTATTTGCTGCAATTACCACCTGTATATTGTGGTAGCTTTCTTGTTCCATAGCCTCTAGGAGCTCCAACCTCCTCTTGGCCCTCAAAAGTTCTTGCACATAAAGATCTGGGCACCAAACGAGAGGTGTGGAGGTAGGGCTGTACATGACAGGGTCAACAAAGTTGCTGTTACTGCACAAATGACTGTCACCACCTAAGTGTGGAGGAGGGCACATTTTGATAGCATCTTTTTGTTTCTTCTCTTGTTTATGCAATCTCTGCCTGTGTTTCTGCTTTTCATGTGAACATTTCAAGCGAGCAAGTCTACGTTTTAAAATGCCCTTGAACTGTTTAACGTTGACCCAAATATATTTCCCTGTCTTGCCAAGTGAGGCCATTTTGACTTGCCCTAAATGGTTAGTTTCAAAGTGCACCAAAATTTCTTGACCATTTTTGACCAATGAGATGTTTGTTTTCCCATATTTTGCATATCCACAGTTTGTTTTCCCATTGTTTGTGTATCCACAAATTGTTTTTCCATTGATCAAAGGAACGAAAGACAAAACAAAAGGTAGCAAGAGCAAATATATATAAAACAACCCAGAAAACGTGCACCTTGAAAACTACCATGGGACAACCCTCTGGTCTAAAGGCCTGCCACTATCTTGCTGTGTGCTGGGCCCAGTCTTTGTTTTGCCCTTGGTATCGAGCCTGTCTGGAATCTGAACTCTGTCTGGTATCGTGTCTGCTGCCCGGAGTGATGCCCTGGTCCCACTGTGTCTCCGTTACCTGCCTGTGTCTCCCTTACCACTGTGATGCCCTTGGTATTGAGCCTTTGTTGTGTCTGCTGTCCGGTGTGATGCCCTGGTCCCACTGTGTCTGCTGCCCACTGTTGATTCCCGCCAATTCAAGCCCTGGTAAAGAGGCTCCACGGGATGCACAGAGCAAACCCTCGCTAGTCGAAACCCCTCAAAGCCATTACGTTCAGAAGTATAGCATATTCACGGGTTACCGTATATGCATATAAAATGCACACCTTTTATCTGTACAGTGCATCTGTATTTAGGTGTGAATACTAAGTTTAATTCTTGTATCTTAGCTATGGCTATGTAAATTGCTATCCTTCATCTTAGCTATGCCTATGTAAATTGCTATATGAAATGAATAATGCATACTGTTAAAGGAATTTTGCACAGTGCAATGTAATTATATAGTATTCCTCAAGTTACATCTTACATCACATTGAATTTTTTTACCTTTACTGCAGGAAAAATGCAAACAGGCTGAAGATGAGCTAGAAAAGTGGCGTTCAGCTTTTCAGAATGAATCATTTATTCCCCCAGGCACATGTCCTGGTTAGCTGTTTTCTCTTTTGGAAATTTGTTTTTTCTCCTTGGTATTCTAAAGCAGTCTTGTAATTTTGAATTGAATATATAGTTTACATATGCTTTGCAGCATTATTGCATTAATAAATATTAGACCTTGTTTTCCATTGGTCAATTTATTTTTATTTTGGTGATGTAGAACCAGGCATTGTGGTGGCTGCTGTCCAAAATTTGAGATCTTCTGAGGAAGCACTGAAAGAACAGGTGAAATGCTGGCATGGTAATGCCATGCAAAGTTTGAAGCAGACATACATATAGAATTAAACTATTTATTATATATTGCCAGTTGATTTTGAATCTCATGCTCATTTTTTGTTACTTTTTCTAACAGTTAGAGAAGGCAAGGAAAAAGGAGGCAGCATTTATAGTAAATTTTGCAAAAAGGGAACAAGAGATCACAGAATTAAAGGTAAGCTTAGCTTCTTTTACTATGGCGAGTACTATCCTTAGGTTGACTAATTTCTTTCTGCTTAATATGTTAGTATCTTTGGAAGTCTTGGACTACCAGTTGTGAGATAATACTTTTTTGGAGGTCAAGTTTTCTTGATTCCTTTAGTTTGTAATCCTTGAATTTCACTGCTGGAATTCGCTCCTCTGGCATCATTTATTGGAATTTAGGCAATAAGAACGAACTTCTGTTGGGTTCCACTTGAAGAGTGTTAATTTTGATCTGTGCATGCCAAGATCCAATAAGTCTGAACAGTCGACTACTTTTTCAATAGCTATTCTGAATAATACTTGGCTGGTCTACACAGTGCAAGCAATAGATGGATGAAGTGAAATCATAGATGGCTGAGTTGTTTGAGTCGTCATTGTAAGACAATGATGTACAGTTACTAGAGATGCCAACTTTAATACATTTTTTTTGATTGGTGATATTGCAATTTTGACTGGAGCATGAACCAGTGGGGCGACAACTAGGGGACCCCATCCCTGAAGAATATCTTCATTACAATCTAAGTCAGAGGCACTAACACCTCTTGAATATGTCTTAAGCATATCAATCTTTAATCTCATTATGTGAATTGGTAGTTTTGCAAACACCTTATATCTCTCACGTGAAGACCACCACAATCAATTACACCTTATCTCTTTGTATTGACTGCCACCTTATACATCCCACTTGCATGTCTAGCTGATGCCAACCCCCTTATACCTCCCCACTAATTGGTGAACACCTTATCCCTCCAATACTGAACACCTTATCTCTCCATGCTGGCAACCACCTGATATCTCCCTCTGCCAGGACAACACACCCTTATCCCTTTGCTGAGCAGTCATGCACAGACAATAACCAAACAAGTTCCGTCCCACCATGACATGGGCTTCAAGGAATGAACCAGCTGCCTCCAATGTATGAAGCCTACCCACCAGCCTCAGCTAGAATATTTTCCATACGTGTGTATTCGCCATTGTATATGCCAAGCCCCAAGGGAATTGGATTGGTGACACCCCTATCAACAAGGGACACAACACGCCGTTTCATTGTGGGATCATGCCCTCTACAACCAACTTTAATGCATTAATTTCTGTATGCTACATATAATTGTTTCTTTTAGGTACAAAACTAGTCATTTGGAGCAGAGCAGGGGCAATGTGAAACAAAGGTTGAGAGGAAGTATGACACATTCCTTACTATTCCATATTCTAGAAGAATTAAATGTTTATACTTGCATTTCATTACTTTCATTTTTGTCTGGAGATTTCTCTTTGTTGAGATCGCCCACTTAGATTTCTTTTTACTTTTCAAATTGAGTGCCTCTGTTTTAAAATATGATGGTAGTAAATTGCTAAATCTGGAGGGAAAGTACTCTTGATGATAATGTGCAATAGGCAATATTTATATATATTACATTTATATCTGTAGTATGTACAGATAGGCAGATAGAAAGGCTTCTAAAAACCACAACAGAAGAGAAATATCTGTCAAGTTTCTCCTTGTGCCTACCATTCACCTTGTAAAGTCTATGTTGTCAGATATATGGACTACGCCTTGGAATTTGGGTCCAGTTCAAACTGTAAATGGAAATTGTTTTGATGTGGCAAGGACCCTAATATATTTAGATGTTTGTAATAATTAAAATACCATATTATTATATTTTTAGAGTTTTTTTTTGCGGGATGGGGGGTGCAAAAATAATATGACAATAAGAAAAACTTAAATACAGTTAGCCAGAAAGATTTTGAGATGCCCATAGCCAAATACAGAGAAGCAGGAAGATTTTTGGATGGCCATAGCCACCACAATAAACACCAGAAAAAGAAAAACTTAAATACAGATAGGAAGAAAGACTTTCGTATGTCCATAGCCACCTCAATAAACATCAGGCAAAGAATTTATTAGGAATCCCTACAAAACCAATTGGCAGAATACAAAGAACCACAAACAACATCCTCTTCTTTAACCTCAACTCCCTTAAATCAATCACTTTTGTCCTAAAAAATCTGAAGAAGCATCCGTGAATCTGACTATTATCTTGATTCAAATTTCTTTACATTTCCACCTTCAAGCTAGGTTCTCTTTTTGAGGCCCATTTAGCTAGCAGTTTGCATCCTTTTTCCATTCTTTAGGGATGTGAACTGTTGATGTTTGATAGCTTCCGTCGGATAAACCTATATATAATTATATGAGATGTAATTGAGATATATGGGAGAAATATATATATATATATATATATATATGCATGATTAAATTTTTTATTATATAAATTATCTGATTAACAAATAGACATGTCCCTTCATGTCTCTTCATGGTTTATTCTCAATATAAATAAGAGATTGTTTTTATTTGGAAAACATACCACATGCATGGCAGTGCTTAGCGATTGCAACGATCTCGGAAAATCCAACATGGTATTAGAGCAGGTTAAAGAAGAGATGTATAGCAAATTCTTTGCCAGTTATTAGAACGGTTGATAAAAATTAGCATTAAGATTGGGGAATTTTTTATTAGATGTTGCAAATACTGTAGCGAATGAATATGGATGCACACACTCCATGGAGGGAATGGATATTTATCTGGAGAGAGCGATAAGAAGATACTGGGAGAAGCCAATCGTGTACAACAAAGGATTATCAAATCATGTGGCAGTTTATAACCAGCGATAAGGAGAGATATTTGTTCAAGGAATTAAATGTGCACGACAATGGAGAAATGGGATTTATGTTAAAGCTAGATATACGTCAAAGCGCTAATGAATAGACAAAAGCCAAAATCGTACATGGAGGAGGTATACAAACAAACAATCTCATTATCCCTCATTCAATCCAAAAGGAATATAAGAAGCAGGACAGATATATTGGTAGACAACGAATGAGGAGGAGATTGAAAGTAAGGGATACAAAGTAAGTACTTTTACATGGGCCAAACCACATATCAGAACTGTTTGGCAAAGTCAAATACGAAACCGAACACATTCCTAATTACTATATTAGAAAGTGAAAGTTCATACATAAGCCTCTGATACCGATATAATTATAATACGTATTACACACTACCACCCCCGACGGGCAAAAGAGGAGAGAAAAAACTATAGAAGGGTGGCACCTCATGCAACCCACATGATTTGGGTAATATAAAAAGCAGTTTTAATGTCTTAAGAAGTAATTAACATTATTACGCATCAAATCTATAAAATTGCTCATAATTGGTTTGGCACTTGATAAACTCCACTAATAAAAGATAACAATCCTTTATTGGTTAAATTTCCTAGCGTGTGACATAGGGCGAAAGGAATTAGAAACAAGTTTAGCGTAGGAACATTTTGGGAGCATGAAAATGGGTTGAACCCATATTTTAATTTGATACACTTGTACGTGGTCAATGGAGATTGAATTTAAGGAAAGGCCCCTTGTTCAACAGATTGTATGCACTACAGGGAGATAGAAGAGCACGCCAATACCAATGAGCATCTTCCATACATCTTTGTTGCATATTATGGTTATTTGGAATACAATATTTGAAGTTATATTTACTGGTCTATAGCAAAATCGTGGTGGCCAAAGCATAATACATGGAATCACGAGTCATCAAAGGTGCTTGAAAAGAGCTCTTGAATCATACTAGTAGCTGTGAGAGGGAAAGTTAAATCATTGACATATTTCTAAGAATGTGCAAATGGCTTTGGAGCCCACACTAGCAATTGCAAAAGGAAATGCTTTCTATTTTTCCAATATAGTGTGAGAGACCAAACTGTTAGTGAAAAAAAAATGGGCCCCATCATTCTATCATGCACCTTGATGAGTACAGATTTAAGGTAGTGTCATATGAAGCTATTCTTGGTAAACCAAATAGAGAGCTCATTGAAAACTTCCAGCTAAGCCTTGTGGGAAAGGGAATATTTGGATGTGGGCTAAGGACCGATTAAGAATGCACCCTTGGTTGAATGTGTTGATAATACAATTTACAACAAATTCTTGTTGCCTATTTTCCTTGCGTATGGATGCCATTCACTCCATTGTAGATCGCCCCATCATAATTTTGTTTCGGATCTATGAAAGTCAAAGGAATCTGTTAATGTTTGTAGCTTATATTGGATGAGATTTCAATATAATTAATTTACTAGCTATATATATATGGTTCTCAAATTATTAATGTCATATGTTGTGATATTTATATTAATATATCATATTATCTATAATTGATATAATATAACTATCAATAATTAATTCATATCAATGTGTGGGTTTCTATTTGGTAAATCTCGAACCCACCCCTTTATCAATCATATTATGTCTTTGGCCGATGATATTATGAAGTACTATATTGATTATGGTTCGGGCATTGTTTTAAACACTCATACTTATCTTGACCAATGTAGAAGTCCACGTCATTATTTGAGTTTGAGTTAGAGTAAATGCATTATCAACTCACGTGATTGTGGCAAGTTGTTTTCTTGGGCACGGCTCTTGTATGTTTTTATTACCTTATTATTATCGTTCTTGCCTTGTCATCAACATATTTATCCATTACCAGCTTTGTTTGATGAGCAATATTAATCTTGTTTTCAAACCAAAGGGATGCTCGATTAGACATGCTGCTTGGGTAATGCATTGGCTCATGTTTTTGTGGCATATATTTAAGGGGGTAAGAACCCTCCTTTGGAACACACATATAGTCTAAAAAGTTCTATTACAAAGTGAGGTTCTAACTATCAAATAATATATTTTCCAAAGATAATATATTATAGAGATCAAATTTATAAATCTAATCAAAACTTAGTGAAGGATTTCATTGGATATTTGCTCCAACATAATAAGTATTTATTATTATTATATCTTGAGAACTACTTTTATTTACTTGTAGTTTCTCTCTTATTTGTATTTCAATACGCACTATAAGAGCTATTTGCCTTGATCTTTTTTGAGGGTGCTCTTTCAGTAAAAAGAGGGAGTTTGACGCTCCATCATAAGCATCATTGGATGAGGAGCTTAGATGATTGATATTCATAGGGAGTTTCAAAAGTCCTTGTGTGTGACTATATGACCTTAATGGGCCTACCCCCTGTGTACATCATGAGAAAGTGACGACTTCAAAATGATGTCACTTGGATTTGCAGAAGTTATTTAAAGGTGATGATCTTACAATAACTTAATTTGCTATTATGGTGGACATCTTACAATGTCTATATAGATCATGATAGATTATACTTTGCATGGTGGATGTTTATATGGTAAGCATTATGAGAATGCGTGCATATATACTTTATAAACATTTTTTGAGTACATGGTGAATGTTATGCAAATTGATGTTTTGGAGGGCCATTAGATAGAGTTCTTGGTGAATATCATGCGACTTGATGTTATGGAAGGCCAGTACTCACAGTACTTGGTGAATAGCTTGCATCTCAACATTGTGGAAGGCCATTACTCATAAAGTATTTGGTGAATATCATAATATTTTGGGAGACCAATACTCATGATATCAGATGTGATATCAAACATTTTTGAGTAATTGGTGAATATCATGTATTCTGGGAGACCAATACTCATGATATTAGATGCGATATCAAACATTTTTGAGTAATTGGTGAATATCATGTATTCTGGGAGGCCAATACTTGTGATATCAGATGCAATATCAAAACTTTCTGAGTATTTGGCGAATATCGAATGTCGATATTCTGGGAGACCAATACTCATGATATGAGATGTGATATCGAAACTTTTGATTACTTAGTAAATATCATATGTTGATATTCTGGAAGATCAATACTCATGATATGAAATGTGCTATCAAAATGTTGAATGTCTTTTGATCAACGATATCCTTATATTACATTGAGGTAATATATGGTCATGTGTTTATCCTCCCTAGCTAAGAGGTAGTGTTGATGTTTTGTGGCTTTACTCGGATAAATTACATCAATATATATATACACACACACACATACATACACAATATTATATTAAGAGATATTATATATCTATATATATGTAACTATAAGAGTTTAATTATGATAATGAACAGACATGTCTATTCTCTCACTCTCTTATAAATATAAGGGGGAACTGTAGTTGGAAAACACATACCAAAAATTAAATGGCATTGCTTAGTACATTTGCAACACTCCCAGAAAACCAACACAATCAATTTCCAACAGAAATACATTTTCAGAAATAGGTTGGCGAGACCCTTTTTGCTTCCAATGCTTTTGTTTTGATACACCTTGTGAAGGTCAAAGATGCATTGTCTGGAATGGTAATCAATGCTAATTGGAGCAAATGGAGGCAATTAAGTAGTATAAGGGCACCTGCCATCAAGACAATGATACTAGAGATTTACTAAGCTTATATTGAGCATGATCCAAGATATCGACATGGATAAGCCTTTCTTGGGTTTCATGGATAAGTCTTTTTTGATGACATACACTCCATGATTGAAGATATGAAAAAAATCATAAATGAGAAAGAGCAAGATCCTAAAGAAACATTTAAGGAGCTATAGGAAATCATGGTAGAGGGGTTGAACAAAATGACTATCCCTTTGCTTCTCCTTGACATTGAATTGAACCCTAGGTACTATAGCTGCGTGATCCTTAATGAGAACAATGCTACAATTTCCCCATATAAAAATCTTGAAGTTGCTCATGAGTATAAGACATTTCTTTGTAGACTCTCTCTTGATAACATACAATCTATGGTGAGGTCTCAATTCTTGAGTTTTGCAAGCATCAATGGTTGTGGTCTTGACACTCTTGGAGACAAGGATGGTGCTAATGCTCATGAATGGTGGCCCTTCCATGGAGAAACATACCATCACCTACAACTCATTGACATCAAAGTCTTATCACAAGTAAGTTCTTAACTCGTAAGATTCTGATTTCTAAATTCTTCTTGATGAAAATTGAATTATATTTATCATCTTTTAACTCTCTAATTTCAAAATTGAAAACTCTGATAGGTTGGCAGTTCATCGCCATTCGAGAGGAATTGGAGCACATGCTCCATCTACTCAATAAAACATAGTAGACTGCATTCTAAGAAGGCAAAGGACTTGGTCTATGTGCATTCAAACTTGAGACTCCCTACACACAAAGACAATAACTACATAAAAGGGGAGGAAAAGCATTGGGATGTTGAACTAGATTGTGTGGAGCTGGATTATTCAATTACTTGTCTTGGTGCACTTGGAGTCAATGATGATGATCATGAGCTACATAGTAATTATGAGCAAAGTAACGAGAGTCGGACCTAGCTCGGACTCGGCAAGGGTAACTCGACTCGTGGCCCGACTTGGACTCGCTTGTGACTCAGTAGTGACTTGGAAAAGTGATAAAACCCTTGAAATTTAGAGATTTTTTTGGATTTTAATTAATTCCATGCACCCATTATTGAATAAAGATTAAAGACACAATAACATCATAAAATAGACGGTAATTTGATCACATACATAACATACATCAATTACGTAACTACAAAGGCAAAAAAATAAAAACCAGCCGAGTTAGATGAGTTAGTTGAGTCACTTAGGCGAGTCAGTCGAGTCACCCTGTTGAGTCAGCCGAGTTAGCTTAGTTGACCTGCCGACCTAGGGTCAGAGGTCATTTTGACCTGGTTGAGGCAACTTGACTCGCTGACTTGGATGACTCACTCGACTCGTGGTGAGTCTCGTTACTATGATTATGAGGCTACTCGTAAGGTCTATGTTAGTGGCACTATTTCTACTTCTATCTTACCATAGCAAAAGTGTTTGGACTTCAAATTTCAGAAAATTTGAAGTACCATAGGTCAGCCCATAAAGACCATCACAGTGCCCCAAAGATCATATCCACAAGATAATCATGAATGATTTTAACTTAGGTCATCACCAAGCTTTTGTATCAATATGTTTTCACAAAGATTGCTTTTTGTAGGTATCTTAGTATTCTACCAAAGGTAGGAGCCTTTGCATGGCTCATAGAGCAAGGTAAAACTCTTTTAGGGAAAAGACTAATGAAAATGGTTTTGCTGGGTCTTTTCAGTGTTTGTTGTGCAAATAGGAGAATGAAACCATTGATCATTGCTTTCTCCATTGTGAAATTGCACAATTGTGCTGGAAATTCTATCTTGGGAAACTGAATTTCCATTATCCTCTCCTAGCTACCTTGAAAGAAATATTTTTGTCATGGCCTTCTTCGTATAAGGGAGTGTTGATGTGAGTTTTCTTCCATGTAGAATCAAATACTCAGTGTTCCAAGATGAAACACCAATTATTTAATCCTCTCTTGATATAAGGTCATCGCTCATGCTAAGCTTGCAAAGTGAGATCATGAAATGACTTCAAGGTTCCTTCTTAATCGTGGACTTCACTGGATTTTGTGATGTGATATGTTGGTTATCACAAAGGGACTTACGCTATTCATTTAATGGATATCAAATCTTGCACTCCTAAAGATTTCGCTTCACAATGTGCAATGAAAATATAGCTTCTGATTTTCCAAAATTTCCACGTCAAACCCTACTCAAACTTATAACTTCTATTTCTACTACTACTTCTAACTGTAAATGCAAGGAATCATGGATGACTTAGACTCTTCTAGATGTAATCTCACGAGCAGCTCCACCCACCTAGTGCAAGCATCTAAGGAGCACTCAAATGGTTTTCAATGCAATATCTCCTCTCCAATCCCATCAAATGGTTGTGAACTAGAGATTGAATATCAATTGAAGTTAAGTGCATTCAATCATCGACATACTACACGAGGCATCCTTACCATCAACAAGAGGCCAGAGGCCTGGATTTGTTCGAATCAAACAGGTAAACATCCACAAGAACTTCCATTCAACTAAATTAATTCAACATGAAAATGAATCTACTTCAAGTGAGAGATTGAGGAAACCATGCAACACTTCAAAGCAATAACAAGTAATTCACTATGAAGAACCAACAATGAATTATCCATTACTTTGAAAGTGCCATAGAAACAATTTGATCAAGTCGCTCCCTTAGCTATCCTACTCTACTCTAGCTCTCTAACCTCACCTCCTAAACTAATCTCCTAAGCTCATGCCTTACAAATGAGAAGGCTTTGGCCTTTTATAGTAGTTCCATTACAACGAAGGGTCAAGATTGACTCAAGTTCAAGGGCCGAGATTTCTTCCCACAAACCCTAATTAGGGTTGTCAAATTTTCAACCAATTACATTAAGGCCAATAAGAAAATTACAATGATTTTTCCAACCAATGAGAAAATAGGATACTTGGCATTTTGTGATTAAATGTGCTTGAAATTGAAATTTTCTAATTGGAGGAGACAAACAATTTCCACCTCATCATCCTTACCCCATGCTTGGAGTCTTGGCTTGAGAATATGTTTGTTAAAATTGCAAAAGTATTTCTCAGCATTTGAGATTTTCTCCATCCTTTGAAATTTCCTCATGGAATTGACTTGAATGCCTTGCATCTTCATGAACTTGTGAACTTGATCTTTCTTGATTCTCCTTGAATATGTCTTTATGTAGCTGGATCCTTTGTGCTTTCCTGAATTTTCTCTTGATTTCAATCTGAATTCGTTGGTTGGTAGCTTGAACAAGAATCTTTCCTTCTCACTTGGGTCCTTGGGCTTGAGCTATGTTCTTCTAGCATCCAGTTGATATTTTGAGGCTTTGATCATGACCTTGCCCTCTAGCTTCTCTTTCGTGAATTCACCTTGCAAAACAAAGGAGAAAAGCATTAAGGTTGCGGAAAAACATCTGAAAATAAAATCGCATCATTAATAAACAAAATTTATCCCTTTTAGCCTTAAAATTTGTTTCTCTCACAACTCTCCAATCTGCCCATTTGATTTTTCTTTCATTTTGCATGAGGAAAATGAGGCTAGAGGGAAAGGGGGAAATTCCAAGTCAGGAAGATTAATGTGGTGGAAATCCTTAGCTTAGAGGATTTCCATTGATGGAAATCCCAAACTTTAAGGATTTCAACCAAATTCACTTGGCGCTTCATTTCTTTCCACCCTTGGGCTGCGAAAATAATTCATGGGGGATAGTTCTAGCGATTATAGAGGATAAGAGATGTCTCATGGAAATCCTTAGCATTAAGGATTTCCACTAAATATGGTGTAGCCCTCCCTTGTCTTAAAACCTTCCAAAATTCATCGTTGTCGCTCCATTTCATTTTAACTAAACATCCTTTACCTCAATGTTGATTAAATTTCTATCAGATTTGGAGTTACGGATATCTTTTGTATTTCAAATTGCTTGATAACAAATCTCTGATTTCTTGTTTACAGAATTACGATCAGAAGATATAGATTTTGCTCTTACATCAACTACGAATGTGATCCAAATATTATGTTGATATACACTAACTATTTGTAAGTCTTAATTATTACTGGTAATGCCTGATCTGCTCTAGATAGAGTATTAATTGATTTCGATATCTTCTAGGCAGATCGGTTTAGACATATATATTTCTTTGAACAGACATCTCCATGAACGGACAAGTCTGGATACGGTGGAGACACATCCATTCAGGACATATCTCTTAATATGCACTGATTCAATACTAGTAATCAAATCCGATCACTAATCAAGGTTAGATAACACTTATTCTTAACAATAATTATGCACATGAGTTTGCCGTTCAGGGAGGATATAATCAGACTTAATTTGATTCCATCCCTGCATCTCATCAACATGAAGAACATGAAATGAGTACCGTAAGTCACTAGTAATCTGCCAGAACAGATTTGATAATATACGTGGGACTTAATTATGATATCATAATCAAGTATGTAAATGATATAGATTATCATTTGAATATCTGACCATAGCTATCTTACTTTAACACTCCCTCTTAGCTACGGAAGATCAGGATCTAACCAAGTATATGTATATCACAATAGTCTCATCTGCTGTGAAAAGAGATATCACTTAACTCCTGATATTTGAGGATATAATATGCTCAAGAATATCAAGTCACATGCATTCTTATATATATCCATGTTATGGTATGTGCATTGACATCACGTCTCATGATGTGTACCACAACAAATCATGGTATCTCACAAGGAACGTAATGATTTGCAATTGATGTCAAGTCTCATGATACCTATCAAAATGTTCAAGAGACACCAACTATTATGACATATCTACGAATATCAAGTCACATGATATTCATCATGATAGAGAACTAATCATCATAAAGTCCTCACCTTACAATGTTAGATACAAGTGTATATTATTTGAAAGATCGTCACCTTTCAATAATGTACACAAGGGGTCCCATAAAGTTATAGAGTCACACATATGACAATATTTTATACATTAAACATCTTTTATAAATTTTAGTACAAATAAACAAAGTTGAGAATTAATCTCCATAACTTGCAATTCAATTATACCAAGTTTCTTTTTGAAGTGTTCAACTTTAATCCTGGAGAGAGGCTTGGTGAGAACGTTTGTTGTTTGATTGTTTGTACTAATATACGCCAACTGGATCACATTCCTTTCTACAATGTCTCTCACATAGTGGTAAGCAATCTCTATGTGCTTCGATTGATTGTGGAATACTATATTCACTAAAAGCTCAATACAACTTTGATTATCGTAGTGGATAGTACTAGGCTTCAGGGGCTCACCAAATAATCCCACAAGCAGTTTTCGAAGCCATATTGCTTCTCTTGCTCCACTACAATGTAGATCTAGGTCAACATTTTCATATTTAAGACCATATGCAATAGTGCCTTGAAGGTACCTCAATACATGTTTTGCAACAAGAAGGTGTATCTCTTTCGACTCACACATAAACTGGCTCAAGGCATTCACAGCATAGCATATATTTGATCTGGTGTTAATCAAGTACAATAGAGATAGAATAATCTGTCTATAAAGAGTAGGATCTGCAAATCTAGATTCTATTGCAGCTTCTTTCAACTTATGTGAGTTGGTTTGCATGGGTGTAGGCATCGGTCTACAATTTAACATTCCAAATCTCTTTAGAAGATTAGTAGTATATTTTCCTCGATTTTAAAGAATACCATCAGATTTTTGCCAAACTTCCAATCCAAGGAAGTAGCGTAAAATGCCTAAGTCCTCATGTCGACTTTTGAGGCGAGGTCCTTACATTGGACAATACGGTGATCTTCTCCTGTAATTAGTATTAACATATCACCTTAATAACTATAAAATAGAGATTTGGGTCTGCACCATTCTTTGTAAACCATAGTCCCATAAGATAGTTGTCGATCCTTTCATACCAGGCCCAAAGATAGTTGTCTATCCTTTCATACCAGGCCCAAAGATCCTATTTAAGTCCATATAGGGCTTTTTCAATTTGCATACATGTGAGGCTGCATTATGAATCACAATACCTTCAGGTTGTTCTAGTTAGACATCTTCAATATTCCCATTCAAGAATGCAGTTTTCACATCCATTTGGTGTATCTCCAACCTTTAGCTGTACAATAGCTATGATTTCTCTAATAGAAGTATATTGGGCAACATGTGCAAATGTCGCTTTGTAATCAATACCTTCCACTTGGGAGAACCCTCTGGCAACAAAACATGCTTTGTGTTTCTCTATACTGCCATCTATAGCATGTTTGATTTTGAAGAGCCATCTGGAAGAGACAACAATTTCTCTATAGGTCTAGGTACTATATCCCATACATCATTTTCAAAATGGATTGATACTCCTTTGTCATAGCATCTTTCCATACTCGATTCTTGAGGGCTGATGTAACACTAGTAGGTTCTGAGTTAACAATTTCACTCATTAAGGAAAGATAACCTGAGAATTTGTTAGGTCTCTTACTTTCTCTGAAGGTTTCTTTGGGTGCTACATTATTATTTCTCAGCTCCCTCAATCATTTTTTTGGCCCAAAGAGGTCTCTTTTTATTATTATTTTGATTTTCTTCTTGATACTCCCTCTGAATCTGATCAGCATTTTGGTTTTCATTTGTGCTTTCTTTTGGTTTCTCGTTCTGAAACTTAGGAGCAGGATCCACCATATCTTTAGGCAAATCCTGAATTTCTAGTTCATTAGAGCACTTTGCCCTTTTGAAGGCGATGTCTTCTTCAAAAATGACATCTCTACTTAGTTCTATTTGTCTCAAACTAGTTATGTATATCTTGTAGGCTTTTGATGTTTCACTATAGCCTACAAAAATTCCTTTCCTTCCAGAAGGCTTTATTTTGACCTCTTTTGTTTAGGCACATGGATGTAAATAAGACAACCAAATATTCTTAGATGGCTTATGTTAGGTTTTACAGTAGTAAAAGCTTTTTCTAGAGTTTTGTTATCAAGATGTGAATGGGGACATTTGTTTTGAATGTAAACCCTTGTTTTAGATGCTTCTACCCAAACTGAGGTTTTTATGTTTTGGTCATACAACATAGCTTTGGCAGCCTCTACAATAGTGCTATTTTTTCTCTAAACAACCCTATTTTGTTGTGGATTATAGGGTACAGTAAAATCCCTCATAATCCTATTCTTAGTGGTTTTATTTTCTTGCCGGAAGAGTTTTCTGTTAGGCTTCAAACTCCTTGAACCTCTTAAGGATTTCTTTTGACTCTTTAAACTTAAAAAATAATATCCAGGTTTTTCTAGAGAAGTCATCCACAAAAATTACATAGTATAGGAATCCTCCCATGGACGGTACAAACATGGGTCTATATAATTCAGAGTGGACTAATTCTAATACATATTTGGTTCTACTCAAACTATTTTGAAAAGTTTTCTTAGTGATTTCCCTAATGCACACCCTTTGCATGCCCCATTGTGAATTTGATTTAGTTTGGGTAGTCCTGTTACCTATTTTTTTATTTAAGTTAGGGCATGAAAATGAACGTGTCCTAGTCTTTGATGCCATATTTCATTGGAGTTAGAAGTCTTATGAATAAGGGCTTGATTTGTCTTAGAACAAATTTGTATAGGTATCCTTGTCTCATGTCTATAGTTCGTGCTTTCTGTATGGTGGAGTTCTTTGGCCTTGTCAAAACTTTCCCATCCATAAAGGTAACCCTATACCTGTTATATTCAAGGGTAGATATGGATACTAAGTACCTCGTAATTCCTGGTACATATAACACCCCAGTGAGTTGAATAGAGAGGCCAGATTTCAATTTGATGGTGCAAGTTCCAACCCCTTTTATTGGATATGTGGAATCATCCCCAATTATTACTTCATCTGTTTCTTCTACTACAATATCTAAGTGGTCTTTGAATTCTCATAGCTCAGTGATTCAAATGAAATATGCGTTGATGGATTCTCCTTTGTTCATGCTTATTTGATTAATTTGCCTATTTAGTGCAAGGGTTCTGCTAGTTTTATTTATTTCAAATGTGCTTTCAAGGGATTTGAACATAAGGTATGCAATCTCCTATTTTGTCAATATAGGTACTGTATGATTTCTAATTGCATCTACTTTTAGTTTCATTACTTTTTCGTTATTCTCAATCCATTGAGATTTCTTCGATTCATTCTCAGGTTTTGTCATCTTATCTTTCACAAATGGATCTAACATATTCTCTTTTAGTATCATCATAATTCTTAACTACCATGATGTGAAGTTGTTTGCATCTTCAAGATGAACCTCAAATTTGATCATGTTTGACAATTAAGAAGAATGAGATGTGACTGCAATAGCAAGAGAGTATAATATGATATCTCACATTTAATCAATCTTCCTTAGCAAGGCTCTGATACCATGTAAATGTTGATTACATTTGGAGTAATGGATATCTTTTGTATTTCAGAATTGCTTGATAAGTTAAGATATAAGATAATAAGATAATGATATTAATGTCCAACAAGAGACCAACAAAGGGTCCAAGAGACTAGAAGATTACAACAGGGAAGAAAAACAACTCAATAGGAGCACAAAATGGTGTCTGGGAAAGAATGAACAAGAAAGCAAAGAAAGGAAACAACAACAGACGAGAGGACTAGATATCGTTTCTCGATTAAAAGAAATTCAACATCGAAGGGTAAGGCCCAGGATAACCAGGGGTCTGGGCCCGCCTCTGAGTAACACTAGAGATAGGGTGCTGCTGTCTGGTGAATCCACAATGAGGTCTAACAAATTTGGTGTGCTCGGAAATGAGTGTAGCAAGCACTCGCTTCATGCCTTTGAAGGGGGACATGGGTGTAAAAAAGGCGGTGATGAGCTGATCCGAGCCCTGGCTCTGAGGAAACATGAGTTGTAAAGTGTGGTCACGGAGTTGTGAAGTCTCCTGGAGGTAAAGCGCTAAACACCGCTAGTCGGAATAGCTGGAAAAGGTCGAAAGGGGCCCACAATCTCTGAATAAACGATGGAACCTACCTTTGATTTGATAGTATATGGGGCATCTGAAGATGAAATGGATTTCAATCTCTCCGATAAAGTGCAAAGACGACAAATCCGACCGTCTCTTGTCAGATGGTGATCTGTTTGGCATCGAAGCCGATGGGAACTGACTCTGAAGGACCCCAGAGAGATGTAGAGGGCGTGACTCCCACGCCGGCTCAAGTAGAAGGGACGCACAATAATCCTGTCATGGGTCTCTAGAAAGTGCTTAGAATAGAAAGCCCTTCGTTGGTGCAGGCCCCCAGGAGGGTTATTCTAGGTCGTGGTGATGTATTGTCTATATATGTCAAGTTTGACATGCTCATTCAACTCCTGCTGCAAGGGGAGGAGATGGGCGAGAGCATCCAAAGAGAACTAGTAAGGTGGGAGACGTTTAATGTCAATCCCGATTGAGCTCAGTAAGGTAGTGGCCTTGGTATACCAGCAATGAGCCTTGATCACCACATCAAAGATGACAATATCAACTGTGGAGCAGTAAGCAAGGTAGGAGTATTTGTGGTAACCATCCACAAAGTCCACAAAGCCCCTAAGGCAGTGAATGAACTAGATCAAATCGAAGAAGGCACTAAGGTTGAAAGGATGAACAACAAACTCGGCCAAAATAATACTGTGCGGAGTGTGTCGGTGACATCTGATAATCCGACAAAGGATAAAGGTCTGGACCTGCTTGATCGAGGCACAATTTGAATCAAGAAGAGAAGGCCCCCAATAAAATTGTTAGTTTGACTAAAGAGTCCAAGAGAGATAACTTGGACTCGGTGTCTTGAAAGTGATGCCAAAAGCACTGCCTCTCTAGAATGGCCAGGGAACCCATCCCCTAGGCAACCCTAGGCAAGTAGATAGGCCTCATGTTGAAGCGGGGACCAAAAAACTAGACCCTGAGATAAGTGTACGAGGAGACAATCTCGATCGGTTGACCTTGGAAGCTAAAGTGAAGATGTGAGGTTTTTAGAAAGTTGAAGACCATAACTTGAATCTTGCTTAGGTTCACCACCAGCTAACACCGTTCACAGAAAGAGGCCAACTCTTCAATAAGCCTCTGGAGCCCCTCTGGAGAGGAGGCTAAAAGAACCACATCATCAACAAAAAGGAGAATAGAGTTCGGAACCTGGTGTAAGTAACAACCATCCCCAAGGAGCGAACCTCACTAAGAAAGGCCTCAAGTTCATCAATATAGGTACCGAATAAAGTGGTGGAGAGAGGGAAGCCCTGCTTCACCCTGATGGTGCTCTGAATCGGATTGGAGAAACCTCCGAAGTCCTAAATCTGCCAACCACTGTCTCATAGAGTCTCATAATTAGTGTAAATAGAATATTTGAGATACCAATGTCTCCAAGCCTCTGAAAAAGGGTCCCTCTAGGAATAGAGACAAAGGCATTACAAAATTCTATAAAGCAACAGTAGACTTTCGCAGCGTGATGCCGAGCTTCCTCAATGATAGTCCGTAGTGTCAATATGTGATTGATATTTTGGAAGTCGGTTCGAAACCCAACATGCCCTCTAGCACGACATTGCCTCTTGTCAAGCTTTCTAGAAAGGATAGTGTTTAGGACTGTGGCATAAATCTTGGCAAAGGTATGGCGAAACATAATGGTCTTGAAATTGCCGGGGTCCAAAACCAACCCGGACTTGTAGATTGGATAAATCACATCTTGACCATGAATTAGGGAACTTAGTGCAAACCACTCTATTGAAGAGCACTGGAAGAAAGGAACATAGAATCGAAATACCAAGCTTAAAAAGCTCTGCTTGAAATCCTTCATCGGTGGCTATGCTACATCTCATGAATTTGACGGCCTTGCAAATTGAGGGAGTAGAAAGATGACAGTGAGGGGTGGGGGTGGGGTGGGGTGGGGTAAATGGGCAGTTGGCTAGGGATATCGTAAAGAGTGGAGGCATGGGACACCAAAGAGTGACAGTCAGGGGTTGAGGGCGGGGGAGCAAGGTACGCTAGAAGGCTTTCGGGTCATGAGTGAGCATGTCATAGAGGGATTTGCACTATGAAGCGACAGACAACCGCTTCTTGTGATGAAGAAGGCGGTGGTACGAGGAACACAACTGAATATAGGAGGGGTAACAAGCCGCAAAGGAAGCATGCAGGGAGCGATGGAAAGACTTTTAGTCAGCATCATACAAATCTCTGATTTCTTAGTCATCGTCATACAAATCTCTGATTTCTTATTTACATAATTACAATTAGAAGATATAGATTTTGCTCTTACATCAACTATGAATGTGATACAAATATTATGTTGATAAACACTAATATTTGTAAGTCTGAATTATTATTGGTAATGCTCAATCTGCTCTAGATAGAGTTTTAATTGATTTTGATATCTTCTAGGCAGGACGGTTTAGACATGTATATTTCTTTGAACAAACATGTCCATGAATGGACAAGTCTCCATATGGTGGAGACACGTCTATTTAGGACACATCTCTTAATTTGCACCGATTCGATTCTTGTAATCAAACTCGACCACTAATCAAGGTTTAGATAACACTTGTTCTTACAATAATTATGCACATGAGATCACCGATCATAGATGATATAATCAGACTAAATTTGATTCGATCCTTACATCTCAGTAACATGAAGAATATAAAATGAGTATTGTAAGTCACTAGTAATTTGCTAGGATAGATTCGATAATATACTTGGGACTTAATTATGATATCATGATCAAGTATGTAAATGATAGAGATTATCATTTGAATATATGACCATAGCTATCATACTTTAACAACCTCTAACACTTGTTTGAAATTCATTTTGGCACAAAGCAAAAAGGGGGAAATTTCGGTTTGAGAGGATCAATGTGGTGGAAATCCTTAGCGTTAAGTATTTCCACCAAGTATGATTTTCTCAAATCTTACCCCATTTCATCATTCCTTTGCAATTTCTTGTTCTACCTTACTCACGATGTTGCTTTCTTTCCATAAATGAGATTTGAATGCCTTAGAGGGTGGTGAATTTTGGGAGGATTAATATGGTGGAAATCTTTAACGGTAAGTGGAAATCATAAACTTAAAGGATTTCCACTAAGTTCACTTTTTCTACTTAAACTCACAATAAAGGATTTCCACTAAGTTCACTTTTTCTACTTAGACTCACAAAACTGTCATTTCTCACTCTTATGCCAATTTCTTCACTACTTTTCGATTTTGTATGCCTTAGCATGATCTTGCATCAAATTTGAGTTGATGAGGAGAAGGGTGGAAACCCTAAACTTCAAGGATTTTCACCAAATATTGTTTCAATAGTTATCCTTGAGAAAATTACCATTTTTCTCTCTCTTCATTGTTTTAGCATTGCATTGATTAGTTTGCCACCGTAATAAGAATCCCTCACAATGCTTGCACATCACCTTGTCCAAAGGGGAAACCTTGAGATTTTGGGGAGGGATGATTGCTGGTGGGAATCCTAAGCTCAGAGTTTTTCCCAAACTTTAAGGATTTCTACCAAATAAGCTTTTCTTGTGATCCTTCTCCCATTTCCCAAACGCAAACCTTTCTCATTTGGACTAAAACTCTACCCCCCTACCCCACCCCCCCCCCGGGCACTTGGACTTAGGCTAAGAAAATACCATGAAAGGACACCAAAACCCCAGACAGACATAACTTCACAGCAAGCCAAAATTACTCAAACACACATTCAGACTTGGAGAATTGAAAATGTGCCAACTAAAACCACCTAAGAGGACTCCTACTTGCTAAAGAAAAAAGAGGGGGTTCCCATTTCCAATGGAGCATAAGTGTGAAAACCACACAATAGGGAGCAAAATGGCCAGGCCTTTGGTATGCTATCCCTACAACCATATTGTTGACCATATGGAAGGAAAGAAACAACCGTATCTTCAAGGACAAAAAGGAGAATATAGAAACAATTTTCAACAAACTAGGGGTGGCTATCTCATAATATCTTAATTCCTATGTGGGTTCTAGAAGAAACACCATAAATTTTTCCTGGGATGATCATATGGTGCGAAATTGGCCACATCTCATCTCACCAAAGATTGAAGCGGGGCGCAGGAGCAAAATATTTCAGGAATACTAGATTGCTCCTAATCAGGTCAGGCTGAAAATGAATATTGACAACATTTCGAGAGGGAACCTAGATCCGTCAACGCCAAGTTTATTGTTTGAGATTGCATAGGCAATGAGATCATGGGGTGGTTTGTTAAGTTACCGATAGGCATTAACAATGATGCAAAGTACACACCTATTCTGATGGGTGTAAGACATTGTCAGCATAAAGGATTGATGGATTTAGACATCAAGGGGGAATCCCTCAATGTCATACGAACCATTTCCTCCTGCAAAGCGCCGAGTTGGAAATCCTAGATGTGGCTTGACAGTCTCAAGGACATCTTGGGAAGACTCTTAGCTGCTCTATTTCACATGTTGAAAGAGAGGGACTTGGCACTTGAAACTCTCTCTCCAATCAAGCTGTTGACCAAACCCAAGAGGAAACATGCACAAAGAATATGACGGTGTGGCAGGACTTACAAACTATGGATTGATATAGATATTGCAGGGATAGTACAGAGCAGAACTTTTTATTTTTTTCTGTGTACTGGACTGTGTAATTTTCTTTGCTTTAATGAAAGGAGCTAACCTTTGGTAGCAATTTGCCCAAAAGGAAATATCAAACAATTTTTAGTTTGTCAATGTGATGATAATGTGATGATTATTTTTGAAACTCATTGGTTTGCATCTTCAATATCATTCCCTAATATTGAGTAATTACAGGTTATTATGCTCAATAGTTGATCAGAATTGGTAGTTTCACGACGGGGAATTTTCTTGATAATATCTCTAACAAAACCATCTCTTTTTTCACACCATTTATGCCTTACAAATGATTTTGGAGTATTTCTGTCAAAATATCAAATTGCAATTTCAGTTTTATCAACATTAGTGTCGATTACGTTCTTTGCAAATCAAATTTATATTTGACTGTTCCAATTGATTACAGCTTTTAAGTATTTTCCGATCAATTATTTGATAGGATTTTAGGGCATGGATCTTTGTGAATATTTGGCATATTACATGTCATATGTGTGTGTGTGGTTATGACAAGACAATTGATTTATAATGTAGAAAGTCAGCTTCCTAATAAAATGTTATGTCCCTTTCCTTATATCCCTGATCAAAATGTCTGAAGGCACTCATCTTTTCTATTAATGAGGATTCATTCATCTTTCTTCTTAACTTCAGTTTTTTAAACATGTATAATTTCAAATTTAAATTTTTTGAAAAGACAATTTTAGGAAAATGAAACAGACCATAGTTGTCAAGGAACTTTGAGCGAAAGAGAGGCTGACTTGATGATGCCTCCTGCATGATTGGTCTCTTAGCTTCATATTACTTTTGGAATTTTTTGTGAGTTCATATCATGCATTTATTGCAAAGGGATTTTTGGTTTTCTTGGCATGTTTGCTTTTTCATTTCCTGGCCCGTCCACCCTGCTGCCAACACCCTCACTTAGTATAGGGAAACATTATGGGATGTCCAATGGCCATTCCTTTCATTGGGGAAAGTGGGAATGCATCCCATCATCTCCATGATGACTGGGTATGTCTAATACATCTCTCAACCCTCTTGAAGATTGCCCTAGAGTGTTTTAATTTCGTTTTACAAAAACTAATCTACTATGCAGAACACATGTATAATTTCATACAATTGTTAAAAGGTGTAAACCTTTGGAATGACAGCATGCAACTATAGAATGTCAATGTACAACTATTAAAAACATGGAACAATGAAATCAGAAATATCTAGTTTATATTGCTGATTTAGTTGAATCAATATTTGGGAGCTCTAAACAATAGCAGTGCCTGTGAAAATTCAAAGAAGTTTGTTCTGAAGGTAACTCATGAGGTAAGTGTTTTGAATCTCTCTCAGATGCTCGTTTTAACAATGCATGCACATTGCACAAGAAATTTATGCTCACAGGATGCATTTTTGGTAGAATTATTTTTGTGAGTACCCTCAAAAATCAGGTTAGTTCTGTATGTGACTGCCGTAGGTTTAAGCTGTACATGATAGAGGAGGTCTTGCTGGTTCTAATGATGGAGGATGTCTGTAGGCTAGAGTGGTGCTACCTAAAGCAGCAATACCTGTGTCTAACCCTTGCTTAGTTGTCCAGGACAATTTCAAGTAGGTGGCTGTGTTCTTGCCAGAACCTTCCAAAGAGCCTCCAAGGAGCTTTATACACCTCATTTTTATAGAACACTACTTCCTTTGAGTGTTTTGTCTTCACTACAATTAAGTAATTCTCTGATTGCAATTGTGGAAACATATACATGTCTGATTGCAATTGAACATCTGTGATACTAGTGATTAATGTGTGTTATAATCTAGAAATTGACTTTTTCTTAATGCAAAATAGATTTTTTAGTGTTTCTTGTTGGTAATGAAACAATTGTGGAAAAATGTACATATCTGATTGCAATTGAACATATGTGATTCTACTGATTATTGTGTCCTTTTTGATTAGAAATTGACCTTTCTTTATAGTGAAAATACATTTATTTAATGTTTCTTCTTGGTAATGAAACAAGTGATGACATTGTTGACTCTCATTCATTTGAGTGGCTCGTAAAATCCAATTCACTGTATGTGTGGCTTTTTCATCTTGTCCATTTGCAAGGAATTATTATTACTTTTAGAGCTATAAGCTGTACTTCAATTCTAGCATTGATGATAAAATTTATGATGTTGAATTTGGATCACAGGCAGCTGTTCGGGATCTTAAGTCACAACTGAAACCTCCATCACTTAAGGTATTTTGTACGTCAGTGGAATCTAATCAATATTGGTAAACTTCTTCAGGATGCAAAAGTTTTCTTGCCCATTTGTCAGGTTGTCAAGTGTATTCATCTCCATCTGGTGTTATGATATAATATGAAAGTGTTCCATACAAGTTTCTTACTAGATTGCTTTGATTGATCATGTGGAACAACTATTTTCAATTCAAAATACTGTAAAACCTTGTGATGTCGTAAATGACATCATCACTTCCTTCTTGAATTGGTCTTATTCCACAGATTCTAGATATTCCAGGCTCTTTACTGAAAAAGGCCAAGATATCTCAATGGTGTTTCCAGAACTTTTTTCCATGGGGGATCATGGCATTATTGTTAGTGAAAGAAAAGTTAACATATCTAGCTTAACCCGCATCCCTAGTTTGCAAACTCTGCAAGTACACTCTTTCTTCTTCCCCTTTCGGTGAGTTTTTACAAGTTTAACTCTTGTGTGTTTATAGACACAAGAAAAGAATGGATAAACACACCAATGCAAATAAAACACTAGTTAAAACACAGTTTTCACATGTTTTTTTGGTTTTTAAACCATGCATTCTCTTTTGAGATGTCATTTTAAAAATTTAATGCAATTTGTAATTGGATTTTGCAAGAAAAAATGTTCTTAAGAATTTTTAATTTTTTAAATCTCTAAGTTGCCGAGTCAATTTTTGGACTGACATCGTACTCTTTGAGTCAAAGTCTATGAACTACGTGGTCACATGCACCCCCACTGCCTACTTATCACCTTACAACCTCAAGGAGACTGCTGCTGCTGTTCCCAAGAGACTTTGTATGCACTTGGTCCAAAAGACATGATGCAAATAATGATTTGCAAACATGTGAAATTGTTATATATTTGAATTTTGTGTATTTTATGCTGATTATGTGCAAAATATTGATTTAGTTGTCAATTATATATGTAACGTGACTCGCGGCGAGTCACGTGAGTTAGGCGAGTCAGCGAGCCGCGCTGACCTCGCCGAGTCACAATGACTCGTGACTCGCGGAGGCGTGACTCATGTGACCCGGCCTGCTTGACTCGGCCGCGACAGGCATGAAACCGGGCCTTGAAAATATAAATTTTTACATGTTTTTTTTATGTTTTTTTTTAACATATCTCACTCATATAACCCTAAAAGGGCTCCCATAACAGTCTATAGTGAAAAGAAGAAAGAGAGAGAGAGGTAGAAGAGAAATAGAGGTTTCTTGTTTTGCAACCAGCTGAAAGGAGGAGAAAAGCTTGCATTTGTGACATTGGAGCTTGCATTTAGATCATCAAGGAGTTTATAGGAGCTCTTCTCAACACTTCCCAAAGCATTTGAAAGAGGTAAGACTTGATTGTTTAGATTTTGATGATTTTTTTGTCTATGCTTATGGGTTTTTTGCATGAATTTTTTTTGTTTGTTTATGAGTTTTTTTTTTACTTTAGATCTTCATAAAATGCAATGCTGAAATGGTAATATTTGGTCTAAAATGTCTTTTTGCAGCAACCTTTACATTGTTCCTTAATTAAGTCATAATGGCTTCTGGAGGTAAAAAACTCAAGCTCTCTAAAGGCAACAAAAAAGATGAGTGCTGGAAGTTCACCATAGAATTTCCGGGTAGAAAGAGAATTCAAACAAAATGCCTATTTTGCAAAACCATTAATAGTGGGGGGATAAATAGATTAAAATACCATATTGCTGGCTTACGTGGTCATGATATTGAGCCTTGTGGAGTTGCATCTGTTGAGGCTCAACGTTTTTGTTATGTAGCCTTGGAAAAATATGAACAAGAAAAAGAATTAAAAAAAAAAAACAATTAGAAGAGTTAGCTTTGATTGGTTCTAGTTCCCTTCCACGCTCATCTGCAAATGTTTCTGAGTCAGTAGGCTGTGTTGGAGAAGGTTCTTCCCGTCCCCCCTATCGTCCTAGTGCTTCTATTGCTCGTGCTTCTTCTATATCTATTCCTTGCACTTCTAGTGATGCTACTGCTGCTGCCCCTTCTAGTAGTGCTGCTCTTCTTCGTCCTAGAGTCAAAAAATCTAGTAAGTTGGACAACTTTTTTGTACTGCGTACCACTCCTGGTGCACAACCCTCACTTGAGAGCATGGGCTGGAATAGAGAGATACATGAAGCTGGAGTAGGAGCAATTTGCAAGTTTTGGTTTTTCTGCGACATTCCATTTATAGCAGCCAGGTACTTCAAATTTTCAACTTCATTTATATTTGATTGTTTTACGTTTTAAATTTTAAAATTTATATTCAATTTTATACTTTTAACTTGATGTTGAAAATTTGAAATATGCTAATTAAAATGTTTTTATAAATGTAATAGGACTCCTTATTGGCAGGGGATGATTGATGCAGTTTCCATCTGTGGTGCCGGGTTCAAAGCCCCCATTGAAGATGAGTTGAGTGGCCCCCTCTTGCTAGATATGGTTGAGGAGATGAAACTTGAGTTGGAGAACCACAAAAAAATTTGGAGCCAAAAGGGTTGTACCATCATGACAGATGGATGGACAGATAGGAGGTCCAGAACCCTCCTAAATTTTCTTGTTTCTAGCGGAGGTAATTCATCATGCTCTACTTCTTGAAGTCTAAAATTTAATGTATACTACATAGTTACACCACCCTAGGGGACGGGGGGACGGCGAAACGAGGGGACAAGTTTCCGGGACGGGGGGATAGAGGGGCCTTAATTTGGGGACGGCGGGGGGACGGTGGGGGGACGGCGGCAGGGGACAAGAGCGGTGTATATATTTATGCATATGGTATTTAAAAATGTTAGTTATGAAAATATGTATTGCAATATAGGATGTAAAGATGTAAAAGAGTGAATACTTGAAACATTGCATTGAATTGGAACATCGAACATTAAACATAAATAGTCGAATTTGCAAATAGTGAATAGCAGGATGTCCCCCATCCTCGGTGGAGGTGGTGGAATCTAGTGGCACCGCTGGGGACGGGGAGACGGAGTCCCCAAGTCTCCGGTGCGTTGAAGTCTCCGAGACGTCGGGCAAAAAGGGGGGGGACGCGTCCCCGTGTTACTATGGACTATACTATGATTAAAAAACGAAAATTTTGTTTTATTGAGTATTGATTCTTGATTCTTGAATGATAATTATTTTGTTTAATTTTCACTTTCAGGATCCACCATGTTTTTGAGGTCCATAGATGCTTCCTCATGTGTGAAAAATGCGAAATTCTTATGTGAGACTATTGAGGAGGTCATAAGGGAGGTGGGGGAAGACAATGTTGTCCAATTGGTGACAGATAATGCAACTAATTATGTTGCTGTAGGTAAAATTTGAACTTCTAACTTTCTAAGTTCTACTTCTAAAAAATTGTTTTAGTTTTTCATTAAATTTTGAAAATTAAAAGTTTTTTAATACATCAAAAATTTTCATTGTTTACTAACTAATTTAAAATTGCTGTAGGAAAACTATTGATGGAGAGATACCCAAAAATCTTTTGGACTCCATGTGCGGCCCATTGCATTGACCTCATGTTAGAGGATATTGGCAAGCTTGTATGGGTGAAATCATGTGTTACCAAGGCCAAACATCTTTGTAAGTTCATCTATAATCATGCCTTCGTCCTCAACACTATGAGGAAATACACGAAGGGAAAGGAGTTGGCTCGTCCTGGTATCACAAGATTTGCCTCTAACTTTATCACACTAAAATCCTTGCTGAGTTCAAGGTTAGAGTTGAGGTGCATGTTTGTTGGTCCAGAATGGAGTTCCTCCTCCTTTGCGAGCAGCCCTGCAGGGATAGATGCAACAAAATGCATTTATGATGATGATGATTTTTGGGAGCCATGTTCGAAGATTGTGGAGGTAATTTAAAATTTAAATTTTAAATTTTAAAAGCTTAAGTCTTAAAATTTATAAATTAATTTGTCTCATACATATTTTTGTTTTATTTTCATTGTGCAACTTTGCAAAGTTCCATCATTCACTAAATTGTTTTTTTGTTTAATTGCTTTGTAGATCACCGAGCCCCTTGTAGCCCTCCTACGAGTTGCTGATGGTGAGAAGCCCTCTATGGGCTACATTTATGAGGGCATGGATAGGGTCAAGGAGACTATTAATGCCAAATATGTAGGAGTTGAAAAAAACTATGGCCCTATTTGGGACATAATTGATAGGAGATGGCAAAATCAGCTTCATAAGCCCATCCACGCAGCAGCCTATTACCTCAATCCGGCATACCGTTTCCTTGATGATTTCAAGGCAGATGAGGAGGTTCTTAGTGGCCTATACACAGTGGTATCGAAGATGTCCCCTAATCCCACAGATATATTGCTTGAGATGGATGCCTATAATAATGCATCAGGGCCCATTTTTTTAAGTCAAATTTGCAAAGAAGGTCGTACAAAATTGCAGCCAGGTAAAGATTGCAGCTTAAGCCTTATACAATCTAGTTTATAAATTTCTAGCTTTGAACTTAAAGTTCAAATTTTGAAATGAGACTAATATTTTTTTGTTTTCCTTTTTTCAAAATTTAGATAGACAGTGGCAAATGTTTGCGCCTTCAACCAAAATCCTTCAGCAAATCGCCATCCGCATTTTGAGCCAGCCAAGTAGCGCTTCTGGATGTGAGCGCAACTGGAGCATGTTTGAGCACATCCACTCGAAGAGGCGTAACAGGTTGTTTGTGGAGAAAATGAATAGTCTAGTCTTTGTGCACTACTACCTGCGCATTAGGATCAAGGAGATTTTGGATAGTGACACCTCTCCGATTACTCTAGAAGAGGTTGATCCAGAGTCTGATTGGATCACTGAGGCTACTGATCCTGTCTTTGATGATGAGGACCTACAGTGGCTTGACCAGGCAGAGAGAGAGGGCCAGGCTAAGGCTGTGGCTATGGCAGCAGAGGACCAGAGAGCTCCAGTTGTTCCTAGTGGCAGCTCACAGACATTGGTAGAGCCAGAGGCAGAGAGTACAGTTGATCCTGGAGCCACCTCACGAGCTGATGCTATGGCTACTGAGACATCCAGGACCTACCTTAGACGCCTTACTAAGAGGCATTTTGTAGATTATACTGAGCCTGAGCCTGAGGTTGAGGCTGAGGTTGGGGATGAGGATGAGGATGACGATGAGGATGAGGATGATGATGAGGACTCCGACTAGGAGCCATAGCTGTAGACTTATAGTCTTGTTTTAACTTTTTGTTTAACAGTTTGACAGTAACTTAATATATGATCAGCATTTGGAACATTTGAATTTGATGATGACTATTGAATCTTGATATGTTGGATTTCATAATGCATAAATGATAATACATATACATTTTGATGGTTTGCATGGATTTATCTTAGTTTGACTTTAATTACTAGTAATATAGTATTTACTTTTAGCAATTTACCTTTGTAAGTTTGTAACTTTGTAGTTTGTAGTATTGTACATATGTAATCGATGTTTGACTTTTAAGTTTTAAGTTTTTAACTTTAAGTATGTGGCATGTGCATTATGATCAAATTATCTTCTATTTAATGATGTTATTGTGTCTTTATGCTTTATTCAATAATGGGTGCATGGAATGTTCTTTAAATCCTAAAAAATCTCAAAATTTCGAGGTTTTTTCACTTTGTCGAGTCACCGCCGAGCCGGGTCACGAGTCAGAGCCGGGTCACGAGTCAAGTTACCCTTGCCGAGTCCGAGTCTCATTACACTGATATATATTTATTATTTTTATATTTTAGTCCTTGCAAATATCAGTATTCCTATCTGAACTCTACCCATTTATATTTTGTGGTGAATTAGCTATAGTTAAAAAGTAAAGTGGTAATATATTTATTAAATAAATTTACTTGAAATGCACTGTATAACAGTGCTTGATCAAATTGTCTACCTCAATCACAATCTTCCCATTCTAATGTATTACATAAATGATGAAATCATATCTATACAGGTTTTGTGGATGTCAATTTGTTAATTGATAAGCTCAATTTTTGGTGTCAAATGTTCCATTAACAAGTCTGACTTCTTCCCTGAGATGTACAAGGGTTCTCTGTACACCTAATTCTTGACTCTTAGGGTCCGTTTGTTTGCGGGAATTGAACTGGAATAGAAATCAACAAATTCCTAAAATTTCTAATTCTCCGTTTGGGTGCACCAAATCAGAAATGAGAATTGGAATTCGTATTCCCATTTTGGACCCAAAGTGAGAATTTGATATTCCACCTAAATAGGCGGAATTGGAATTGGCAATTCCAACTCCCATTTAACTTTTTCATAATTCATAAATATTTCAAATCCGGTTAAAGATTTCAAATGTGAGAAGAGGGCTGTTGTAGTGGCCACAAGGAGAAAAGTGTGGGAAGCGAGATACATGCAACAAAAATTGGTGATGAAATGCAACCCTCTTACAGGCGCCAACTCTAGAGATTTCACCACAATACATCAATCGAGTTCCCCTTACGCAAAGTCATCTCCCAACGGAATCTCGCCTTTCAGGAACAAAGCGATCACCTCTCCATTTAGTCGTCAAGATAAGGGTTTTCTTGGATTTCTTGTGGATCAAAGACTTTGCTACGCCAAAAAAGCTGCATAGAGGAGTGAAATCAAGTAGGAACAGAATATCATTCATACTAAGGTATTCAACTTCCTCATGCTTCACTTTGGACCATCACTAATTGATCAAGACTCATGACTAGGTAGATCTCAAGGTGATCCTATGCCTTGTTTCCACATACGTCATTTGCTTCGTTCTAAGGTTGATTACTAACATGAGGATTGAGCACCAATCCTTGACTCCTAATTCCAACCTCTTGGATGCATTGTCCTAGGGCCAAAACATTCCAAACTATGTAAGAATCAGGGGAACGAAACCTTCTATACCCCGATCTCCTTTTTCAGCCCAATTAGGCCTAATTGCCCCAATTAGGTCGGCCTAATAAGAAATTTGACTGCCATATTTGACTCTAGAGGATCTTGGTAAAACAAAGGCCATTTCTGGATACCCTTTTTGGCTCTTTAGACAATATCCCAAATTCAAGTTCCAATTCCCTGATTTGACCCCACTACCTTCACAAACCCTCTTTTGTGAATTGCATGGTTCTACCTTCTCCAAATGTGTTTTAGTTTAGTTTCAATTAGATGCATGGATGTTATTTCATTTGAATGTGTTGTACTTCTCTTGTCCATACCATTTGTGGCTTGCTGATGTGGGTCACTTTGCATGGCTAGTCTGAACTTATTTATAATATCTAGTTCGATTATTGAGTTTGTTATTTCTGCATACATATGGTGTAACAGATACTTAATGATATAAAAAACTTTTATAAACCCAAAAGATAGCACTGGTTATGTGTAGTTGAGTTTGCCTAGTGAAGCATATCCAATTTGGGATTGCAATTGTCAAACATTGTGGCTTTCATAGATCTTTCTAAACCCTTGTCCTTTTTCAGTTTATTTTCCAGAAACTGCAGTTAGATTAGGAAAACCTTTGGAGAGAAAAATAGTTGTATTGGTTGCCAGAGAACAAATGTGTAAATCCCCTAGTGAAAACCAACAAATCATATTAAACCATCGAGTATATCCAAGCACTGTCAAGACCTGACCATTAGGAATCTTGGGGATCTCTCACTTGATCAGCTCCGATAACATTCAAGAATCCTTGTTCAAGAGAGGGTAGGATTCTACTCGATAACAGATCTCAGATCAATCTTGGCCGTTTGTTGTACTTGGAGCAACTATATAAGGCTTACTCAAATTATTTGTAAAGAGAGACTTGGGGAGATTATTGCTATAATAGTGCTAAAATTACTCCTAATTTATTGTTGTGATCGTGGTGAATATTTGTGAAGTTTTGGATTATGGCATGGTTTCTACATTTCCTCACTTAAAATAGGATTTTATTTATTTAGAATAGAAGTAGAAATAGTTGAGTAGATGAATAGAAGATATTTTGATTGGCGAAATATAGTGAAACTTGTGTTCACACCTTTGGCACTTGTTGATTGCAAATAATAGTGTAATGTTAGCCTGAAATAATTGAAAACACTTAAGTCATTTTGAGAATGTTCATTTGGATTGTGCCATCCATCATTGGGTATTTGAATGTTGTTGTTATGAAATTTTCTCATGCATCTCACAAGATTGCACCCTCTTTTGCGTAGTTGATTTGGCGAAGCAAGGTCTGGTTTAGTTCCTCCTCCCCATCAATATTGTCTTGCATTGTTAGAGTTAGCTTAGATCTCTATACTCAACTTCTTTTTACACCTTGTTTGGTTAGAAGTAGTTAAAGATCCATTAGTGCTAATCCATTTGCTTTTGCAAAGTTGATACATTATGCATTGGATGAATAGTGCAAGGCCTGACATGGTTACCAACAAACCACATCATAAAATTGAGTTGTGTCCAACAAGAAGAGGAACCTTGGAGTTGCCTCTATGACCTTTCCTATGCACTGTTTAGCATACGTGGTGTCTTTGTTCAATACTGTGTGTTTTATCCAGCATGTTGGAGTGGTTACAAAATTCACATCAACAAGACTTTGTTTTGTTTTTGGGCCATGATGAGTATTGTGTTTTTCCTTTGAGGAAGTTGAGTCTTAGAGGAAAATCCCAGGAAATCTCCTGTGCTGTGTGCTGTACTGTCATCAACAAGCAAATAAAGATGGCTGGAGGAAGGAAGAAAGGCCATAGAGCGATCCCTGGGTACACCAAATTGGGAATAGTTCAGCTTGCATCTTGCAGGTTCTGATTATTGTGAAGGTTGCATTCTTACTAACAGTTCCCCTTTAAGGCATCAAACTCTATTGAGTTTTGTGAAATTTGCAAGCTTAAATTGCTGCTGCCTGAATTTGCAGCTTCTAGGTGAAACTATCTGAATAATCTATAAGCAATTTGGAAACCCTTGTAATCAAATTCCCTTTCCTGAATCTATATTGTGTAATCAGTTGTATTTTAGTTTAATAGTTATTGCACAATGACAGTTATTGGACATGAGAAGACTGTTGTTAAGGAGCAACTAGAGAAGGGTTTAATTTGTGGTGAGTTGATAAAGTTAAGTCTTTTTTCAATGCCCCTAAAAATATCACTATCTTCTCTAAACAATATCTTACAACAAGATACAACCAAGTTCAAATTGATGAAGATACCCGGCTGACCCAATCTTCATAGCAACAAATAAATACTTTTGAGTATGGATGCTTATTATTGTATTCCGGAATTGGTAATTCTCGAGCTACTTTCTCAAGAATAAAGGGAAACACATATTGACCATAACCAAAACAATTTTGCTTTCCTCAGGCTACTTTTTAAAGAATAATGGAAGAGACATATTGGCCATACCAAAAAAAATTTCTCATGTGAAGGACCATGAACACTTTATGCAACTTGAAACATAACATTATAGGTTTAGGAAACCTACGTTGTGTGGTAAGTGTGTTTGAAGTGGGATACCTCAAACATTTAGCATCAAATAGGGGTATGTGGGATAGTAGTTCATACTAGAATGATCAAGTTATTTAAGATTAGAAAACACGAATTGGCATTATAATTTTGTTAAGTCTATTAATCATATGTAATAAAAGTTCATTCACCATCTTAGAGGCTTTGCAGACTCGACTGAGGGCCTGCATAGATACTCGTACCTTGCTTATTGTTGCTCTAGGGACATTGCCAGCTCGATGAGGATGACTAGGGCTCGATCTTGGTATACCCAGGCCACTATCTTACTGAGCTCGACCAAGATTGACATCGACCATCTTCCGCCATACTAGTTCCCTTTGGATGCTCCCAGCCACGTCCTCCCCTCACAATAGGAGTTGAATGGACACGTCAAATTCAACATTTACAGACAGTACATCTCCACAACTTGGATCAGTCCTCTTGGTAGTTTATGCCCTTGGATGGGCTTCTACTTGGAGCACTTTTTGGAGACCCGTGATGGTATTATTGTTTGTCCCTCTTACTTGAGTCGCCTTTGGTGCCATGCCCTCCGCATTGCCTTGGGGTCTTTTAGAGTTGGATCCCACCGAGTTCGTTGCCAGATTGATCAACACCTGACTAGAGAGGAACATGTGTGCCGCCTTCGCACCATATCTGAGACGGAAACAAAGACCCATTTTATCTTTAGGTGCCCCATCTACTATGAGATTAGAGGCAAATTCCACTGCCTATTCAGAGATTATAGATCCCTCTTGGCCTTTTTCAGTTACTTGGACCAGTGTTGTTTACTTGGACAGATACTCGTACCTTGCTTATTGTTGCTCTAGGGACATTGCCAGCTCGATGAGGATGACTAGGGCTCGATCTTGGTATACCCAGGCCACTATCTTACTGAGCTCGATCAGGATTGACATCGACCATCTTCCGCCATACTAGTTCCCTTTGGATGCTCCCACCCACCTCCTCCCCTCACAATAGGAGTTGAATGGAGACGTCAGATTCAACATTTACAAACAGTACATCTCCATGACTTGGATCAGTCCTCTTGGCAGTTTATGCCCTTGGATGGCCTTCTACTTGGAGCACTTTTTGGAGACCCACGATGGTATTATTGTTTGGTCCCTCTTACTTGAGTCGCCTTTGGTGCCATGCCCTCCGCATCGCCTTGGGGTCTTTTAGAGTTGGATCCCACCGACTTCGTTGCCAGATTGATCAACACCTGACTAGAGAGGAACATGTGTGCCGCCTTCGCACCAGATCTGAGACGGAAACAAAGACCCATTTTATCTTCAGGTGCCCCATCTAGTATGAGATTAGAGGCAAATCCCACTGCCTATTCAGAGATTATAGATCCCTCTTGGCCTTTTTCAGTTACTTGGACCAGTGGTGTTTAGTGCTCTACGTCCGGGAGACTTCTCAAATCAGAGATCACACTTTACAGCTCTTGTTCCCTTAGAACCAGACCTTGGATCAGCTCATCACTGACTTTTTTCTATGCAGCCCACTTCCGGGGGTAGGAAGTGACCACATTTGCTCATCTCCGAACACACTAGATCGGTCAAACCTCGGCATGGGTTCCTCAAACAACAACACCCTATAACTGCCTATCCTTGATGCTGATGGTGGTGAAGAACTAGGTACACTAATAGAGGGAGAGGATGTGGAAGCGGTAAAAGAGACTCTGTTTGTGGATCCATGGGCCACAAAGAAAGCCCACTATTTTCTTAAGTACTTCTTCTTTAACATCAATAGGAGCACCTTTAGTTTCAGCTATGACAGCCCTCATAGCTTATCTTCCCCTCTCTCTATTCAATTTTCTCTCTTTTCTAGTTCCAAATAGGGCATTAGTAAAACTTTTTATTTCTTTGGATGCTTTGTCACAAGGATTTGAATCATACTTCCTCATGCCTACAAGGTGGTATTCGAGATGGTCTATGCCTCTAGAAATTACTTTTTCACATTTAATGCATATCACCTTCCCAGGCTCATCTGGAGCTTCATAGTCACACCTCCATGCCTTATCTCATGCATTTTTAAGCCACGTGCCTATATATCTAGATTGGCATGGTGTTAGTGGCCACACTTCCTCTAAACTTGCTATGCTTATTTAATGCTTAACTGCTACCCTACATAGAAATTTAAAACACACATTAAATGTTTTAGAAAAATAATCAAACGAAGTCAGAAATAGAAACTATTTAATTTAGTTTGATTATTTTTAGACATCATTCAAAGTTAAACAATAACTAGTAACTACACAAACTCCCAGGGTTTGTTTATTTAAAAAACTACATATTCTGTAAAGAAACAATGATAGACCAAAAAAATTGTCAATAATAGTGTTGAAATGTCTTAAAATGATTCAAAATCATTTCTGACTACTTAGGAATGAATTTGAATTCATTTGCATGCAACAAAAAACAATAGAATATTTTTTAAAAGTATAAAAACTAACTCAGCAAACCTACCTGAGAATGAGATTTTTCTTCCAAAACTTGTTGAAATCCGTTTAAAATCGACTCGAATCCGCCTTCAATAGCTTGCAATCAGCTAACAAGGGCTTAGAAGCTTTTTTTCTCCTCTACTCAAACCTTAAAGTGTTGGAAATGAAAACTAACATAAAAAATGCCATTCTTTTGCAATATAATGTTGGCAAATGCACGCAACCGAGTTTTTTGCAAAAAATCGCTGAGTAATCGACAAGTTTTCTTTTGCAAAAAATCGGCTGACAGAGGTTGCAAGTTTCTCTGAGTTTTACTTGTTGAGTAGAAAAACTTGGCAAGTTTTCAACGATTCTTCCATCTATGGCTGCCATTATAACCAACAAGGCAATATGTATAATCGACTTGTAAAGGGAGTCGATCATTGTTCAGATCAACATTAATTGATCTTCAATAATAACAATACTATTAATATTTATTGTATAAATAAAAGCACATGACACACACACACACACACACACACACACAGAGACACAGACACACACATGTTAGTCCAGTAAACATTAATAAAAAACATAACAATATCACAAAAAAGGATAGTCATTGAATGTATAAGTGTAATAGATAATGATTTGATTTTATAGATTAGACTTATCCGATTGAAGCTACATATCATCAACACTACCTCTTAGCTAGGGAGGATAATTTCCGCCTTCTCAACACAATTTTCAAAGAACATCAACATGACATCCATTATGATAGATGTTACCTAATGGCATCATCAAGAGTATGGTATGACCTTGAATATCATCTATATGATATTCACCATACTCATATCTTTTTCGTATGTGCACTTGCATCAAGTCTTATGATACCTGAAAGGATATATTTGTTCGTGGCATATCCAAGAATGCTACATCTCATAGCATTCACCATGACATATCTTAGTAGTACAATGTATTGAAGTTTCACACTACCTAGTTAGTATTAAGTGATATGAACTCTCATGATATATGCATAGATATCAACCATATAATATTTATCAAGATAGTAGGTTAAGCTATTGTAAAATTTGTCACTTTACACTATTAACCACAAATAAACATTAAAGAAAGATCTTTACCTTTCATAATGTTTTTACAATATCATGTAATAACACACATGACAAAAGAGTTTATTAAGAAAACATCTTTAAATATTTGTACAATAGATTTATTGAGACTCAACCTCAAATAAAATTTAGAATTTTTCCATGCCAATCTTACCTCTAAAGTGATCCACTTTTATCTTAGATATCGGTTTGGTTAGAATATTTGCAGTTTTCTCATTAGTGCTGATGTTTCTCAACTATATAATATTTCTCTCCATCGTGTCTCTAATATAGTGATAGGGAATTTTGATATGCTTGGATCTATCATGAAATACTGGGTTTATAGAAAGCTTGATACAACTTTGGTTATCATAGTGTATAATTGTGGGATGTATGGTTTGTCCAAACAAACCCATCAAAAATTTTCTCAACCATATGGCTTCTCGAGCTCCCATGGATGCTGCAATGTACTCGGCTTCAATAGAGTTTTGTGCAATTGAGGATTGCTTCCTGCTAGGAGATCATGGCTGATCCCAGGCTAAATTAACATCCATAGCTACTTTTGTAATCAACATCTCCAACCTAGTCCGAGTTTGTAGATTCATGTAGATTTAGATCAACATTATCATATTTTAATCCATATCCAATAGTCTCTCCTAGATATCTCATAATATGTTTCTGTGATAAGGTGTATCTTTCTAAGTTCACACATGAATTGGCTGAGTGCATTTGTTGCATAGCAAATTTCTAGTCTGATGTTTACCAAATACATCAAGGATCCAATAATATGTCAGTAGAGAGTAGGATCAACAAGTTTTGATTTTGATGCTGCTTCTTTTAGCTTATGTAGATTTGTCTCCATGGTTGTAGACATAGGCTTGCAGTCCATTATTCCGAATCTATTTAAAACGTCAATGGCATGTTTACCTTGATTTAGGACAATACACTTTTCTTCTTGCCATAATTCGAGGCCAAGAAAATAGTGTAGGATACCCAAATCCTTCATGTCAAATTCAGAAGCAAGTTCTTGTTTACATTTAGTGATAAGATGATATGTTCTCCTGTGATTAGTAAATCATCAACATAAAGAATTAGAATTAACATGTCACCATTTATCACCTTGAAATAACGATAAGGATCAACATCATTGTTGGAGAATCCTAATTTGGAGAGGTGATTGTGTATTCCTTCATACAAGGTTCGAGGGTCTTGTTTGAGACCATAAAGTGACGTTAACTTACAAATATGAGAGGCACATAGTTACACTGCCATGGGGGATGGGGAAACGGGGGAACAAGTTTCCGGGAGGTGGGGACAGAGGGGCCTTAATTTGGGGAGGGTAGGGCGATGGCGATGGGGGACTGAGGGGGTTATATATACTATACGTAGGGTACTTAAAATGCTAGTTATGAAAAGATGTATTGCAATATAAGATATAAAGATGTAAAAGAGCAAATACTTGAACATTGCATTGAATTGCAACATCAAACATTGAACATAAATAGTCAAATCATCAAATAGTTAACACCGGGATGACCCCCCATACTCAGTGGAGGTGGTGGAATCTGGTGGTGCTGGTGGGGATAGGGGAACGGAGTCCCCAAGTCCTCAGTGCGTGGGGCAAAAAGAGGGGGGATGTGTCCTCGTGTTACTATGGCCTCTCCTATTATGAACAACAAATCCTTCTAGTTGTTCTAAGTATACTTCCTCTTTTATGATGCCATTGAGAAATGCAGTCTTTAAATCCATTTGGTGAATTTGCTTCCATTTTGATGTAGCAATAGCAATTACTGCCCTAACTAAGGTGAAACGAGCAATTGGGGCTAATGTCTCTTCATAATCAGTTCTTTCCTTTGTGAGAACCCTTTGCAACAAATCTTGCTTTATGTTTTTCAATACTTCCATCTGCTACATGCTTGATTTTGAAGAGCCATTTGGATGATACAAGTAATTTTCCTTTTGGTTTAGGTAGAATGTCCCAGACATCATTCTTTGGAATAAATTGATATTCTTCGATCATGACATCCTTCCAAACTTGATGTTGTAGTGCTTCCTTAACATTAGTAGGTTTAGATTTAATAAGTTCACTCATAAATGCAACATAGTTTGAGTATCCTCTAGGTTTCTTTCTTTCTCTAAAGGTACCCTTAGGGGCTGCATAGTGTTTTGCTTCTTCATTTATTTTCCTTGCCCAAAGTGGCCTTTTTCGAGTAACAGTAGTATCACTAGGTTCAGGGATAGGGTTCAAAGGTTCATTATCCACTACAATTATCTCCCTTTGAATCTTAGGTCTAAGATCGTCTTATATATTTTGTGGAGACTCATCATTTGTTTCATTTATGTCTTTGGATCTTTTGAATGCAATATATTCCTCAAAGATTACATCTCTGCTAAGCTTATTTTTTTTCTGACTAGGAATGTAAATTCAGGAGGCTTTGAGTGATTCACTATATCTGACAAATATCCCTTTCTTCCCTGATGGTTCTAGTTTGGACCTTTTCTCTTTGGGGACATGAATATAGGCTAGACAACCAAATAATCTAAGGTGGTTTATATTAGGTTTCATTCCAGTAAATGCTTCTTCAGGGCTTATATTTTCTACAAAAGAGTGATACAATTGCGGTAGAGGCTTCAGCCCAAAATGAAGTGTGAAGATTTTGATCATGTAACATGGCTTTGGCCGATTCTACTATGGTCATGTGTTTTCCTTTTGGCTACCCCATTTTGCCATGGGTTATAAGGAACAATGTACTCCCTCTTAATCCCAGTTGTACTACAAAATTCTTTAAAGCTCTCAGAAATGTATTCTCATTCCTTATCTGAACTTAGAGTTTTTATTCTTTTCCTAGACATGTTTTCAACTAAGGCTTTACTCTTAAAATCTTGATAGGACCTCATTAGATTCTTTAAGTTTCAACAAGTAAATCTAGGTTTTCCTTGAGTAGTCATCAACAAAGATAATATAGTACAAAATCCCCCCTAAGGAGGATACTGACATTGGCCCACATAAGTTAGCATGAATAAATTCAAGGATATTACTTGATTTACTTTCACTACTATAAAAAGCCCCTTTTGTATTCTTACTTAAAGCACATCCCTTACATATTCCTTTTTGATCTTGATTTAACTTAGGTGGAATTATCACCAATGGTGACTTCATTTGTTTTTTCATCTAGGCAATCTAATTGTTCTCCGAATCTTGTAATATGTCAAGATGCTCCACTATCAATGACCTAAGTGTTTCAATTGGTGTATATTTCGCTTGATAGTGTTGAAAGAATACCATTCATTTTGCATCTTGGTTCTTGCTCACTTCTACTATTGAAGCTTGATCTTTGAGTCTATCTAGGTATTTTATAGCAAGGTGTCCATATTTGTTACATTTGAAGCATTGTACTTTAGACATATCCTTTCTTCTTTTGAATGAGTGTTTGTTGTTGGTGTCCTACCCTTTATTTCATTTGAAGTTTCCTTTCTTCCCTTTTTGTATTCAATACTTGGATCTCTCCAGTAGAATTATTTATTCAGATCCCTCTGATGATTAGTCTTGATTCCTCTTGAATAAAATCGGTCGAAGTTTAGAAGTTTGGATCAAGCACTTATTCCTTATACAAATGATTCCTAGGGTGTGGGAAGTCTATTGAGAGCCAACATTGTTAATTTCTTCTTGTTAATTATGTGGCTAGTAGTAGATAGCTGACCCCTTAATTATTTTGATAATATATGATGTAATAGATTCACCTTTATTCATTTTTACATGATGCAATTATTGTTTTAAGGATAGAGTTGTAATGTCCTCAATGTTTAATAAAATATTGTAATCAGATTAATTAATTAAATGGTCCTAAAAATTAAATAATATCACAAGGCCTTATTTAATTGATTGATTTAATTAATATAGGGGTCCAATTTTTATTAGTTATCCAGTGGTGTTTGCTATGTCGGTATTCATTGTAAACCCTCTGGAGTTTTCTTCGAAGGGGTATTTATGTGCGGGATGTAGGAAGTTTTTAGTACATGATTTGGATTGTTTCTTTGTATTTGCAAATTCCTGTTGGAGTTTTGGATTGTTCGCCATTTTGGAAGTGGAAGATCTTCCCTACTTGGCTTTCTAGTTTTGGTGGGGGATTCAATGCTCATCCTATTTCGTCGCCTGTAATACTTTGCTCGGATCTGGCAAATCGGAGCACCATCTTTGTCTATGAGTATCAATTGGAGGTTATCTATATTTAATATCTATTCATGCTTGGCACTTATTTGATGAATTTGGTGTTCTAATATTATTTGCAAAGAAGTTTGTATTCTCTTTCGAATATCTGTGCAACACCCTCATCTCCAACCTCCTAGTATGCCATCCTTAGTACGCCAACCTTAGTATGCCATCTTTAGTATGCCAACCTTCCAGTATGCCAATCTTAGTACGCCAATACGCCAACATCCCGGTAGTGAACCTCCCACATGGACGGGAACATTACAAGAGCTCTATTGGTATTATCTATCTCATTTATGTTTTTTAAGAAGGTAAACATGCCGCTGCATTGTCCAGATTTGATATAAATGGAACTATATGATCTTTTACTGCATCTACTAGAATCTTCATGGCTTTGTTGTTGTTCTTTGTCCATTGAAGTTTCTCATTCTCGTCAATTGGTATAGAAACAACCTTTTCCACAAATGAGTCTAATTCTTGTTCTCTTAGTGCCATCATTATTTAGAGTTTCCAAGAGACGGAATTTGTGGCTCCATCCAGTCTATCTTTGAATTTAATTCCCCTCACCATTTTTGCTTATTTAATTCCTTTTGATGGAGATTAGATTTTCGGTTTGGTTTTTTTGATCTTGATCTTTTCTTCAACTTGGCTCTAATACAATGTTAAAAGTAATAACCCGATTATAGATAGAGGTAGTTTTAATTTTTCAATATAGTGGATCAAAATTAGCATTGTTTTGTGTGTGTGTGTGTGTGTGAGAGAGAGAGAGAGAGAGAGAGAGAGAGAGAGAGAGGCTAGTCTCTACGTGAGTCTCATTCATGTAGGGACATGTCTCTACATTGAGACATGCCCCTTCCTATAAAATGACTGTTGTTTAAAAGTAATTACTGACCATTAATATGAATATACCATATCTTTGTTAGTGTGATTATAATATGTGCGATCTGCAAGAAGACACTTTCAAACACATGTACATTCGAACAGTAATACTGTTCGAACATATATATATATATGTTTGATCGTGTATATTACTGTCATTACAACCAACAATGCAATATGTATAATTTACTTATAAAGACAGTCTGTCATTATTCAGATCAACATTAATTGATCTTCAATAATAATATTATCAATATTTATTGGATAAATAAAAGTACATGACATATGTGTATGTGTGCGCACGCGTATATATATATATATATATATATATATATATATATATATATATATATATATGAGCCCGACAAACATTAATAATACACATAAAAATATCACAAAAATGGATTGTCATTGAACGTATAAGTGTAATAGATAATGATTTGATTTTATTGATTGGACTTATCCAACCGAGGCTACAAATCAATAACAATTGTAAACATCAGAAATTGACTAAATTATTGCTCATCTGCAAATGCAAACCTTTACACTTGTGCCACATGTTACACAATACCTTATTCCACACATCCTATCCTCCAAATGATATCATCCCTTATATATTATCCACAACAAAAAGATACATTAATTAGGTTGGCTTAATTAGTTGTAACATGCACTACATGGACAGTTGGCCCCAAATTGTGATATCCCCTTTAATAATAAAAATCTCATATTAAATTATAATAGTCGACATCCCAATTTGAAATTTGAGAATAAAATGATTACTAGATATCTAGATGAGAGATCAATTGTGATATTACCCATTTATAATAAATGTTTCACTATAGAAATTGATCATTAAATAAACATCTAAAATTAATAAAACAAATAATTATTCATTAACAAATGAACAAATAAATAAACATATAAATACTATCAACTAAACTAAATCATTGAATCAATAAATCAATTTATAAATAACTATAAACTAAATCCACTAACACAAAATATACTAAACTGAAATTATGAGTCATGAAGGGGTGCAACCCATCTTTGATATGTGCACTATAAATATGACCAATGATAGGTAAAAAGGTCATCAAATGGGAGATAAAATTCAGAATATATCGTGGACATATTACACTATTGGTGATATTGCTAGCATGATTTAACTGTGCAGTTTTTGAGTCAAACTCATTGACTCATGTTTCATGAGAAGTGATTCACACAAATCCATCTCTCATGATAATAAATGGAACACTTAGCACTCATTAGATCTAGGTGATGCTCACAGAGGTGAAGCACCGGGACTTCCTAGGAGGTCACCCATCCAAGTACTACTCCAGCTCGATCGCGCTTAACTACAAAGTTTCCTCCACGGTTAGACCCACTCTGCTTACAAACCCATTTGCAAAACCTTCACAAAGTGTTGTGCTTTATGAACCATTCATTAGAAAGCCCCTTAAGCTCATCAATTGATAAGTAGGAGACATTTTTCCATAGCAAGTCAAATTGTGATATTGTTAACAAGATTTAACTGTGTAGTTTTTGACTCCAATTCATTGACTCATGTTTCATGAGTAGTGATTTAGACAAATCAATCTCTAATGATAATAAATGGAACTCTTAGCACTCGTTGGATCTAGGTGATGCTCACAGAGGTGAAGCACCGAGACTTCCCAGGAGGTCACCCATCCTAGTACTACTTTAGCTCTAGTGTGCTCAACTACAGAGTTTCCTCCATGGTTAAATATTGACTCAAAAACTACACAGTTAAATCCTGATAGGAATATCACAATTTGACTTGTTGTGGAAAATATCTCCTACTTATCAATTGATGAGCTTAAGGGGCTTTCTAATGAATGGTTCATAAGGCACAACACTTGGTGAAGGTTTTGCAAATGGGGCTGCAAGTAGAGTGGATTTGACCATGGAGGACTCCATAGTTAAGCCCGCTTGAGCTGGAGTAGTACTGGGATGGGTGACCTCCCAGGAAGTCCTTGTGCTTCACCTCTGTAAGCATCACCTAGATCCAATGAGTGCTAAGTGTTCCATTTATTATCATGAGAGATGGATTCGTGTGGATCGCTACTCATGAAACCTGAGTCAACGAGTTTGACTCAAAAAGTATACAGTTAAATCCTGATACTAATATCACAATTTGACTTGTTGCGGAAAAATATCTCCTACTTATCAATTGATGAGCTTAAGGGGCTTTCTAATGAATGGTTGATAAGGCACAACACTTTGTGAAGGTTTTGCAAATGGTGTTGCAAGTAGAGTAGGTTTAACCATGGAGAAAACTCTGTAGTTAAGCTCGCTCGAGCTGGAGTAGTACTAGAATGGGTGACCTCCCGGGAAGTGATGCAGGAGCATCCAGAGGTATAAAGGTAATCCTGTGTCACCCAAAAAAATGTACTTAGACTTAGTTTCTGTTTCATGTGTTTTCATTTTTGGATACCCATTTGGGTCAACTAAAGGTTCCAACTCTCACAGTTCCACTATCAGTGTGTTTGAAAATCCCGAAAAAATAGGAGCATGCAATTGGGCCATCATTTTGGTAAACTAGAAGGTGTGAATTGGCCAGATGAATGTAATCGTGATTTAGAGCATTCCAGAAAAAGAATCAGGTCAAAAGGTCCCACGGTTTGAAAGTTATTGCAGTTTTTCGGGTTTTGGAGACCTCCTAAGAATGCTTCAAAGTCAGGTTAGGGGCATTAAATGACCTCGAAAAGGGCTGAAAAATGGGGGACGAGCGAAGCTGTCCATAGGGCTATAGAGCGCTTCGAGAGCTTTTCGGAAATGTAAATGGTTCGTCAATCGGAGCTACGGTTCAAAAGTTGCGCCTCCCGGAAGTTCGGTTATCGTTTCTGGATTCTTCTAGATTTGCGCTGACTTCTAACGCAGTTTTTGGAACCTTCTATTTGGTCGGTGGATGCCTACTAGCACTTTCTAGAATGTACTCCTAGTCCTTAACCCTCCAGGATCTATTTAAGGAGATTTCTGGCATTGTAAAAGGTAGTTCGGAGTAGAGTTTGAGAGGAGGTACTGAAAGGAGAAATTATCTCCAGATTTATGCTATTGTAAGCCCTTAGGGCATGTTTTGAAGTTTATTTTCTCTGTACTGTTTGTACTAGCTTATTTTCTCAGTTAATATAATTTCCCTTTTCTGTTGTGTCCATTCTGTTCTTGGGTTGTGTCCCCATCAAGTGGTATCAGAGCTGGTTTTCCTGAGTGTGTAGACAGAGCGCCGACTGTGAGGCAGTTTGCACTAGGACTGTGTGGTTGTGGGTTCGAATTAGAAGATGCCTCCACGAAGAGAGCGTGGCGGAAGGGCCAGAGCTATTAATCCTGAGGAGGTTAGAGCCCTCCAAAGGCAGGTACAAGCATTGCAAGAGGAGCCCCGTAGAGGAGCAAATGTTGCCGCTGGTGACGACAGTGAGGATGACAATGAAGAAGAAGTTATGGGACCAGAAGGGGAATTTGACGGAGAAGTTCTGAATCATGCAGAGGAAAGGCTTTTTAGGGCCATTACTAAGTTTGGGAAAAGACCCACAATTGAAGTGGGTGTATTTTCAGGAAATCTGAAACCAGATGAGTTGATCGATTGGATCAATGAACTGGAAGAATACTTTGAGTATGAGGATATCAGGGACCCAGATAGGGTTAAGTTTGCAAAGGCCAAACTGAAAGGCCATGCCAAAATCTGGTGGCAAGAGGTTCAATTGGAAAGAAACAGAAGAGGAAAGGAGAAGATCACAAGGTGGGATCGCATGGTGGACAAATTGAAGAAGCAGTTCATTCCTGTGGACTACGAGCTTGATTTGTTTAAGAAGATGCATGGGTTAAAGCAAGTAGAAAGATCAGTCCAAGAATATACAGAGGAATTTTATTGACTCTTGATTAGAGTGGGGCATGCAGAAGCAAATAAGGAGAAGGTTGCTCGTTATATCAGTGTGTTGCGACCTAGCATCCAGGAGGAATTAAGTCTAGTAAGAATGACTAGCGTTGAAGAGGCATACCAGTTTGCCCTACGAGTTGAAGAGAAGCTGAATAAAAGGTTTGAAGGAAGACAAAGAGGGCGTGGTCAAGGAGGAAGGGGAAGCAGTAGATCATCTGGAGGCCGCAATGAAACCCAAAAGAAAAATGAAGATGTGGGTACTAGCAGGAACCAGAGGAATGAGGGTTTCAACCGCTCCCATGATCAAGACTTTGGAAATCAAAGAGGAAGAGGTAGAGGACGTGGACAAGGAAGAGGAGGCTTCCATGGTACTTGTTTCCATTGCAATGAAGAAGGTCATCGTGCCTTTGAATGCCCTCAACGACAAGGAAGGACAGATAGGAGAGCTGAGGGCCAAGCTAGGGATGAGGATGCACAATCATCACATTCAGAGGATGCAGAAAGAGGAGAGACCTTGGTAAATGAAAGAGTCCTAAGTGATGAGATTGAACCAGGACAACGGAGGAGTTTGTTCCGTACCAGATGCAAGTGTGAGGATAAATGTTGTGACGTGATCATTGATGGTGGTAGCATTGATAACTTGGTATCAGAAGAGATGGTCTCTAAGCTGAAGCTCAAGAGGGAGAAACATCCCTAGCCCTATCGGATTGCTTGGGTAAAAGATGATCATAAGGTCCTGGTAAGTGAACAATGTTTAGTGAAATTCAAAATTGGGAGTTACCATGATGAAGTTCTCTGTGATGTTATTTCAATGGATGTTTGCCATCTATTGTTGGGTAGACCATGGCAGTTTGATAGACATGCAGTACATGATGGAAATGCAAACACATACTCTCTGACAAAGGATGGAGTTCGCCACAAATTGAAGCCCATGAAAAAGGAAGGTGAAAAGGTATGTAGCAGTGTTAGGATTTGTCTTGTTGATGAAAGGAAGTTTTTAGATGGCATGAAACATCAGCATATGTGCTATGCTTTGATTCCTAAGAAAGATAAAGAAGGTAGTAGTGAAATACCACTTGAAGTTTCAGATTTACTAGGGGAGTTTGGAGATATTATCTTTGATAATGTTCCAGATGGATTGCCACCAGTAAGGCAAATCAGTCATTAGATAGATCTGATTTCAGGAGCTAGTTTGCCTAACAAAGCTGCTCACAGGATGACTCCTACTGAAACAGAGGAGCTAAATAGACAGGTTTAGGAGCTGTTGAGGAAGGGCTTGATTCGAGAGAGCCTGAGTCCATGTGCAGTACCTGCAGTACTCGCACCAATCAAGGATGGAGAGTGGAGGATGTGTACGGATTCTCGAGCTATAAATAGGATAACCATCAAGTACCGGTTTTTTTGCCAAGGATGGATGATCTTATGGACTGCTTGAGTGGAGCTCAGTACTTCACAAAGATAGATCTCAAGAGTGGTTATCACCAGATACGGATTCGAGAAGGAGATGAGTGGAAAACAACCTTCAAGACCAAGGAGGGTCTTTATGAGTGGTTAGTCATGCCCTTTGCATTGACGAACGCCCCAAGCACCTTCATGCGGCTCATGAATGAGGTACTTAAGAAGTTCTTGGGAAAATTTGTTATTTTTTATTTGGATGATATTTTAATTTTCAGCAAGACTTTGGAAGAACATTTATTGCATATTCGTAGTGTCCTTGAAACGCTAAGGGAAGAGAAACTGTTAATTAATCTGAAGAAGTGTATCTTTGCAAAAAGGGAGTTAGTCTATTTGGGGTTTGTTATATCACCTGAAGGTCTCAAATTGGATCCAGAGAAGGTAAAAGCCATCTTGGAATGGCCTACTCCAAGGTCTGCTACTGAGGTAAGATAATTTCATGGTCTGGGTAGTTTTTACAGGAAGTTTATTAAGAATTTCAGTGGCATATGTGCACCCCTAACTGATACAATAAGAGGGGATAGAAAAGAGTTCAAATGGACTGCAGCAGCTGCGAGAAGTTTTGAATTGCTGAAGAAGAAGGTGACAGAACAGCCTGTGTTGGCACTTCCAGATTTTAGAAAAGTGTTCCAGGTGGATTGTGATGCTAGTGGCAGTGCTATTGGGGCTCTATTAAGCCAAGAAGGTAAGCCTATTGCATATTTTAGTGAAAAATTGAATGACGCAAAGAAGTATTCTGTTTATGATCAAGAGTTCTATGTAATAGTTCAGGCCTTAAAGAAATGGAGGCATTATTTATTGCCAAAGGAATTTGTTTTGTATACTGATCATCAGGCATTACAGTACCTAAATGGCCAAGTTAAATTGAATCAGAGGCATATGAAGTGGGTAGAGTTCTTGCAGAGCTATACATTTGTGTTGAAGCATAGAAGTGGAAAATCTAACAGGGTTGCAGATGCACTAAGTAGGAGACAGTTGTTGCTTACAGTAATGCAGGTTGAAGTAGTTGGGTTTGATGAACTCAAGAATTTGTACCCCGAGGATCCTGATTTTGCTGAAGCATGGAAAGCTTGTAAAGAACCTGTTGCTGTAGATAGAACCAATTGGTTAGACTATTTGATTCAGGATGGCATGTTGTTCAAGGGTAGTCAATTGTGCATTCCAAGAAGTTCCATGAGGGAAAATCTGATTAAGGAGAAACATAGTGGAGGGATGGCAGGACATTTTGGTCGAGATAAGACCATTGCCATTCTTAGAGAACATTATTTTTGGCCTCAAATTTCACAGGACGTGAAGAAGTTTGTACAGAGTTGCCAGGTTTGTCAAGTTGCCAAGGGGTTTAGTCACAATACTGGCCTATATCAGCCATTGCCTGTTCCATCAAGGTCATGGGATGACATAAGTATGGACTTTGTTCTTGGATTGCCAAGGACATAAAGGGGTAATGACTCAGTATTCGTGGTTGTTGATAGGTTCTCCAAAATGGCACATTTCATTCCATGCCACAAAACTCATGATGCTGTCCATATTGCAGACTTGTTTTTCAAAGAGGTGGTAAGACTACATGGTCTTCCAAGGAGCATAGTTTCTGACAGAGATACTAAATTTGTGGGGTATTTCTGGAGGACATTGTGGAAAAAGTTAAGAACCGACTTGAAATTCAGTTCCACGCATCACCCACAAACTGATGGCCAAACAGAAGTGGTAAACAGAAGTCTGGGCAATTTGCTGAGATGTTTAGTTGGGGATAAGCCCAAGGGATGGGATTTGATTCTACCACAGGCAGAGTTTGCTTATAATAACTCTATAAATAGGAGTACTGAAAAATCACCATTCCAAATTGTATATGGGAGTAGCCCAAGGACTGCACTAGAGCTGAGGAAGATAGAACAAGGGGAGAGGACAAGTGCTAAAGCTGAGGAATTTGCTGAACATATCAAGCGTCTACATGAGGAGGTTCAAGCACACATTACCAAGATGAATCAAGAGTATAAAGCTAGGGCTGATCAAAGGAGAAGACATAAGGAATTCCAAGTAGGAGATTTAGTCATGGTGCACTTACGAAAAGAAAGATTTTCAGCCGGTACTACAACAAGCTGAAAATGAAGAAATTTGGCCCCTGCAAAATTTTGAAGAAACATGACTCAGGAAATGCATATGAAGTGGAGCTGCCAGATGGTATTCACATTTCTCCCATTTTCAACATTGTAGATTTAACAGAGTATCATGATGATGGTGCAGATGAGGAGCTGGTGTTAGAACCATGTCCGATTCCTGCTTCTAAGAAGGAGGAGATAGAAGACATTCTAGATTATCTCCAGATTTATGCTATTGTAAGCCCTTAGGGCATGTTTTGAAGTTTATTTTCTCTGTACTGTTTGTACTAGCTTATTTTCTCAGTTAATATAATTTCCCTTTTCTGTTGTGTCCATTCTGTTCTTGGGTTGTGTCCCCATCAGGAAGTCCCGGTGCTTTACCTCAGTGAGCATCACCTAGATCCAATGAGTGCTAAGTGTTCCATTTATTATCATGAGAGATGAATTCGTGTGAATCACTACTCATGAAACATGAGTCAATGAGTTTGACTAAAAAACTACACAGTTAAATCCTGATAGCGATATCACAGTTTGACTTGCTGTGGAAAACTATCTCCTACTTATCAATTGAGGAGGTTAAGGGTCTTTCTAATGAATGGCTCATAAGGCACAACACTTGGTGAATGCTTTGCAAATGGGTTGCAAGCAAAGTGGGTTTATCCATGGAGGAAACTCTGTAGCTAAGCGCGCTTGAGCTAGAGTAGTATAGGGATGGATGACCTCTCAGGAAGTCTCGATGCTTCATCTTTGTGAGCATCACCTAGATCCATTTATTATCATGAGAGATGGATTTGTGTGAATCACTACTCATGAAACATGAGTTAATGAGCTTGACTTAAAAACTACATAGTTAAATCCTGATAGCAATATCACAATTTGACTTGCTGTAGAAAAACATTTCCTACTTGTCAATATTACATAAAAACAAGTTTGGCATTCAATGCAAAGGAAAGTGGTTTGAAATTTGCCTACCCACGGACACAACCATCAAAAAAGATCACATCAGCATTAGAATCTCCTAAAGGTGGAAAGTATAAGGCCACCTTATAAAAAGGAGAATGTAATCCCGAAAATATAGGGGCAAGGCACACAAGGTATGTTATATTATAGTTTTATGTTTTAATACTCAAGGAAAAATCTATCCTTATTAGTAAAGACCCTTATTTAATAGTTTTTCCATTACATTTTCAATTATATATATATATATATATTACAATGATGTTATTGAAACTTTTGATAGAGTATAATTATATTTATTTTAGAATTGTATTTAGAAATTTGAGTTGGTCAGTTTGTACAAAGAGGTTAGTATATTTTCTAATAAAAGAAGTAAATTATCAAATGCTCATAGTGCTAGTGCAGGAAGTGAGATCCTCATATGAATGGCTGTTGTGCCAGTGTGAGAGATGAGTAGCCCTGTATGAATGACTAGATGAAAAATTAATATTATTGTGTCAGTCCATTGGACTGATACCATGGAGATTAATGGGACTCGAAGCATGAGGTACGTGGGATGTTAAGATCTTCATCTAACAGTCATGGTCGAGGATTAATACATAATCTCCATGTGCCAGAATGTTCTGATGATGAAAACATAGGCATATGTGATTGACCTTGGATAGAGGATATCCCATCCAAGAAGAATTTTAAGTGGTGCGCTCCCGTGAAGACAACAAGGTAGCTATGAGCTAGGAAGCTTGATCTGGAGATGTCCTTAATATTTCGGTTAAATTAGAGGGTAGAATAATATAGTTATCTTTGTTATTTTTGTGATTCTAACCATTATCTTGCAAGTATAACTTGTCCCAAACTAGCCCTAATAGTGGGGACATTACTGTGGTATCATAGCTATGGTCTTGACATCGTGTAGGGTAAATGCAATTATAACATTTCAATCAATAAAATATTGAATATAGTTGATAAAGAAGTTTGGAAAATGATTAAACAAATGATGAATATAAGTTCAAACAAGTGATTTATTGTCAAGATGGGAGAGCTAGAGTAAATCCGCTCGAGATAGGTAGATTCCAAGATAGGTAAGGACATGGGTTCCAATGCCTTAAGGAAAGATTCCAAGATGGGTGAGGACATGGTTTCAAATGCCTTGAGCAAAGAGTCCAGGATAGGTAAGAATATGATTCCAAAAGCCCTAAAAGTCCAAGATGGGTATGAACATGCAGTCCCAATACCTTGAGGGAGCCTACTTGTAGACGAGTATCTAGCACTCTGTGACAATGAAATTTCAATACTATAAAGATATCATGTAAGAAGAAAAACAAAGGACTTGAGCTCAATATGCCATTAAGTCTATCTTAGTGTTCATGAAGAGACCTGCCAACTACGACAAAGGATATTGAAATTATGAAGATCAATCATATCATATCTTTCAATTATCAATCATCAATCTTACATTCACCATTCTAATCATGGTCAATCACTCATAGCATGTGATCAATATTATCCCCAATTTTAGACTTGGAACTTGAACAAGAGCCATGGATTTATTTTGTCAATCAAATGAAATTGTAATTGCTTGAGGACAATCAATTTTGGGAGGGTAGGACTATGAGATCACCTTTAATAATAAAATCTTATATTAAATTATAATAGTTGACATCCCAATTTCAACTCTGAGAACAAAATGATTACTAGATATCTGGATGAGAGATTAATTGTGATATTACCCATTTATATTAAATGTTTCATTATAGAAATTGATCATTAAATAAACATCTAAAATTAATAAAACAAATAATTATATATTAATAAATGAACAGATAAATAAATATATAAATACTATTAACTAAACTAAATCAATGAATCAATGAATCAGTATATAAATAACTATAAACTAAATCCACTGACACAAAATGTACTAAACTGAAATTATGAGTCATGAAGCGACGCAACCAATCTTTGATATGTGCACTATAAATATGACTAATGTTAGGTAAACAGGTCATCGAATGGGAAATTAAATTCAATATTTTTTGTGGACATATTACACTACCACCGAATAAGCAAAACAACCAATAAAAACAAGTTTGGCATTCAATGCAAAGGAAAGTGGTTTGAAACTTCCCTATCGACGGACACAACCGTAAGAAAAGATCACATCAGCATTAGAATCTCCTAAAGGAGGAAAGTATAAGATCACCTTATAAAAAGGAGAATGTAATCCCAAAAATAAAGGGGCAAGGCACGCAAGGTATGTTATATTATAGTTTTATGTTTGAATACTTTAAAAAAAAAGCTATCCTTATTAGTAAAGACCCTTATTTAATAGTTTTTCCATTACATTATCAATTAGATATTATATATATATATATATATATATATATATATATATATATATATATATATATATATATATATATATATATTACAATGATGTTAATGAAATATTTGATAGAGTATAATTATATTTATTTTAGAATGGTATTTAGAAATTTGAGTTCGTCAATTTGTACAAGGAGGTCAATAGATTTTCTAATAAAAGAAGTAAATTATCAAATGCTCATAGTGCTAGTGTAGGAAGTGAGATCCTTATATGAATGGCTATCGTGCCAATGCGAGAGATGAGTAACCCTGTATGAATGACTAGATGAGAAATGAATTTATTGTGTTAGTCCATTGGACTAACACCATGGAGATTAATGGGACTCGAAGCATGGGGTATGTGAGATGTTAAGATTTCCATCTGACTGCCATGGCTGAGGATTAACACATAATCTCCATGTTCCATAATATTTTGATGATGTCAACATATGCATATGTGATTGGCCTTCGATAAAGAATGTCCCATCCAAGAAGAATCTTAAGGGGTGTGCCCTCAGGAAGATGACGAGGTAGCTATGAGCTAGGAAGCCCAAACTGGAGACATCCTTAAGATTTGGGTTAAATTAGAGGGTATAATAATATAGTTAGTTTTGTTATTGTTATGATTCTAACCATTATCTTGCAGGTATAACTTGTCCCAAACTGACCCTAATAGTGGAGACATTAACCAAATACATTCTAAAAAACAATCAAAAGGGAAACTAGACTTGTGAAGCATCACCTCATGTTAGCAAATAGTCCTATCACACTCAAATGATTGCCTACAACTTTGGATGCTACAACATGGATCACAACTACTCAAGTCTGCTTAGGAAGATGGGACTGATAATGCAATGTAATATCTTACTTAGATATTCTTTTCAATTTTTTCCGCAATGAAATTTTCAGAATCATAAACCAGAATTTCATGCAATAATGACCAGCAAATACCGATAATTAACCAACAACATTAACCATTTAATAACCAACAACTACTCCAGATATTGTTATTGTATTATAAACCAGCAATGGAATATATATACAATCGTAAAAACAGTGATAACACTCATATTGGCTAACTAGAAAAGATCCTGAAAAGCAATTGTTAACTCCATTGCAAATTCACTGCAATAGATGAATCAGGGCTATGTCCAATCCACCCAAAGAAACGAAGGATTTGCGTCCTCAGATTCCTGAAAGAAGTTGAAGCTTCCTAATTTCTCCAAGAGAAGCCTCAACCCAAATCGATATCCAAGCATCCCCAAAAGAAATCATGTCTCCTCCTTTTATTGTCCAATGCCATGACACTCTAGCTTCCTCTACCCTTTCTCCTTGTCATCTTGTCATTTCGTCTCTTTATTAATGCCCCTTTAATATTAAATTGGCCCTTTTATAAATCTGTATTAAACTCTCATAAGCCAAATTAAATATTTCATGAATTTGACTTTAGAATTCATAGTTCCCCAAAAAGGGGAAATTACAAGTCCTTCCTCCTCGAGATTTCTTGTCCTCAAACAATCGCTACTAGGATCCCATATAAATCTTCAAGTAGGCCTGTAACCCATTCTGAAAATTACTGCTACACCCATCTGCTATGCTTTTTTGATTAAAACTACTCTAGACCCAAAATTGTGTAGCCACTCATCAATACGTTGCTAGGGTAATGCGTGAATCATACCAATACCAGGATCCAACACTACTATACTATCACGACCATCAGATATGAGAAGATATAAATGTCTTGTGGAGCTATTAATCCTGGACAACTCTGCATTTGTGAGTAATCTCCTGTGGAAATGTCTACTGATCTTTATCATAACTGTCCATCTTGAACTACCGATGAAAGAATCAAATTGCTCGATAGCTGAAATCAGTACCATAGGTGCAGAGATGATATACATTCCGTCATCAGTCTGACACATAGTTCCAAGAATCATGGCGATTCATGCGATTCACGCGATTCGGCGATTCGATTCAAGCCAAACGATTTTTTGTGAATCGGTGAATCAAATCAGCGATAAAGGGTTTATGAAATAAGTTACTCACTAAATTTCAAGGGTTTTTTAAATTTTCCGATTCATGGCCGATTCGATTCCGATTCATGGCCGATTCACGATTTGATTCAGCCTTGCCGATTCCAATCCGATTCCGATTCTTGTTACTTTGGTCTGACATACACCTAGGTCTGACGCTGTCATGAGTAAAGAAAGGACTAGGAATCCATCTCCTAGGATTAAAATATAACTCCCATCAATCCTCAACCAACATCTATTCAGTTGGTGAAGCAAGGAGTCTATACAACTCGTGTGTAAGTCAAAAGCTGAAACTATTTGTAAGCTGATCAGAGAATGAGAGACAATTTTAAATCTGGAAATCAAGTCACCATACCAATCCTATGAACCGAACTCACCCCTAGGAATTGTAACTGGGTCCCACATCCTCCAGTTAGGATCATCCTCTTCATGGGTTTCGAACTCAGCTCAAAAGTGGATTATCAAATGTCCAATCAGCATCCACCTCAAACAAGGAATTGTCTACTAGCTGAAAATGATCCAAAGTTCTGTTAATTTCTTGGGGCAGCCATCCAAGTGGTAAGTATGCTGAATGCTATCAAGTTCCTTAATCACTTCCTGGAAAATCTCATGTCTTCTTTTATCCTCCTGGTCCCTAGATTGTTTGGTGACCACAATCTTATTTCAGCTTAATGAAGAGTAACTTGTGTATTGTTCAATGCCTCCCAAGCATTCTTAAGCTTCCTATTGAGCTTATTAACCTCATCCACCTTTTTCCCTAGTTGATTAACATATAATTCAACACCTTCTAAACTATAATCTGTGTCTAAAATCAAACACAAATAATCCAATTTCAAAGATTCTAAGGCTACTCTAACCCTTTGTAAATCAGAAATAATAGAATTGCTTTTATCCCGTTGTGCCTCTCTTCTATTTGTACATTCCTTTAGATATCTTCAACAATCTTGTGAGTATCATCATAACACACCAAAGTTGCAACAATCATCTCTTCATCAACTTTCAACTGTTTTTTCAAAGTATCATTGTCACTTTGGCATGTATTTCCTAGTTGGTCACCCATAACATCGTTATCCTGCAATTTTGTTTTTTATTGTTCTACTAAATCACCATCATGTATATGTGAGTTGTCACTAAAAATACATGATTCATCTCTCCTCACAACGATGTCATCATTGTCATCCTATGCTTCAAGCTCCTTGTTTGATCGAGTTGTGTGCAATGACAAGGTGGTTGTCATGTTATCATTTTCAGACAAATTCTTATCATTTGAAGTCTCCAACATGTTCTTTCCTCCAATTAGACCATCCTCTTCAAGATGTTTGTCTATAACCAACTCCAAGTCACCAGTGTAGAGAGATGTATAACCAATACTTGTGTTATTTTCTAGGGGCAAGTTTATATCTTCTTCATTGCTGGCCTGAATTTCTTTCTTTGCCTCAACATCATTATACCCCTTACAAATGTGATTAGGTGTCCATGTTTGCTGGCATGTGAAATAAATCTGATCTCTTCTCATTTTGTTTTTGCTCATTTTTAGAGATCCTTCAACTTGTATGCCTGCTGGAATATGTAATCTTTCTTAAGAAATTTTGAAACAACAACCTAATCATCTCCTCACAACCTAAGTGAAACTTGAGAATGAAAAATCTAATTTTTTCCATTAGTTCTAGAATGTTTACCTTCTTTCCACAAGTAGGGTGTTTGTCATCATGTAACCCTTATAGGCTGTCCACAATAAGCTGCAAAACTTTCTTCAACACATTATCATTATAGGGTGCTGTAGGTGTTATCCATGTGATTTCACTGAGACATGAAACCACTGCCAGTCCAACATTTTTATCCGGATGTTTCGTAAACCTTTGCTGAACCAAAGCAATCATTGAGCCCAATTGAGAAGTCTGCAATCTGCCTGGTCTACTTTAGACAAATATGTTTCTAATTCTTCTAGCTTGAAGATAACACCATCTAGGTTTTGCATGGACTTCAATTCTAAGCCAATCATATACAACCAATTTCCTGTAACCGTTTCTTTTTGCAAATCTCGAAGTTGGTCACCATTGAATGTATTATTAAATTCTTTTGAGAAGAGGCTAGTTTTAATCTTCTCCATTGTCTAATTTGGTTAAATAGTTTGCATTCACTCACTGTTGAATACCAATAGCTTTGCTTGTCATGAAAACTAAGTCAACTGGTTTTAGACTCTGAATACCTTTGTTAATATTTCTCACTAAAAGGATTGCCATAAGCACTACCAACTTCATACATTTATCTCCACCTTGGAAGAAAATAGTTGGTTTCTCTACCTCACTGATATTGTGGAAGGATATGTATATTTTAACAGTCTGACTAATTTTGATAGTCTAAAACTAATAATTTTATTGAACAATGGCCATATAACTGCATAATTTATCTACAATAGTTCCAACAATGACAACTGACCTGGTATAGACCAAAGTAACGTGACTCGGACCCGGTTCGGACTCGGTGAGGGTAACTTGACTCGTGACCTGGCTTGGACTCGATAGTGACTCGACAGTGACTTGGGAAAGTGAAAAAACCTCGAAAATTTGAGATTTCTTAGGATTTAAGGAACATTCCATGCTTCCATTATTGAATAAAGCTTAAATACACAATAACATCATAAAATAGAAGGTAATTTGATCACAATGCACATAAAAGTTAAACATACATCGATTACAAAAGTACAAAAGTACAAAAGTAAATTGCTAATACTAAAATTTAAATAGTAGCTAAAGGAAATAGAAAAGTAAAACATAGAATTGTAAATATATAAAATGATAAATCCATGAAACCCATCAAAATGTATATCAAATCCATGAAATCCAACACATCAATAGTCATCATCAAACATTCCAAATTCTGATCATATGTTAAGTTAAACAAAAAGTTAAAACAAGACTATAGCTATGGCTACTAGTCCTCATCGTCATCCTCATCCCTAACCTCAACCTCAAGCTCAATATAATCTATAAAATGCCTCTTAGTAAGATGTCTAAGGTAGGTCCTGGATGACTGATTAGCCATAGCATTAGCCTGTGAGGTGCCTCTAGGATCAACTGTAGTCTCTGCCAGTGCCTATGAGCTGGCACTAGGAACAACTGTAGCTCTTTGGTCCTCTGCTGCCATAGCCACGATCTCAGCCTCTTTGTCAGCCTCGTCAACCCACTCTAGGTCCTCATCATCAAAGACAAGATTAGTAGCCTCAATGATCCACTCAGACTTTGGATCAACCTCCCCTAGAGTAATCAGAGAGGTGTCACAATCCAAAATCTCCCTGGACCTAATGCACAGGTTGTAATGCACAAAGACTAGCTTATTCATTTTCTCCACAGGCAACCTGTTACGCCTCTTCAAGTGGATGTACTCAAACATGCTTCAGTTGCGCTCACATCCAGAAGTGCTACTTGGTTGGCTCATTATGCGGGATGGTGATTTGCTAAAGGTTTTTGGTTCAAGGCCCAAACATTTGTCACCATCTATCTGAATTTTGAAAAAAAGGAAAAGAAAAAAATATTAGTCTCATTTCAAAATTTGAACTTTAACGCTAGAAATTTAGAAATTAGATTGTATAACACTTAAGCTTCAATTTTTGCCTAGCTGCAATTTTGTACGACCACCTTTGCAAATTTGACTTGAAAAAATGGGCCCTGATGCATTATTGTAGGCATCCATCTCAAGCAATATATTTGTCGCACTAGTGGCCATCTTCGATATCATAGTGTATAGGCCACTAAGAACCTCCTCATCTGCCTTGAAATCTTCACAGAAACGGTATGCCGGATTGAGGTAATAGGTTGCTGCATGGATGGGCTTATGAAGCTGATTTTACCATCTCTAATCAATTATGTCCGAAATAGGGCCATACTTGTCCTCAACTCCTACATATTGGCCTTAATAGCCTCCTTGGCCCTATCCATGCCCTCATATATGTAGCCCATAGCGGGCTTCTCCCTATCAGGAACACGTAGGAGGGCTACAAGGGGCTCAGTGATCTACAAAACATTTAAACAAAAAAATAATTTAGTGAATGATGAAACTTTGCAAAGTTGCACAATTAAAATAAAACAAAAATATGTATGAGATAAATTAATTTATAAAATTTTAATACTTAAGTTTTTAAAATTTAAATTACCTCCACAATCTCCTTACATGGCTCCTAAAAACCTTCATCATAAATGCATTTTGTTGCATCTATCTTTGCAGGGGTAGTGGCGAAGGAGGAGAAACTCCATTGTGGACCAACAAACATGTACCTCAAAGCTAACCTTGAACTCAGCAAGGATTGTGTGATAAAATTAGAGGCAAATCTTGTGATATTGGGACGAGGCAACTCCTTTCCCTTCATGTATTCCCTCATAATGCTGAGGACCAAGGCATGATTATAGAGGAACTTGCAAAGATTTTTGACCTTAGCAACACATGATTTCACCCATTCAAGCTTGCCAATATCCTCTAACATGAGGTCGAGGCAATGGGCCGCATAGGAGTCCAAAAGATTCTTGGGTCTCTCTTCATCAAAAGTTTCCCTGCAGCAATTTTAAATTAGTTAGCAAACAATTAAAAATTTAGATGTGTTAAAAAAAATTTAATTTTCAAAATTTAATGAAAAACAAAAATAATTTTTTTAGAACTTAGAAGTTAGAAGTTAAAATTTTACCTGCAGCAACATAATTAGCTGCATTATCAGTCACCACTTGGACAACATTCTTTTCCCCCACCTCCCTTATGACCTCCTCAATAGCCTCACATAAGAATTTTGCATTTTTGACATGTGAGGAAGTATCTATAGACTTCAAAATCATGGTAGATCCTGAAAGTGAAAATTAAATAAAATGATTATCATTGAATAGTCAATAAAACAACATTTAGTTAGTCAATAATACATTAAATTTTAGATTTCAAGAAGTAGAGGATGATGAATTACCTCCCTTAGAAACAAGAAAATTTGGGAGAGACATTTTCTCCTATTTTTCCATCCATCTGTCATAATGGTACACCCCCTTTGGCTCCAATTCTTTCTATGGTCCTCCAACTCAAGTTTCATCTCCTCAACCATTTCTAGCCACTCAACTCATCTTTGGTGGGGGCTTTAAACTCCACACCACAAATGGAAACCGCATCAATCATCCCCTGCCAATAAGGAGTCCTGTTACATTTATAAAAACATTTTAATTAGCATATTTCAACATCAAGTTAAAATTATAAAATTTTATTTTAAAAATTGAATTTAAAAGCTAAAAGTTAAAATGTAAAACAATCAAATATAAATGAAGTTGAAGTACCTGATTGCTATAAATGAAATGTTGCAAAAATTCCAAAACTTGCAAATTGCTCTTATTCCAGCTTCATGGATCTCCCTATTCCAGACCAAGCTCTCAAGTGAGGGTTGTGCACTAGGAGTGGAACGTGGTACAAAAAAATTGTCCAACCTAGATTTTTTGACTTTAGGACGAAAGGTAATGCCAGTACTACTAGCAGGGGCAATGCCACTAGCAGTGCACAGGAATAGATGTAGAAGAAGTACGTCACTAGCAGAAGCACTAGGACGATGGGGGGAAGGGAAGCACCTTCTCCAACACAACCTATTGAACCTAGGGGTGTAAAACTAGATACAAAAACAGTTCCAGATGAGCGTGGAAGGGAAATGGAACCAATCTGAGCTAACTTTGCAAATTGTTTTTGTTTTAATTCCTTTTCTTGTTCATATTTTTCTAAGGCAACATAACAAAAACGTTTAGCCTCACGAGTCGTAGCTTTACAAGGCTCAGCATTATGACCATGTATGCCAGTGATATGGTATTTCAATCTATTTATCCCCTCACTATTAATGACCTTACAAAATAGGCATGTTGTTTGGGTTCTACCTCTACCCGGAAATTCTATGGTGTACTTCCAACACTCATCTTTTTTATTGCCTTTAGAGAGCGTGGGTTTTTTTAGCTGGAGGAGCCATTATGAATAAGGAAAAATGTCAAGGTTGCTGCAATAAGACATTTTAGACCAAAAATTACCTTTTAAGCATTGTATTTTATGAAGATCTAAAGTAAAACAAAACCCATAAACATATAGAAAAAATTCATCCAAAAAAACCCATAAGCATAGAGAAAAAAATCATCTAAGTCCAAAAAATTAACTCTCACCTCTTTGAAATGAGTTGAGAAGTGTTGAGAAGAACTCTTATAAACTCCTTGATGATCTAAATGCAACCATATAGTTGCGCCAATGTCACAAATGCAAACTTTTCTCCTCTTCCTTTCAGATGGTTGCAAAACTATGGCACTCTATTTCTCTTTTTCCTCTCTCTCTTTCTTTTTCTTACAATAGAGTGTTAATGAAAGCCCTCTTAGGGTTATAAGAATAACAAAGAACAAAAAAAATATTAAAAAAACATTTTTTTTGTGTTATTTTGCCTTAGTCGGAAACTAGCTGCTGCGGCTGGGTCAAGTGAGTCATGACCCGCGAGTCACACCTTGACTTGCGAGTCAGGCGAGTCACATCACCTGACTCACCAAGCCCGAGTCATGGGTCATTTTGACCTTGCAAGCCATTGGTGACTAGCCGACTCGCAGTGAGTCTCATTACTCTAGACAACTGAGCAATTATCAGACTCATAATTTAACAAAATATCGTGGCATCCATATTTGCAGTGGTTCAACTATGAGTAGACCAATTCGGCCATCAGCTGGAGTTCACGACAACTTAATTTCCTCACAGAATTGTAATGGTAGATTCTTGAGTCACTTATTTCGATTGACCGTAGGCACACAATACCCAAACTTGTCCATGACAATTCAAAATTTCACACAAACCTTTATTGTGTGATTCGCGTTGATATTTCTGGGTAGAGTCTATGCTAAATTTGGAGACTCAGCTATCTAGAATCCTGTTCAGTAGCCAATGATTGTCTCAGTGAATTCAAACTGGAATTATCACTGCTCTATTCTTTCACACTGATATTCCTAGTCAGAAGTGAGATTGTATTCATCTTCCTTCGATAGTTTATATTTCAGTTCCTAATTTCTTCTACAGAACGACATAACTCTTGTTAACTCATTCCTTTTTTTTGCAATGGTATCAACTTCAACCTTCTGTCACAACAATGACCATAATTAGAATGCGTTGTTTGTTAATTGCTTCTTGTAATGCACACAAGTGTATATTTGTTCATCCACCTAATAATAACTTTAGGACTTCTAGTAATATTTTGTCTCCAGTCATGCTGTTTTGGACTTCACAACATGCATCCATCAGTCTCGTTTGCTAAGAAGACCATTTACTTAGTGATATTAATATATCTCTGATGACAAATACAATATCTGACGTTATTTTATGAAAAAAAGAGGGGGGTTGATTGCTTTGTCTTTTGCATCTAGCAATGCCATCTTGCCTTACTGGCATTGGAACTTCACACAAGATAGAGACTTGATTACGTGTTTGCTCTTTCTTCATTCAACTTGTCATGATTCTATTCATTGGTGTTACTCTCTAAACGGGTCCATTTCAATTTCTTGTGTAACATTGAAATGACAATAGTAGCTACTATTGCTAGGGTGCTGAATAGCTGAATACACATGCGAACTCCTGCTCTTCAACACTCTTGAGGGATATCTTGGCTTGAGTGCTTCCGATTTTCAGTTCTATGATGTCACATGTTGCCGACAATACTAAGGATCTTTATTCGTTACAATTTCCTACCTTTCTTATCCTAGGTGACTGCTCTTGGAGATATGTAGCTTAATATGCCTAGCGAAATAAAACTCCATATAGATTCATTTAGAAATCATCACGATAGGTAATTTGTCTTGCAAACTTCACCATAACTCTTGTCCCATTGTTTAGGTGAACAAAACTGAACGAACACCCACTGCAAACGCAATCCTTTCTAGATTTTGCTGCTTTCTGGAAACTTGAGGCACAAAAATAATTTATGTAGGGACCGTAGTAATCACGATACCACCTAATTTTCTCTCCATAAATAATGATGAAATTAGCGAATGTAGGGGATTGGGCACTTAACAGACCGAAGCCAAAAGAAAGGCTTCCAACTATACCTTACCTTTAGTTACAACAACCATAGAAATATTGCACATTGTCACAACGTCCTAAAATATGCTTATGGCAACTAATTGATTTGGAATATATATATCCGACCAACAATATAACTACCTTCCATCCAATGAATATCTGAAAAAAATTGAAGTTTCACGTTTTGGACTTTTTCAGTTTCCAATACTCAAGATTTTCAAATTCCTGTCTAGAAAGATATTTATTCACTGCATCTATGCTTATATGTAATGTCCCCACTAGCGAGGATAATAATACCTGCAAAACCAATGTTAGAATTTATACAATAATAAAATATAATTCACTATTCTACCCTCTATCCTAACCCAACCTTAAAGACGTCTCCACATTGGGATAACTTTAGACCTTTCTCCATGGGTGTAGATGTAGGTTTGCAATCCCGCATATGAAACTTGATTAAGAGAGACCTTACATAGTTGGACTAAGAAATGAATATGCGAGTAGATTGTTGGCAACCACAACACCTAGGCAATAATGCATGAGCCCAAGGTCAATCATATCGAAAGACTGGCATAAAATCTGTTTGAATCCCTGAATCAAAGATGTTGAACTTCTAATGACGATCAAATTATCCACATAAATTACTAGGAGAATGATGTCACTGTCAGTAGTCTTGATGTACAAATTTGAGTATGAAGAACTCCTCTTGAAGTCTTGATCACTGAGATACTTATTAATTTTCATGTACCAGGTCCTAGTGGCCTGCTTCAAACCATAGAGAGCTTTCACTAGTCTAAGAACTTGGTGTTCTTTACGAGTAACCGTAAAACTAGGAGGGTGTGTCATGTAGACCTCTTCTTGTAGGCTACCATTTAGGAAAACACTCTTGACGTCCATCTGATGGATCTTACTGCCAAATTGTGTTGCCATGGTTAGGACTAATTTGATTGTGCTCATTTTTACAATAGGAGCAACAGTTTAGTCATAATCAATGCCTTGATACTGAGAAAAGCCCTTTGCAAGTAAATGAGTTTTGTACTTATCCAAAGTACCATCAAACTTGTATTTGATTTTGTAAACCCATTTGCAGCCAATGGGTTTTTTCCTTGGTGGAAGATTAGAAAGGACTCAGGTGTTATTCTTCAGCAAGCTTTGGTGTTCAGATGTCATGGCTTGTTCCCACTCTAGAATTCCTTTTACCTTAGAATATGTTTGAGGTTCAAACACACTATAAATGTTGGTCATGAGAGCAAAGTTAATGGACTTTGTAGGTTTGTGCTCTTTTCGAGCAGTTCTCCAATCAATGAGCTCATCATTTTGAAGATCAGCAAGTGTCCTAGCCCACCACTTAGGCCGGAGAGGAGAATGAACAATATTAGTTCTAGGAGATGTTCAATGACCTTGTTCCTCTTTAGAATAATCGGGATCAAACTCAGGTGAAGCATCTGCATATCTAGGTGATCCTGCAGGAGAAGCCGAAGGTGTCTGTACATGAATCACTAGTATAACTAGAGCTGTAGGAGCTAATGAAGCCCTCCCATCAGGTGGACCTAACGGAAGTCGAACTCCCAAATCATGAGCCTCCATAGGTTGGTCTGCTGGATCAGGAACAAGAGAAACATGCATGAATGGTCCTCGCTGCTCATCAAAGACTACATAATGATTGTACAAGAGACGAGATCTTGGCATAACGACTGCTCATCAAAGATTGTACATAACGACTGCTCATCCAACAAGCATGCTTTTTTGACTCTTGGCATCCAACTTGGTGCGTGAGGTATTGGGGATCGAAACAAAAGCAAGAGAGCCAAAAACCTTTAGGTGACTTATTCTAAGCTTGCCACTTAACTAAGTCTCTTCCAGAGTCTTACCTTTGACCACCATTGTGGGTGACCGATTCGAAAGATAAATTGTAGTGTTTACTGCTTCTGCCCAAAACTTCTTCGGAACATGTCTGTGTTCAAGTATGGATTGAGCCATCTCGATGAGTGTTCTGTTCCGATGCTGAACTACATTTTTCTATTGTGGTGTGTGGGATGTGGTTAACTAGCATTTGATGCCATGAGTATCCAAGAAGCTAGAGAATTCATTAGAACAAAATTCCCTCCATTGCTTGACCTAAGAGCAATAATATATTTCCAAGACTTTTTTCCAATTAAAGGTTTAAACTTCTGAAATACAGTAAATGTTAGTTTTGTAGGATCGTTGCATATGTAATTGCATTGCCTTCTTGGTGTGTGTTTTCCAAAATGCAACTCCCTCTCTTATACAGTAATCCATGAAGGGACATATCCATTTGTTAATATAATTATTTTTTTATTAAACAAACACACACACATACACACACACACACACATATATATTAGATACATAATATTATAGATTATATATAACTCTAGTTTAGTCTCTTAAGTTTATCCAACTGAAGCTACCAAACGTTAACAGTAAATGCTTCTGATTTCTTTTAAAGAAGATATACCCACATTTTCCTACTGAAATCATCAACAAACAACAAAAAATACTTGGACCAAAGAACAAAAGGAGTGGCCATAGGGCTGTAGATATTGGCATGAACAAGCCAATGTATTTGAGAAGCTCGCCATGAATTGCGACTGGTGAAAGGTGTGCGATGCTGCTTCCCAGCTTGACATGCATCATAAACTCCAAGCTGTTGAATCTGAATTTTTAGCAATCCGAGGACAAGCTCTTCTCGAGAAAGCTGAGAGAGATAATGCACATTTAAGTGCCCATACTGTTGATGCCGTAGTGTGTTGACAGAAGATTGCCGGGAAGCCATAGCTAAGTCCTGAGAATCACCAGAATCACTAAGTCTAAAAAGACCATGAGCTTCAAGACCCACTGCAACAATAGACTATTGATCAGTGACGGTGTACTATTGATGTGAACTGAATGTGACATCCAATTGTGGAGAGTGTTGCAACAACTGACTGACTGATTGTAGATATAATTCCATCCCTTAAACATGGTACACATCAAGGAAAATGAAATTCCTCCCAAAAGATTGAATTTGAATGTTGCCTTTGCCGACAATGGTGTACTCTTCCCCTCTGCCAAAAATAACAAAATTTGAATAAGGCTGCTAGTCCGTGAACCAGTCTTTGTGGTGGGTGAAATGATTAGAGGCACTTGAATCAATATACCAGGTAGATGACTTCACATGATCCATAGGTCTTTTAGCCATGAAGGCATAAAAGAAAGATTCTGTCTGCTTAGTATGCTCTACACTATTTTCTTTGGGCTGCAAACTAAATTGATTAGATTGGGCAGTTAAGCGTTTTCGACATTCAAACTTCATGTGACCAAACTTGTGGCAATAGTTGCATTGAATTTTTTTTTTCTGGTGCCTTTTAAAGCTCGAGTAGAGGAATTTTGCTATGAATGAGACTTGCCTTTATCCTTCTGAAAGGATTTAGCAGCAAAGGCTTGCTTTGTGGAGGTGGAGGTGGGATTGCTATCGAACTTTTGTTTCCACCGATCTTGCTGAAGTAGAAGTGTGCAGAGATTTGTAAACTTTAGATCAACACCAATAGAAGTGATGTTGAAAGTCTTGATAAAATGCTCGTAGGATTTGGGTAAACTCCTGAGAGTTATGACCACAATGTCCTCTTCCTCCATCTTGTGTCCAATGGCAAGCAACTAATCACTGATTTCCCGAACCCTATTTAGGTGTTGCTAGAGTGATTTCTGCTCATCCATGATAATAGAAAACATAGTGTTCTTGAGAAAGAAGGCTCTGTTTTTGTTTGGAGTCTCATGAAGTTTCTAGAGATGCTCCCATATCTCGGCAACGCTTTTGCCAGTTGGAATCTGATGCAGCTGATCATCAACTACAGATAATATGAGAAGCATCACCATCTCCTAATTATTTTGATCCCATGCAATCTTATTAGGACGAGCTTGAGTAGGTTGAGTTGTACCCAAAACCACTTGATCGCTACTATGATATTTGAAGATGTTTAGCATCCGCTGTTTCCACATGCCATAATTACGACCGTTGAACTTCTGATTTCCCTCGAGAAAAATATTAGTTAGAGATGCCATAGCACGTTTTTCAGTGAAAAAGCGTGAAAATTTATGAAGGCATGTACTTTGAGGGAAAACAACAGAGCCTCTAGAAAAAATGAAGAGGTATGCAAAAGAGAGCTCGAAAAAACCGGAAAGAATATGCTATCGGATTCTGGATCTGCTGACTCGAAGACCAAGGCCTGCAAATTGAGGCACCCAAAAAAACATACGACAACCCAGTTGAGCTCCCTTAAAACCCACCAAGAATAAGTAAAATAATTTCGGATCCAATACTAAAAATTAGAATTTGAAACCTTACACTAACAACTTCAAAGCCTTGAAACCTTACATTTAGCGGATTTGAATTTTTGTGCCCTTCACTTTTTTAAATATGTGGAGATCCTTTAGATATGAATGAAAATTTCTCAAAGTTCAAATAGTGATCTGTTTTTAAATTAGTATTATTGAGTGTGGTACATTATGCTTTATACATTGCATTGAATGCATTTGAACTTTGATGTGCCTCTCTTTTCTAGATATAGAGGTCTGCGTGTACACACACATGGCAGCCATACCCCTGTGACACTATGATTTTGTGTTTCCATTGTAGCATGAAAGCAATGCACTTAGTGGATTTGAACTTTTCTTACACCCAGATTCTTAAACATGTAGAGGCCCTTGAAATATGAAAGAACATCTCACTGAAATCAAACTGTGACTGGCTTTTAAATTAGTGTTATTGTCCTTGCTATATTTCCAATTCTAGAGCATGATTTGAATGTCTCAACATTTACTTACTAAGGTACTATTGTTTGGTGGCATACTCGTTGTTTTTTTCCATGCAGTCTTTGAACATTTAGATTTGGTATGGCTTTTGAATGCTGGTGGCTAAGAAATATTATAGTTGTGGAATATTTTAAATTTATCATATCAAATTGCAAGGAATTTTAGTTGGTATATTTATTAGTTTTGTTCATGCTTCTTTTACTTCTGCAGGCACGTAGATTATTACTTGATCCGGCCATACATGAAGAGTTCACTCGTTTAAAGGTAGAAACAGGCACATCTTGAACCTGATTAAATGCTTGTTAATATTCTTGGATGTATAATTTGTTTCTTGCATTCAATTTCTGATTGTATGGTTGTTACTGGACTTCATCTCTTGAATATTTTGAATATTTGGCCATATAAAATACATTTGGATTGAGACTAATAACTAACAAAAGATGATAGTCATCCAATTATTCTGCAGGCTTGGATGTATTTACATATCATCAAGGTCACCATTTGATTGGGGTACTTGGTGATAGTGTTACTTGGAGACAATGGAGACTAATAAGGATACGAGTATGACTAAATTTCAAAAATAGGAGACGGAGATGCCAATCTTTTTAAAATAATTTAATTTCCAAAAAATATCGTGAGATAGAACTGTGAAAGCCAAAATATTAACTTTTTATATACAAATCAAAATGTTAAATGCCATTGTATTGAAGAGTTCAAAAATTGTCACTACATATTTCTTACTGGATTTACCATTACATATTAAAATTCAAAATTATTGATAGTTTGATGCCTACAGGCGAACATCAAACAAATATTTGAAATCTATCGTCTGCTCTTAATGTTTTGATCATCCATATAAAGGTCCTTAGGTGTGATGCTCTACAAATAATTAATTGCCCTCAAACTTAGATTCCTTATAGGTAGTACAACTGTGGGTAATTCATAAGGTCAACTGGTTGAACCACTTCATCTACCATGGCTGTAGCATCTTCATCGTGATTCTCATTCAAGGGTTTCACCTCCATGGTTCCACCACTGCTCTATAGGGTCTTTCGCTGCTCACATATCATATAAAGTTTCCACTGAAGAAAAACCACCATGCCCACGTGAAAACTTATTCCGTTGAATCCTCCAAATTGAAGCATCATCACCTCAACTATCTCAAACCCCTTTATTACCTCTCTATCCTTGTGTAGAACCCTCACATTGGTCTCTTCTGTATTGCGCCATTTAGGATAACTGCATAGGCAACCCAATGGAACACAAAGCCCCTTTAACTTTGCAAAGTTGATCAAGAAGGATGAGATAAAATTCAAATTGTGTATCAGCAGGTTTTAGAAGTTCCACTTTTGCAAAGTTTTGATAGAATTGTCGTGTGTAGTGATGATTAGATATGAACATCTATAGTTTTTTGTCCTTTTTTTTCGAGATTTGGATTCCATGGGAATTTGCCAATATCATTGAGTGCATTTTTCAATAAATGCATAAAACATGTTGTCCAAAGTATATGTGTATACTTTTTTATGCACCATCAGACTTGCTGCTTTACAAACAGGGGCAGCATTGGTAATCTAGGATGCCGGTTTGGGTTCCGTCCCAAGTTCAGGTATGAAGGACCAGTTCGCCGGTACGAAGGACCAGTTAAGATTAGAATGTCACATGGTATCATAAAAACATTTAAACAACAAAAACACTTATAAATTTGTAATCATAGCATCATGAATCATGATCATACTATCATACACTTCAAGTTCAGTATCAAAGATTCAAAACGCCATTGTTTGTGTTAAATTTGTAACCAGAATATATAATTGCAATGAAGTGAAATGCAATAATCCAAAGACAATCAGATAACATAATTAGTTATCCTGGGGAAAACTGTCCTCCCCGAGGGAAACAACCCAACCCAGAAAAAGATAGTTCCTTTATTCAGAATCTCAGAAATGATTACAAGAGAGCTATTTATGATTGAATTCTTCAAAACTGATCAATCAAAAAGCCTATCTTTTATACAAAATTTTAGTATTTCTAATTAAATAACTGATTACAATTGATATGAATCACACACACACTATAAATTCTACAACACAAAACAATATGCAATGACTTCTAATACCATTTGAACGAAAAGGTGATGCCTTATCCCTACAAAAACACACTCGGACGTCGTATCTCTGCATACACAAAAAGGAACTTGGCTATATAACTGTCATTGCTCTATAAAACAAACAATAGCAAATAGAGTAACTGCGTGGGCTGCAGATGACATTCATTTTTGGAATACAAAACCAACGAGTGTTAATAGACATATGCGGCAACGATAAGATGAACAGACACAATTATAAAGAGACCCGTTGACGACAATATGGAAACGGTTGACCATAATGAATAAAGGAGTTGAGTCACATGATACCCAAATTAATTTGCTAGCAAAGCATAATGATTGCAGAGTGCCAAGGAAGCAGCTGATTCATACAAGAGATGACGAAGATATATGAAATGACAAAGACATAAGGAAACTCTCGCCATAATTGAATCAACAAAAAGCACGAAGCCAAAAGCAGTAATCAATCGAAGAAGACTAAAATATTAAGAATGCAAATATGAAGAGGAACAAACACATGGAGCCAAAAAACAACTGAATGAGATCAATTTGGAATTCCGTAGCAAAATGGAGAGCAGTAGAAACTACACTGATTTCTGAGGAACTTGTATGTGTAAATTTTAGGTATTAGATCTTTCTCACAGCACAGTTTGAAGTTTGACTAATGGATTAAAATTGTATTGATATTCTTTTTCATCATCATCTTCTTCTTCATTAGCATTAGTTTACTCACAAATGGAGCTAAGGCCAATGGGTTCAGCTGCACCAATAATAGTATTGGCATCAAAATCTTCAAATTCATCAAGTGCAAGCTGAGAAGTGGAAGTATCCAGGCCCGCAAGCTCTGCATTTATATTGTACCTCTTTGTCTCCCCTTCATTGTATTCTTTACCCTTGTGTGAGACAAGATGCAAGTTGTAATGTACAAATACCAAGTTCCCCACTCTATTTGATTGCAACCTATTGCATTTCACCGAGTGGATGAAACACTATGTGCTCCAATTTCTTTTTGATGCAGATGAAGTAGCAGCCTATGAAGACAAGACAAAATAAACAATTAAAGTAAAATTATTAATCTTATAAAATACAAATTTCTAGCAATTTATGAAGACAAAGTCAACGAAATTTTTAATGACAAAACTTACTTGTTATATAACTTTGATTGCAAGAGGCTGCAACATTTGGAATCTTTGGCTATGGAGGTACCACCAACTAGGAGCATCCTTCCTAAACCAATGACAAAGAACATCTTTACTTAGACCTCTTGCTTTCACAAACTCTATGAACTCATCTGTAATCAAATCTCGCATATCATCATCAACAAAGAGTCTTTCAATTGCTGCCTTGTATCCATTAGACACTTTTAAATCTCTATAGGGTTGCAAGCTTCCCAGTAGATCAGTATATTGGGTGCTATGGTATTAGGGCGTCAATAAATAGGCAAGCAAATGTAGAGTATTGGTCATTTTGTTCCATCATTTTATAATAATTGCTTGCAATTCTTTGAAGAAGGTCTCTTGATGATCTTGATCTTTTTCATTTACAATTTGTTTGATCTTCTCAAGCATTGAGTCTATGCCATCGTAGATCTCTCCAAGGTAAGGCCTATCCATGGCAGTGTACCTAAGCATGCTCATAATGGGCTCATTGAACTTATGCGATGTTCCACACCTTCTTGCCATGAGCCATCCAATAGCCTTTGCTTTATTTTGGATGCCTTCTCATTCTTGCTTTGCCTCCATATGGTCCAATTATTGCTTATTACCATATTGCAAAGTGCTTCTGTCACTTGCAAAAATCATCTCAAGACGATTAAATTTGATGCAAAATGAGTCTCAACAACTTGTAACATAAATTAGAGCAAAAAAATATAACTATTAGATACATACTTTAAAAAAGAATACACATTACACAATCAAAATATGAAAATTTGAAATTGTAAGATACCAATTGAATTTTTTTTTTAAATTACTAATTTGAGCTCAAGTTCACTTATCTTTAGTAGCTCAAAACCTGAGAAATTTCTGAATATTCCTTGATTCATGTGGTGGTTTGTGATGAACATCGGAATGTCCTTAGCCTTTCCATACACCTCATTCATCTACCCAATTTTGTTCCCAATAATTTGTAGCATAAGATTGAGTGAATGGAGTGTACAAAGTGTCCAAAATGTATGCTGCTACCGTTCTTTAACCAACAAACCAACAAGTCTACAATTCTTTGTGTTGTTTGTTATGACTTGGACAATGTTTCTATCACCCGCTTGTTCAATGGAAGAGATGAGAATATTAGAAATAAATGATCTATACTTTACTTGCCCCTCACAATCCACAAATTTGAAAAACATTGCTCCATAAGGGGACACTTCCAAGACATTGATCAAGGGATGATTTCTTGTATATTTCCATCCATCCAAAACAATTAGTACCCCTGTCTCAATCCATGAGTCCTTTATAGGCTTCAATTGATCATGAGTCCCCTTAACGTCTTGATCCAACAAGGTGGTTCATACCAGTGTTCCGGAACTTTGCGAGTCCGAGGTAGAGACGGCCTTTCCGAGGCAAATGACCTCTGTACTCTGACTCGGCCGAGTCTTAGTAGAGTCCCCAAGCCCAGGGTTCTCCAAATTTTTTAAAATTTAAAAATTTTTTTTTTAAATTTAAAAAAAAATAAATTTAAAACGATAGATATTTCTAGGTGGTTTTTTTTTTCAGTGTATATTAATTTTGAAAATGATATTGTGGTATGTCACAAATTTATTAAGGATTAAATCTTAACTCTTAAATTTTCAACTTTATATTATGTTATTCAATTTTTTTCCTTCAGAAATTCGCTGTTATACTTATGCGATCTATGTAAAATTGTGTATGAGTGTTAAGTAGCTTCTATTTATCTCAATTATTGTGTATTTGATGTTAATTGACTAAATGATGCATGAAAAAATCATTAAATCCTTAAAAATCTTTGAAATTCATGGGGTTTTCGATTTTTCGAGTCCTTGCTAAGTCATGGCTGAGTCCGGTTGCCGAGTTCGAGTTCAAGTTCGAGTCAGATTTTGACTTTCCGAGTTAGAGGTGAGTTCGAGTCTCGTAACTATGGTTCATACACTCTCATAATCGGGGCCCTTATACCCTCTTGGAGCTTCATTGGCACTTTTCAACATCTTCTTCCAATATGGAGAGAAAACAACACTAAAGGGCAACCCATTTGGAAACAAGCATCTTGCCACATCAATGTCAACAATTTCTTGACTCTGATTTTGAAATGCAGTTTCTAGTGGACCCTTTGTTTTGTGTGTGAGGGGTGCTTCATGTTCAGTATGAAGGCCAACTGAGGTAGTACAAATGAAGTGGTCTTCTATCACAACATTTCTAGAGGGGGTTTGCATTCGCTTTACTTGATTTAACTTTTATTTCCAATGACTGAATTTTCACTACCTTCTCTCTCTTCTGCTACCTCATGCTCTGCAATATATTTTAATTTTATTGCATTTGGTATATGTACACCTTTTTTTTCTAAGGCATTTCTTGACTCCTCTTCTAGGGTATACACAAATGGCCTGGCACATAAAAATATGAACTATTCCTTTCAACATCACAACCGTGCATTACTGATAGAATGCACCACCTCTTGGAAGGGGTCTTACAATATCAACATACTTCCACAAGGGAAAATTAGAATGGGGTTCTATTCTTTGTTTGATATTGCCTACTAAGGAAGAGGTAGATGCCATTGTAATTCCTTTTCCTATGAAAATAAATTGTATACATATTCAATATAAAAGCAAGAGAATGAAAATTTGTGGAAAACAATTGGTAAATCTTACGGACAATGAAGAGAAATGAAAAAAAAATCTAGAACAAAAACAAAAACAAAAACAAAATAGAACAAATACTTACCTCTTCAATGTTAAGATTTTTTTGCCTAGAAACAAAGGTAAACAACAATAAAGAAGAGCATAAACAATATACAAAAGACTCAATACATTTATCTTGGGAAAACCATTCCATTTGAAGGCAAAAACCCAACCACCTCAGCACAATATCTTTTTTATTGATAATAAAATGTTCGAGTACAAAGCTTTCACTTGACTTAAAATACACTCAATAATCACATAAATAGATTTGAATTGAGACTCTTCATATTACACATGAAGGTCTCTACAAATTTCAAATCCAATAGTCTTCATATTTCCAAATATTCAACATTTCATGTTTTCATGTGCACGCCTCTTCACATGACTCATGACACATGTCTCTTTATAATATAGTTTCAAATATTATCACAATTGTCTTCTTCAACTGAATATGACCATAATGGTCATATAAAATCAGAGATATTTATCTCTATCACAGCTAACACCTTAAACACTTCCTCTTAGCAAGAGCGATCTTTATTATGGCAAGCACAAATAGCTATAACCAAAGATGTCAATGATCACTTCACATCACATAAGCTGCTACAATCTTCAACACTCCCTCTTAGGAAGAGAGAGATCTTTAGTATGGCAGGCACACATAGCTACAACCAAAGATGTCAAGGATCACTTCACATCACATAAAACATGCTATCTCAGCATAACATAATTCACCATAGATATTTCATAAGTGCATATAATTAAGTCATGGAGTTACACACATGACTTCCATCATGCCTACTTGTAGAGGGTGGAATGATGGTTTTCACCTCAGATTTCTCCTAGAGAAGAATACATTTCCATCGTGCCTCATCACCAGGAGCTTTCACCTCATACTTCGGCCAGAGAAGGATGGATTTCCTCCATGCCCGAGTGCAGAGGGTGGACCAAGGGCTTTCACCTCAAAGTTCTCCCATAGAAGAATGCATTAACAATTGAGATTATCTCTCAAGAAAGACTCCTCGGTAGGAACAACTTGTTCATAACAATAAGATACTTAATGTAACCTCCCTCTGATGCTGAAACATCTCCCTCTGAATATTATGATCTTCAAAGTAACATCCTTATGTTCATGATCTCTCCTTATTTCATTGCTTCTTGTTGCAAGCTGCAATTAAGAGAGATAATAACTCATCTATAGAGGTCAATTCTAAAACAAAACACTATTCCTAGCACAATAAAAAAAATCAATATCACAGAATACTTATCTCTTTTCTATGGACTTTCAAGTATCATTCTACATTTGCAGAGAGTATGTAGGATACACTTTGTCCACTAATAGTCACTTGACAAAGTAAAAGAAAAGAAAAGAAAATTTACTCACTCCATTGACAACGAGGCAAATTGACCAAAATGAAGAACCTACTGCTCAGTAAGCTCATCTACAACAGTCATCTTATTTAACTTGATAAAAAGCAACCCAAACCAAAATACCTGTCTCAGAGTTGCTTTTTGAAGTCGCAAATCAAGACTGGTAAATCTTGGTCACAATGATCTTCACAACAAATACATTTGAGATTGAGCTTGCAAAAATATTCTAATTAATAGTTTCAAGTGATGATCACAAAAATAAAGTATCACAAAGATACTGTTCAAAGATATAGAGATATGTCCATACAAACCTCCTTCCAAAAGCTTACACCATATTACTCGCCCGTCCATGAATAAAAATGATATTGATGTTTAATAAATATCAAAGGTAAATACATAATATCGAAGGTAAATACATTGTCAGAATAAATAAATACCAATCAATGACAGATATCAAGAGAAAAAAGAAGAAAACATTAGCCTCAAGGTGAGACAAAAAGAAACATTACTACATCGCTGTTATGGAAGAATTATCTGAATAAAAACAGACAACAAACTTCCTCGAGCCACACCAAGAGCTTGCAAAGGCTGTGTCTTGACTCGTTCCTCCTTCCAGTTCTGCTTGTTAAACCATATTTCCCTGGACAAAATCCATTGCTTGTAAGAGGCTGGAAAATGGGCAGCCCGTGGCCATCTTTGAAGTGAATTAAGGGCTTTCACTACATGCTTTAAGTTTAAATTCCTCCTCTGACAAAGACAGATCCATTCTAATTCAACTTGTTTTTCTAAGAAATTTTCTTTAGTCCAAAAGATGCAAATTGAGGATCTGGGTTTTGATTATCTGTGTTAAAACTCAACAAATGAAGATGACATTATTAGATTTAAATCTCTCTATTTTTGTTTATTTTTATTTTTGTAGATTTACTTCTATTTCTAATGGTTACTCCTCTTCTATGTTTCCATATTCTCTCTCTGTTCAAATGGAAACTTTCTTTTTCTCTCTTCATTATGTTTCTATTTCTCTCTTTGTTAGCTATAGAAACATTTTTGTATATACTTGTATAAATAGATCATTTATGATCATTGTTTAACAACACATTCATTATTTTACCATAATGTGGTATTAGAGCTAGTTTTTTCTAAAAATAATCATCTTTTTATTGAAAATTTCAGAATTACTTTTCGAAATAGGTTTTGAAAATCTTTAATTTCTTCATGAAATTTTAGACTCAAGATTTTCAACATCATTTGCTTGTGTGCGTTCAATTTTTTTTCCTCTTTGCTGGAATTTATTCATTTATTTTTAAATCTGTCTGGGGTTTCTATAATGAGACTGGGCATTATTTTTTTGGTTTGAAATCCGTTTCTAGTGTCATCTATTTTCCTGAGTTTTTTGGTGCTTGTTCTTCTCTTAGCTTGTATATATTTGGATTTGTATGTCAGCTCTGCCTAGTCACGACTTTTAGGCGCAATGTTGCCCTCTTTTCATGGTTTTATTTCTGCACATTACTACCATTGACTGTTTTTTATACTCGGTGTTTTTTTGCAAATCGCCGCCATTTGCTTGGTTTTTTCAGCTCGCTGTTTTCCATGCAAAATGTGCGTGTTTTTGGGAGCTTTTTGTCTAGTCATTTGTCTGGTTCGTTTTCTTTTAACTTGTTTGTCTTCTGTGACTAGTTGTTTTTGCTCAAGAGGCGTTTGTTTGGGCATCATTTTCTTGCTACACTTCTTTTTCTTGGGTTGTTTTTCAACATCTCCAACATTGTGTTTTGCAAATGCTTTCTATTATTTTGACCTATTTTTTTGAGCATATCCACCATTGTCTCACATCTCAACAATTTTTTTTACTTTTTTTCAAAATTGGCTAGGGTTTCTTTCGAAACTCTCTTTTTCCATGTTGGTTAAAACATTTTGTAGACTCTTGGTGGGTTTTACAGATCTCAACTGCATCGGTCTTCATTTTTTTAGATGCATTATTTTCCATGCAAGAATGTACAAAGGACAACTATGAGCTAACCAATTGAGATTATAACATTAAAATATATATAAAACGAAAAGATTACCTTCATAATGTGGATGATCTTAGAATATCTTGCAATTTCTATCACGTCTTAATATAATAATACTGTATTTATACTCATATTTGCGTGGGTATAAAATATGTACATATGTATATACATATATATACATCTATATGTGTGTATGAGTAGCCCTTATATATATATATAATTTCAACTGATTAGCTCACCCTTCATATTCATGCTTGTATGAGTAGCCTTTATATATATATATATATATATATATATATATATATATATATATATATAAAGGCTACTCATACAAGCATGAATATGAAGGGTGAGCTAATCAGTTGAAATTATAACATTAAATTATATATAAAAAGAAAAGACTACCTTCATAACGTGGATGATCTTAGAATATCTTGCAATTTCTATCATGTCTTAATATAATAACATCGTATCTATACTCATGCTAGCGTGGGTATAAAATATGTACATATGTATATACATATATATGTGTGTGTGTGTATGCCTAATCTCTAATAAAGCCTATATATATATGTATATACATATACATATATATGCACACACACACAAACATATATATATATATATATATATATATATATATATATATATATATATATATATATATATATATATATATATATAAAGGCTACTCATACAAGCATGAATATGAAGGGTGACATCCTTATATTAAGGCATGAATATGAAACATTATTGTTGCTATTCCTATTTTTTTGGACTTTGGCAACAAATTTATTATTTTGCCTTGAGCGACTACCTTCCATATTTCTTTTTATTTCATTGGGCCTTATATTGTTAAATGATTCATCATTAGTTATTCATATTTTTAAATCGATGGCCTTGAAGAATGCATTGCCACCTTAGATTTTCTTGCATAACTAGGCATGCATTCAAGAGCCTTCTTGCATATCTACGCTTACCTCTCAACATTGGTTTATTATTATTGCTTCTTACCTTTTTGGTCTACAAATTCAAATATCATTTTTGCTTCTTGCCGTGAATCATTTTTCCACCCATAGCTTATGTTCTTTCCAAAGCTACTCTGTGATCATTTACAGTGAATTCTCTAAGAGAGTCTGTTCGTCTCTATACAGGACGAAGACATAATATTAGATTTGCACGGGAGAGTTGACATATTCAGAACCAATTGATTGCACTTTCAAGTCGAGCTATACCATTCTTTAGGTCATGAATTATACTCCGATTTTCTCTTTATATCTTTTCGAAATCAAACATTAGAACTATCTGATTTGCCTATCAAAGAAGGCTTCATTTTTTTTCTTTTGTCCAAAGTTTGGAATGATTATCAGCCTGCATATTTCTTTCTGTTGTCTTTCTCCTATATTGATATAAGGAGCCATTATATTAAGGAAAGAATATGTCCATGATAACATTTCGAGTATGATTGTGCATATCTAAAGAATCTCTATCAAAGATTGCCAACTCGTATAGGGGTATTGTCAATACACCTCTGAGATGTGTGCAACCCCTGTCTGATAATAGATTAATTTGAAAGGAATTGTATTCCTCATTTGTAATGCCATAGGCCAGTTCTGGCATATTAAGATGACAATGTTTATATTCAAAAACTAGAAATCATTTAAGGAATCAACTAGAAATTCATCCATGAGGGCCAGTATGGTCGAGATGAAGGATGTGAATGGGAATATCCCTGCAAGGAAAAGGAACCATATGTTAATAGCAATACTCAAATCTAAATAACTAAGTCAGCTCATGGTAATCCTTTGTATATTTTCTTGTTGTCAAGTCGAGTGGCAGATGGTCGGGCTTATAAGATGCCCATCCAAATTCCTTGGCCGAGGTAGGTTAGTGGCATGATTCTTCTATGATCACTAGAGGTCAGAGTGCTAGCAGTTAGAAGATAGGTTGATTGAAGGTGTCCATAGCCTCATTAGTTGACTAGCCAACACTCTAACACTAGGCTGCTAAGTGGTAAGACAATGGTTTCCCAAGCCTAATCCCAAGGTAAAGAGGGTCTTTCTCGATAGAGATTGTGCAGGGATATTGAACGTGTTCGCAATTAGGAGGTTAAGCCCATGACAATGCTTCTCCTCTCTTCGAGATGCCAAGGCTTGCACAACATAGGGACATTAATTACATTCTCTCGAGTACTTATTTCATGTTTCTGCATTTTATTTGATATATATAGTCATGTATTAAAATTTTGTTACTTCCTTATATTAGATGCGAGGAATTCAATTACATAAACCATGAGATAGAAATGCAATAGATATGGCAGTTTCAATTACATTCCACGTGAGCTTGGAATCAGAATGTTAGTTTATTTTTCAGTTATATGAATTGAAAGCTACAAGTAAACACGTGTTTTCCTTTCATGTGAATGTGAACATTAATTGATATAATTGTCACTCTTTTTCTTCGATTATGATCACATTTTATTATTTGTTAAATTGGCTATGCGAAATTAGCATGTTACATATGCTATCAAAATGCTAGGTTCAACTCTAAACCTTTGGCTCTTCATACGTTTAACCAACAAGGAAATTGAAAATAATGTTAAACAAGACGTACACCAAAATGACTCCTTGCAAGAAACTTGGACACCACATATTCTTCTAGTTGATTAAGGACATGCCAAAACATGACTACTACTACACACCCAAGGATAATTAAACCTTAGTGCAAGCATTGTGGAAAATCAAGAAGGAGAGGGTTTGGTGGACTCCTGCCAGGAAGGCAATAATGAGAAACAAACTCACTGAGGTATGGAATGCTAGGCAAACGGATTCTCTTATGATCTATTGTAAACCATGTGAGGGGTGTGATAAGCCTAGAGATGAAAAAAATTGAATACCCAGGAATAGGGTGTCCAATTTTAAGATATTCTTTTTGATGTGTCCTCAGAAGACGAAATTTTGTAAATAATGCAGTTGCAGTCGCAACAAGCAAGTTTTTTTTGTTTTTGAAACAATAAAAATGAGCATTTGGCGAACTCTTTTCGTTTATTGTTCTTAATATCTCTAAGCAATCAGATACATTTTCTTTTTAAAACAAATGTGAGCATAATATTGGTTAGGAAACAATTATATATTTCAGAAAACTCAGACTTAAACCATGGCTAGCAATGGAATCACTATGGAGAATGAGTTGACTAGTGGGGCCAACTCTCAAAATTCCTCGGATCTGTTGATCCAGGTTTTGTAAGATACACAAATAAAATTAGGAAATATGGAAAAGAGAATGAATGAAATGGTAACCCAGATTGGGTGAGGCTAGGTGGAGAGTCACTCCTCATTACCTCATAGGACTGAACTCGAAAATTTTGGCCACAATAAAAGAGAAAATCAAGTTTCACTAGCCCCATTTGAAAAAGAAAAGAAACAGGAGGTAGTAAGTGAAAGCTTCACTAACCCCATTTGAAAAACAAAAGAAACAAGAGGTAGTAAGTGACTTATCTACCGATATAAAGAAGATCAAACCATCTAGGTTCTTAGGCTTTGAGTCTGGTGAAGACGTTGAGGCTTGGTTAACCGAAATGGAACAATATTTCAAAATCAGGAGATTTTTTGAAACATCCAAAGCAGTATGGGGAATATACCATCTCTTTGGAGAAACAACCACTTGGTGGGGAAACAACAAAATAGAGCTCAACATTAAGACTACTGAAATCACTTGGAGCAGATTTGTCTCCATTTTTAAAAACTGATGGCTTCCCCAAACCATCTACGACTAGAAACTATTGGACTTCCAAAATTTCAAGGAAGTGGATTTGACTGTGCACAAGTACTGGGAGAAGTTCACCCGTTTACTAAAGTATGTCCTGTTTATCAACAAGACAAAAACCTAAAAGTTAGAAAGTTCATCATGGCTTAAATAATAGGATTAGGGGAGCTGTGGATGTTCTCGCTTCACGAACCATGGAGGAAGCTCTCAATAGAGCCATCCAATGAGAGCACAAAATCAAGAGGGACAATTCTATCTGAGATAACAAGGGAAAACTAGTTGGAATGCTGATATTTCAGACCCAGGGCTGCATAAAAAGTGTTTTATGAATTTCAAGCCCAACAAACTAGAATTGAAGGGAAACAATGGTAAGGAGTTCAAGGGTAACTCTAGTAATAACGGCGGCAACAAAGGGAATGAAAAGAAGGGACCACCTAAGGGATGTTTTACGTGTGGTGGAAACCATTACTCCAACCAATGTCCCAATAAGTTTAATACCAAGAAATAGCCAAGACCCCCACTACCTCCTCAATAGGCAACCTATCAACAAAGTATTCATGTAGCACTAGACAACCGTTAGGAAAAGCATCAACTAGGCACTATAGAAACTCCTGGTAAAATTTATGGAAATCCCACCTCTATATTAATTGATACAGGAGCAACATAATGTTTGTTTCCCCAAAATGGTTGAGTAGATTTCCTAAGAGAACTAGTTTTATGGATAAACCATGGACTATTGAGCATGCAAATCAGATAAGGGCTAGGGTAGAGCAGTGTTCATTTGAGGCTTGGGTAGACTTTCCAAACTTCTCTATTGATGTTAATTTGTACATAGCACCTCTAGGGTCTTATGATATCATCATGGGGATAAATTGGCCCAGTGAGCACAAAGCAAAAGTGGATTATCTTGCCAAAATAGTGGAGTCTGTAGATGATCAGGGCAACCCCTTAACATTCAAGGAATAATGTATAAGTAAAACCTCTTCAGGTCTCAGCCATACAGCTTAAAAGATGCAAAAGAAAGGGGTGCGAAATCTTTGTTGTAAAGATAAAAGACTTGAGGGAACCCCTAGAAACCACTTATCAGGATGACTACATCTTTGAAGATGGGGAAATTAGATTGAAGGAATCTTTTGAAGAAAAGTATCTATACCTCAGAAATTTCCATGATGTATTTCCAAAAGAACTTTCAGGCATACCTCTTTCTGAGGTATTTGATTTTAGTATAGACTTGGTATCCAGGGCAGAGCCCATATCAAGAGCACCCTATCGAATGACCACTACCAAATTAATGGAGTTACAAGTGCAATTGCAAGATCTATTGGATAAAAAACTCATTCGACCAAGTGTCTCACCTTGGGGAGCTCCAGTGTTTTTCGATAAGGATGGAACTATAAGGCTTTGCATAGATTATAGGATGCTTAGCAAGATCACCATCAAGAATAGGTACCCACTTTTTTAAATTGACAGTCTATTCGACTAGATGAGGGGAGCAACGATATTTTCCACAATCAACTTTAGACTGGGTTATCACTTGCTTTTGATCAAGGAAAATGACATTCACAAAATTGCCTCGAGAACCCATTATAGCCACTATGAGTTTACAGTATTACCCTTTTGGCTAACCAACACTCCGACAACTTCTATGAATCTCATGAATGACATATTCTAAGATTGTTTGGACAAATTTGTGTTAGTTTTTATTGATGATATTCTCATCTACTCCCAAAACGAGGAAGAACACTAGAAGATCTAGAGATAGTCTTACAAAGGCCACGAGAACATAAGTTGTACGAGAAACTATCCAAGTGCTCATTTTTTAAGAGGGAAATCTAGTATTTGGAGCATATTATATCAGCCCAAGGAATAGCAGTAGACCCTACCAAGATCAAGGCAATAAGAGAATGGGCAATGCCTAAGAATGTATCAGAGCTAAGGAGCTTCATAGGCTTAGCATGATTTTTATAGGAAGTTTGTCAAGGATTTGTCCAGGATTGCATTGCCTATCACTACACTTCAAAGGAAAGGGAAGAAGTTTATGTGGTTTGAAAAATCCCAAGCAGCTTTTGAATACTTGAAGGATAAATTAACTATCGCTCCAATACTTAGGATACCTAATCTCGAGGGCCAATTCGTGGTAATAAAATATGTGTTAGGAGAAGGATTGGGAGGCATATTGATGCAAGAAGACTAGGTCATTGCCTATGAATCTAGAAAGTTGTAAAATTATGAACATAATTATGCACTGCATGACCTGGAATTACCAACCATTGTTCATGCTCTAGATGTGGAGGCATTAACTAATTGTAAATTCTTTCGAACTCTAGTCAAATCATCATAGACTAAAGTACATATTTACTCAGCCTAACTATTGAGATAATGGGTGTTGCACACATTGCATAATATTGTTATATTGTATTATGCAATGTTGCACTTAGGAGCACCTAGATGAATGTGTAACATGTAAAGATTCCCATGAGATATACTTGATGAGTTATATTGTAACATTGTGATAATCTTTGATGCAATTATTTAATATTGTGGAAAAATAATTAAATGCCCAATATTAAATGTGGGGTCAATGGGTTAGGTAGCACATGGTTTTAACACATGGTTTATGTAATACCACTTGGTGGTTTTGTGGGACTTTTTACCATACAAGTAGCCACAAGAGTAATTGTAGATATAAGAGAAAAGGGCAAAAGATGAAAAGGCAAGAGTTGAGCGGGACAAGGCTTGACAGGTTAGCCAAAGAGAGCATTTGTGAAGGTTGGAAATATTGCATGGGATGTGTGGATTCATGCTTGTTCGCATGGATTGCTTGGTCGTGGCTATGGATTTGAAGGCTTCTATTGTTGTATTACAATGGTGTTTTTGTTGAATAATACATGGTGATGGATGCTTTTGTAGGTTGGGTTTTTCCCTCAACGAATGTTTTCTAGGGTATATCTTGTGTCACATTTTTTGTGTGAGTATGTTGTTTATTCTCTTGCATGTTGATTTTAATTATATATTTATTTTAGATTTATTATGGGTTATGTGGAATCTATTATGGGTTATGTGGAAACGGTAATATTTATGGTTGCAAGTTTCCTTAGAAGTGGTATCAGCATTATGGTTTTGTTGTTATAACCCTAGATTGAATCCATGAGAATGTATGAGAGGACAAAGAAAGGGCAAGATATATGAGTTTTGTAGGTTGTTTATTGGAGATTTGAGGGTTTTGGATTTGCTATTATGATGGGATGTTGGCATATTTTTTGGGCATGTGAAATTATTGGTTAAAAGATTTTTTCAGATGTTTCATTTAAAAGAGGGTTTAAGAGGGAGTTTGTAGAAATGACCTTCTGGGCAAAAATATACCTCACCATTGGATCTAAAATGATGTTTCCATAAATTTTGATATATAATATGCCCTAGTTTGGCCATGTGAAGAGAAAATGCAAAAAGTTTTAGGTTTCATCCCGTGGCGGCCATCAAATTTAATCCTATCGGAGTTTTCATCACAAAAAAAATCGTAGTGAAAATTGTAAAAAAATTGCCTTGGTAAAACGACCATAGCTTTCTCTCAGGATATCAGATTTTAGACTTCTTACAGTCGTTGGAAAGTTAATTTAGAGCACTACAATTTGGTATAGATTTGATTTTATGATTTTGACATTTTGCTAGGCTTTAAGAGCCCAAAAGTTAGATGTTGTTTATTTTGAGCACAAATATGGGCATAAATTGAGCATACAGAGTCGGATTTTGGACATCGAGTAGTTTACAAAAAGATTTTGGAGAACTCTACACATTGGTTCAAATTTGGTGTAGGTTTGACATGGTTTATTTGGTAATATATTGATTTGAACGGGTTATGATATATATTGACTGTGGTAACATTGTGAATTTATGGCATCGTATATTTTGGAGATTTGGAGTTTGATGTCATTGTATATTCAGTTTATATTTCAGATTGGTCTCTTGATGATATGGTTATCGATATTTGGTTTGGATATATATGATGATTTGTTGGGTCTACAAGTTGTGCAGTGTTGTAAGCCGTCTATACTTACAGGTTGCTTTTATCGCTTGGTTATGGGTTGTCTTTGCCCATTGATCATTCATTATTGATGCATATTTAGATTGGTGGCTTGGATTTAGATTGTTTATGCCCTAAGTCACATGATTTGCTGATTTTTCTTCATGTAGAAGGGATGAGATGTTACCAAGTACAATCATGGTGGAGGATTGTGGTTGACTATTTTAACTGACACATTGGAAGCTTTGAAAGTTAGATGCTTGGTTCATGGATGTGATCATGGTGCCATGGATTTTGGCATGACATGATTGTATAGACAGTTATATCCTTGATGTTCATTGGTTTGGATTGTTGATTTGGTTATGGTGGTATATCTTCTTGGTTGAGGATCATGGTTATTTGGTTTCTTTTGATGAGCTCATGATGTGCACTTTGAGTTCTTTGATGGTTTAATGTTTTGATTGATTCTCATGGTTAGTGGATGGTTTTTTCATCATGACCTCATGGATAGCTTGAATACATGGTTTAGTGAGAGCTTGTGACAGTGATGAGGTGACAATGTAGGATTAGTTCCTGGTTAGGTTTGTATCTTCTTGGTTTAGAGATCTTGGTTTCACTTGGTACTAACACTTTGGTTGTGTGAGTGTAGACTTGAAGGATCTTTATGTAGGAGATAGATTTTATGATGTCATAGGTGACTTGTTACCACAGTTGAGTGAGAGTTTTTGACATTGATATATTTATTGAGTGTTTGTAAATATTGGAGGTTTGTCTTAGATTCTATTGCTGTAGAAGTGTCTTTGACATTTGCATGGTACACTTGTTATCTTAATGGTGTGTATAGATGGTTGCATCTTGAGGACTTATGGGGTTTTTGGTAAAGGTGTGGTTTATGCTTTCATTTGGCATGTTATCTTTGGTGTCAGGATGATTTCATTATTATGTCATGATATACTCTTGATACGTGTTTAAAGTTTTGACATGTTATAGTATGTTCATATGGAGCATGTTATCGCTTTGGTTGAGATAGTTTAGATCATGTTGTCATGCTTATGTCACTAAGACCATGGTTGAAACTTTGACATTGATTTTGGTTTAGTTTTTTGGTATTGTGTACATTGATCATTTGTTGGATACTTCATGATATTGCTATGTTGCATTTGGAGCTGGCATGGATTGATTGGTTACAGGTGCTCATGGATACTTAGAGACAGTGGTGATGCTGATTTCTCTTGGATTAGAGAAGTATTTTATGAGACAGTTGATGGTTTCAACAACAAGTCCAAGGGGCATTCACTTGATATGGACTTGACAGGAGATTGTTCTTAGATGAGTTTTGGTTGGAGACTTGGATATCTTGATAAGCATTCTCATCCCCCACTCTTGGTCTACTCGGCAGTTTACTAATTGAGAGGTATAGCCCATTGTTTCTCTCAAGTGCATTATGTTTATGTTTATCTTTCATGGATATGGATTTTGAGCTATGGTACATGAGTTAGTTCTGGAGGGTTGATTTGAGAGATGATTTATTATTGGTTATCTCCTTATGCAGATGTTGTTATGGTGGTTGAATTTGGGAGATGGTTTTATATTGGGCATATTCTTTGGTTTAAGAATGATTTATGAGTTTGATTTTCTTGTGGGAGGCTTACATACATGATTGGTTATGTGGTATGGTTTGGGTGTTTTTGTGGCTTCTTGGTTGGGGTTTTATGGAGATCTTATTTGGCATAGTTTACATCTAGAGCTATGTGTAGAAGGACATGATATAGGTTATGATTTGTATGGTTTTTCTTTGGTCTTGGTTATCTTCTTGGATGTTCGGTTTCACTTACATTGGATTGTGGGTTGGTTGGATATTGTGATCAGTGGTTTGTGTTCATGTATGTCATGCGAGAGATGGCATGGTTATTTTCTTTATCTCTTTCTTTTGTTGGCTATGGAGAACTTGGGGGAGTGTTGGAGACTTGTTCTTGCAGGTTATTGTTTAATTTGTTATGGATGTCCTTGATACTACATGGATTCACTTATATGAGATGTGAGTGGTTTGGTTATAGATTTGACATTATCTTTTGCAGTGGGAGCTTCTTGGTATATATGTGACAAGTATATCTCTTGAGGCTTGTGATTGTAGGTTTCAAATTGGATATGTTGATGATGCTAGATTCACTTGGTATACCTTTGGAGGTATGGATAGTTGGATGGGTTAGTAGTTGTTGTGGGTGCTATTTTAGCTATGAATATTTTGACAATTACGGATACATGTGATTACCTTTGGATCAAGTGTTTGTGCTTAACATTTCAGTTGATACAGTATTTTATGATCTTCTAATGCGACAGGTTGGGTGGCTTTCTCTTTGGATGGCTTCGATGTATGTCTGACGACATTGGCATAATAGGAGGTGGTATCATTCATGTTTGAGATGCTGAATACTTTAATTTTGTTGTGGGTACCGGGATGGAGCACATGGTGTACTTTGATCCATGATGGTGGATGTGCTAGGAGGGATTGTTTCCTTGTTCATTTATGTGGCTACGGATTGACCCTATGCAATGTATATAACAAGTGGGAGATTATGGAGATAATGGGTCTTTCACACATTGCATAATATTGTTATGTTGTATTATTTTATTTTATTATGTAATGTTGCATCTAGGAGCATCTAGATGGATGTGCATCATGTAAAGACTCCCATTGGATATACTTGAGGAAAATGCGGCTTGGGAAGACTATGATGAGATATTCCAGAAGTTTCCTCATCTTTTTTCCTATAACTTGAACTATGAAAGAACTCCGAATTAAATATATTGTGGATTTATGTTTATAGTTAGAATGTTTTGTTTATCTTGCAAAATTCATCAAGAACGATAAAACACAAGGGGGAGGGTATGTTACATCCCAAATTTTTGCTTAATTTAAAATAATCTCCCAGTCATTGAGAATTCATGTGAAATTAGTTGACCAGTAAATTTGTTGAGATATTTGATCACTTGAAATGGAATTTATGTTTGTTCGTTATTATTTCATATGTCGTATCAGTTAATTGTTATACTTGAATTTCATATGACATGTTAGTTAATTGTTATGCATGAAATTGAAAATGAATATTATGGAAATTCAGAAATGATTATGTGATATTTTGAAAATCATGGAACTATGTTATTACTTTGGGACCTTTCCTTTTTGCAGGAGTATGATGGAGCGAGGGGGGATGGTATTTGGCAAAATGGGAGTACCATGAGCTAACCAGTTGAGATTATAACATTCAAATATATAAAAAGAAAATATTACCTTCATAATGTGGATGATCTCAAAATGTCTAGCAATTTCTATCATGTCTTACTATAATAATACCGTACTATACTCATACTTGTGTGGGTATATATATGTATATACATATATAAATGTATCCATATCTCTAATAAAGTGTGTGTGTATATATATATATATATATATATATATATATATATATAAGGCTACTCGTACAAGCATGAATACAAAGGGCAACATCATTATATTAAGGCATGAGTATGAAACAATATTGTTGCTATCCTTATTATTTTTGAACTTTAGCGATAGCTTTAATGTTTTTCCTTGAGCAGCCACCTTTCATATTCCTTTTTATTTGATCGTGCCATATATTGTTAAATGACTCATCATTAGTTATTCATATTTTTTAACCGATGGCGTTGATGACCGCCTTGTCACCTCATATTTTCTTGTGTAACTGGGCATGCATTCGGGAGCCTTCTTGCATATCTATGCTTACCTGTCATCATTGGTTTATTATTATTGCTTTTTACCTTTTTGGTTTACAAATTCAAGTATCATTTTTGCTTCTTGCTATGAATCATTTTGCTGCCCATAGCTTCTGTTCTTTCCAAAGCTAGTGTGTGATCATTTACTGTGATTGCACTAAGAGAGTCGGTTCCTGGCTAAGATATCTGGCATCCCTATACAAGATGGAGACATAATATTAGATTTGCATGGGAGAGCCGACATATTCAAAATCAATTGATTGCATTTTCAAGTCGAGCTATACCATTCTTCAGGTTATGAATTATACTTTGATTTTCTTTTTATATCTTTTAGAAATCAAAGATTAGAACAATCCGATTTGCCTATCAAAGAAGGCTTCATTTTTTTTTCTTTAGTCCAAAGTTTGGAATGATTGTCAACGTGCATATTTCTTTCTGTTGTCTTTCTGCTATATTGATATAAGGAGCCATTCTGTTAAGGGAAGAATATGTCCATGATAACATTTTGAGTATGATTGTGCATATCTAAAGAATCTCTATCAAAAATTGCCAACTCGTACAGGGGTATTGTCATTACACCTTTGAGAAGTGTGCAATACCTTTATAATAATACATTAATTTGAAAGGAATTTTATTCCTCATTTTTAATGCCATAGGCCAGATTGGGCATAATAAGATGGCAATGTTCATATTCAAAAACCAGATATCACGCTGGAATTCATCTATGAGGACCGGCATGGTCGAGATGAAGGGTGTGAATGGGAATATTCCCACAAGGAAAAGTAAACACAAGTCAGTAACAATACTCAAATGTAATAACTAAGTCAGCTCATGGTAATCCTTTGTATATTTTCGTGTTGTCAAGTCGAGTAGTGGGTGATTGGTCTTATATGATGCCCATCCATTGTTGTCCAAAGTAGGTTAGTGGCATGATTGCTGCTGTGATCACTAGAGGTAGAGTGCTAGCAGTTAGAAGATAGGTTCATTGAAGGTGTCCACAGCTTCGTCAGTTTACTAGCTTACACTACACTAGGATGTTTAGTGGCTAGACAGTGGTTTCCGAAGCCCAATGCCAAGGTAGGGAGGGCCTTTCTCGATACTCGATAGAGATTGTGTGGGGATACTTAATGGGTCTGTGGTTGGGAGGTTGAGCCTATGGCAATGCTTCTTGTCTCTTCGAGATGCCAAGGCTTGCACAACGCAGGAACATTATCTACATTGTCTCAGGTACTTATTTCATGTTTCTGCATTTTATTTGATATATATAGTCATGTATTAAAATTCTGTTACTTCCTTATACTAGATGCGAGGAATTCAGTCACATAGATCAACCGTGGGATGGAAATGCAATAGATGTGGTAGTTTTAATTGTATGTCATGCAAACTTAGAATCAGAATGTTAGTTTATTTTTTCAGTTATATGAATTGAAAGCTATAGTTAAACACGTATTTTCCTTTCATGTGAATGTGAAGAATAACTGTTATATCTGTCACTCTTTTTCTCCGATTGTGATCACATTTAATTATTGGTTAAATATGCTACGGGAAATTAGCAAGTTACATGATCTTCTCCATGATGAGATTTTTAACCATTTTCTCCTGCATCTAATCTGAATTTCTCTCGAATATAATTAACTCTCGAACGATCAAATTTGAGTAATTCATCTCTTCCACTAGTGCCTTGAATAAAAGACTCCCAAGAATTAGGGAGACCATTCATATGTAACATAACCTGGTCTTTGTCCTCAATTGAATCGCCAATAGTTAAGTTAATCTTTCAATTCTGTAATCTTTATTAAGAAAGGGACAACTGATTATCCTCTAGCCATTTTTATATGAAGTTGATGTCCCAAAGTGAGTGCGCTGCTGGTATTGTTGAATTCTTACAAGCTTTGAAGACTCTCAAACATTTCTTTAGCTGAATTCAACTTGTATATCATTAGCGAAACCAAAAATATATTAGAACTAGTCCATTCTGACCTATGTGGACCTATGTCAACACCCTCCAAGCGAGGAGCCTTATACTATGTAATCTTCATATACTATGTAATCTTCATAGATGACTCCTCAAGGAAAAGATGGATATATTTTCTAAAATGTAAATAATTTGAGGAAATCCTAAATAGATTCAAAGAGTTCAAAGCTCTAACTGAAAATTTCTCCAAGAAGAAAATTAAGACCTTGAGAACTGACAATGTGATATAGTACACTTAAGAATTGTTAAAAGAATATTGTGTTAGTTCAGAGATTAAGAGGGAGTTCACTGTATCCTATAATCCTCAACAAAATAGGGTAGCTGAAAGGAAAAATGGAACTATTGTGGAGGTAGCAAAATCCATGATGTTTGATCAAAATCTAGATTCCTCCTTCCGGGCAGAAGCATCTAGAGCAGCTGTTTATATTCAAAATAGATGCCCACCTTCTCATCTTGATAATAAAACACTTGAGGAGACATTTACCGGACATCAACCTGATATAAGCCATCGAAGGATCTTTGGCTGTCCAGTGTACATTCATGTACCCAAAGAGAAGAGAACAAAATTAGAAACCTCCGGAAGAAAATGATCTTCGTGGGCTATAGTGAAACTTCAAAGCCATATAGAATATTCATTCTTGGACAAAGGCAAATAGAACTTAGTCGAGATGTAATATTTGAGGAAGATATTGTTGAGAAATTTAGCTTCATAGTAAATTGAAGCAAATTCTATATATAATATATGTTAATATATATGTGTTGATGAAAATGTATATATGAAAGTCTTGTCTAATACATACATACATACATACATATATATCATCATCATCATCATCATCAACTTATATATTTACATATATTATATACCAAAAAATATATCATTGAAAACATAATAAGTATAGGTTGTTATCAAAGACTGAATGTCGATCAAGTACTGACTATCGTTTATAATCAAAATACATTGTATCAGCAGTGATGTGAAACGTGACCACGTAGGGTCATGACTGTATGTGGCATGAGCCACGTAGGGCTATGCCCCTACATGAGCATGTTACAATATATATTAATATACCGTTCGAGACTGCAGAAGATCATCAAATTCAGTCTGCTATATATCTCAAGTTTGGTCTGCATTATACTTTCAGTACAGTCTGAATTAGATCTGCATTTATCAAGTCATAGTTATTGTTTATCAGCAGAATTGATCCGTAAAAGAAAATCAATCAAACATATATCAGAATTCATAAAGGGAATTGAATAATGCTTTGATCATTACAGTATTTCTGCAAATACAATTTAGTTCAGTCTCCACCAGCATCGATCTATATATTTAACATGGTACCAAAGCCTAACTGGTGGAGAGATTGCTAAACTGCTTAAAACAAATTTTTAAAATCACAAAATAAAAGTGACATCATGGCAAGCAATAGTAGGGTCTATGATAGACTTGAAGGAGCAACAAATTTTTTCTCATGGAAAATTCAAATTACAAGAATCCTCGAAGAATTGGAATTAGAATCATTATTTGAAGAAGACACTTAAATACCTGAAAATGAGGCAGAAAAATCCATTTAGAAAAGGCGAAATAATAAAGTCAGAAAAATCATTGTTGATTTAGTAAAAGATCACATTGTTCCTTCCATATCAAATCTCAAGAAAGCATTTGAAGTATTTAAAACAATTAAGGATACATTTGAGATGAATAACTCAAGCAGATTGCTCACATTAGAAAATCAAATTATGAATATAAAAATGAATAAAGGAGAGTCAATCTCATCCTACTTTGAAAGAATTTCAGAACTAAAGAATCAACTATTTTCTATTGGAAATAAAGTTGAAGATCAAAAAATATCCATAATAACTCTTAGAGGGCTACCTATATCTTGGGAAACATTTATCCAAGTCGTCAGCAAACCTTCAATACTAGCTTTTGATCAACTTAAAAATGATTGCACCCTAGAAGAATCAAGACTAATTTCTAGAGGGATCATTTCAAACCAAGAGGGAGAAAATCAAGCCCTTTTCTTAATCTCTAATAACTAGGATACCGATTCATCCCTTGTAGGTTAGGCTTCTGCATTCGATGCGGATGGCTCCTAGATGCGTCTGGAAGCCTTGCAGATGCTGGCCGGAAGGTAGCCGTAGGCTCCTGGATGTGTTTGGAAGCTCGTGGATGCGTTTGGAAGCCAGTCTCTGACTTCCAAACGCATTCGGGAGCTTGCGGCTGGCTTCCAACCAGCATCTGTAGGGCTTCCAGACGCATCCGGGACCATCCGCGGGCCCAGCGGCCGGAAAAGACAAAAAAAATAAAAATAAAAAGCGTTTAAAAATACTCAAGTTGCCCATTAAACATGTGTTGTAATTGCATTCTTTAGGTTATTTTTTGCTATGAAACCCTAAAATGACCCTTAGGGTGAATGTTGAAGCATTCACAACTCATTTTGGAAACTTTGTTTGCACCTACAACCACTTCTCATTTGGTTTGTAGTTTGCATTGTCATTGTAAGAGGGAGAGCTAGCTTTCTCAAAAGAGTTCAAATCATTCAAGGTAAGTGATCAATTCCATTCATGAGTATTTTGATGGATATTTTAGAGTTTTTGATGAATTTTTTCAAGTTCTTGAAGATTTTTTTTTCAAGTTTTTTGTCAAATTTTTTTTTTTGAAAGATATGTGTAAGCAAGTTTAGGTATCTATTTTAGTAGTTTTTCCTCACTTTTTCCCACTTGTATGCATGATATTCATAGTTGTTAGGACCTAATTTAAATTTTTTAATTTTCTTATAGAATAGGTTGCAAAAAACTAGGCAAGAAAGGATATCGGTGATAGTGCTAGTCAAAGTTTAGTGGGGGGCCAAGGAGGGCAAGGGATTGATAATTTCAAAATTGATATAGGTTCTCCTTTGTGGAGACATACACCACAAATATCATAGGTTTCAGGAGGTGGCTCATACTATTGGAAGTGCAATTCTTGTCAAAGTAACAAAGGAAAACCTTTCAATAGCTCATATTCCCGAGTGAAGCTTCATTTTATGAGCCTTGCTAGCAAAGGATTTGGAATGTGCAAAGGCAAAAATGGTACTGGGATGACTAGTGCAGAAATTCTTTCATTTGTAAGAGAACAAAAAGCTGTTGATACATTGATCAATAGATTAAAAAAAACTACTATCAAGTCCTTCCTCAAAGAGCAAGTTGCATGCACCCACTGAACCAATTGCATCCTCCCAACACCCATTCTTGCAAGTACTTGTGCTAAGAGAGGATGAGGAAGAAGTGGGAATTTCAACTTGCAAAAGAGGCCCATTGCACATTGTATTTAAAATGGAGGCAAGAGACCACGCTGATGAAGCTATTGCACGTTGCCTCTATGCGAATGAGCTTCCTTTCAACTTGGTGAAATCGCCATATTGGAAGGAAATGGTGGCAGCAATCAAAGAATCACCAGCTGACTACACAAGCCCGGTGTATGAAAAGGTGCGTACGACTCTATTGCAACTAGAGAAGACACATATAGAGAAAGACCTTCAACCAATCAAAAAATCTTGGAAAACTTCGGGTCTAACTATTGTGTCAGATGGTTAAAAGGATACAAGAAACTGGCCATTGATTAATGTGATTGTAGTTTCCCCCAATGGGGCAATGTTTTTGAAGGCTGTTGATTGTGAGGGGCAAGTGAAGGATTCCAAATTCATTTCTAGAATTCTCATCGAGGCCATTGAGATGGTGGGTAGTGAGAATGTGGTACAAGTGGTCACAAAAAATGCCAAAAATTGCAAGGGTGCAAGTAGTTTAGTTGAGAGTTGGTATGAGCATATTATTTGGACCCCTTGCATTGTTCACTGCCTTAACTTGATCATGCAGAGGATTTGCACTGTAATAGAGTGGGTGAAGAAAATATACCAAGAGGGGGAGGACATACAGATGTTTGTGACCAACCAGTACATGTCACAATCCATTTTTAGAACATACTCCAAATTGGAGTTGCTGAAGGTAAATTGATTTTTTAAAATTTTTAAGTTTCATGGATTTGTAATTTAGTTAAAAATTAAAATTTATAATTATATTGTCAATTGACATATTGTTAACTTGCTTAGGTTGCTGAGATCCATTTTGCATCTCATACAATTGTTATGAGATGACTCCTCAAGGTAAAAGATGCCTTGGGCCAAATGGTCATCGGTAAACAATGGGGCATATGGAAGATCTCAAATTCAGAAAGAGCACAAAGGATTAGGGATTTGATCTTGAATGAGAGTTGTTGGGCTCGTGTGGCATATGTATTGGATTTCATCGAGCCCATCACGACTATGCTCCGTTTTGCTGATATAGATACACCTTGCTTGAGGGATGTGTATGATGGCATGGACACCATGGTTGAGAAGGTAAAACATTCTATACAAGCAGATGAGAGTGACCCCACAGAATGCAAAGCATTATGCGAACAAGTGCGCTGGAATAAGATGACTACCCCATTGCACCTCCTTGCATATGCCTTAACTCCTAGGTACTATAGTGAGGAGGTAGTTGATATATCAAGTAGAGTTGCACCCTTTGCGGATGAGGATGAGGGGTGCCACAAAGCTTTTACAAGACTCTTCCCACTGGAAGAAATGAATGAAAAAGTGAGGGAAGAATTTGGGTTGTTTGCTCCGGGGTTAAGGCATTCTCCATTTGCACTAAAGGACCAAAATAAAATGGGAGCTATCACATGGTGGTACATATATGGTCAACCTTTCAAGCATCTTCAATCTCTTGCAATCAAGGTCCTATCACAAGTAAGTTTTTTTAATTTTGTATTGTAAAATTTGTTTTAAACTTTTATGTTGACACTTGCATTCTAGAATTTAGTGTTTCCCACAATCTTTAAAATTAATTTGCTTTTCATTTGTATGTTTTGTGACAACTATCTAGGTTGCTAGTTCTTTTGCTGCTAAATGGAATTGGAGTACATACTCCTTTATCCATTCGGTGAAGTGCAACCGGTTGGGCTTCAAGAAAGTTGAGGACTTGGTCTTTGTCCACACCAACTTGCATCTTTTGTCACGTAAGAATGATCATTACAAGGGAGAACAAAGCTTTTGGATATAGCCCCTGAGTGTGCAGATTTGGATGCAACACTTCATGATCTTATTACAGTCAAAGACGGTGATGATGATAGCGTGGCACGTGGTGCATCTAGCATTAGTGGAACCATGTTTGGTTCAAATGATCTTTCAACAGTTGGATATGATGATGAGACTGTGGATTTTCTTGCGAATACCTATGATTCAAAGTTAGACTCTGATGCAAGTTGATTGAATCTTCAATCATTAACTATGTTTTTATTTTGTTGGAATCTTGAACATGACCTATTTGAACTTATTGTCTAAGACTAAACGCTAATGTTGGACAAGCACATATTGATATATCGTATGAATTTTGATAAAGCGTCAAGTATCATAATTCATAATCATACTATCAAATAATTTCTTTTTGTATATTTTTTGCATTTCTTTGCATATATTAGTATATTTCTTGCATTTCTTTGCATTTCCTCTTGCATCCGCATCCGCATCCAAAAAAATCTTTGCATCCCGTATCCGCTTCCGGAATCTACATTCGAATTGGTAACCTAGTCTAATAACAAAGGGAAGAAAAATGACCAAAGAAACAATAATCACAATTGGAAAGACTTCTCCAAAGTTCAATGTTGCAAGTGAGAAATTTGGACATACCTACAAATTTTGTCTAGAAAGGGAAAAAATTCTAGCCACCATAGCCAAAGTTAAAAAGGAAGAGAATCTATTATTTTACTTAGCTCAATCAAGTGAGATGGATTCCAACGAAAATGTGTGGATAATCGACAGTGGTGCATCTCGTTACATAACAGGATTGAGAGATAAGTTTGAAACTTTTGAAAATTATCACACTGAAGGAGTCACCATTAGAGACAACTCCACCTATCCAGTAAAAGGAATTGGGACTTGTTCTATACAACTAAGAACTGGGATTATTGTAAAATTGGACGATGTTCTCTTTGCACCTGGCATAAAAAGGAATCTAGTATCCATCTCAGGACTTGCAAATGAAGGGTATCATGTTACCTTTAATGAAGACAAAGTATTGTACTGGCCTAAAAATTCTAACTTAAAAAATGCCATCACCATAGGGTATAGAGATGGACCTCTATATAAACTATGTAACATTCAAAAGTAAGCCCTAAATCATGAAGTATCAAACCCTAATGTAATATGGCATAGAAGGCTTGGACATCTTGGATATAGTGCACTACCGAATATAGAAAAAATCACCTTTGGAACACCTAACTTAAATTCAAATCATATTGGCATTTGTGAAGGATGTGCTTTAGGAAAGAATGTAAAAATATCTTTAACCCCAAGTGAACACAAATCTAAATCAATTTTGGAACTAGTTCACACTAATTTTTGTGGACCTATGCCAACACTCTCTCTAGGAGGATACACATACTACATAATCTTTATTGATGACTTTTCTAGGAAAACTTGGATTTACTTCCTAAAAGTCAAAGAATCAAATGAAGTTCTATTGAAATTTAAAGAGTTCAAAGAACTTGAAAATCAAACGTCAAAGAGAATAAATACTCTATAAGATCAAACAATGGGGGCGAATACACCTTTGGAAATTTCAAGATTTTTACACCTCTGTTGGGATTAAGAGGCAAGATACTGTACCTTATAATCCTCAACAAAATGGAGTGGCAGAAAGGAAAAACAAAACATTGTTGAAGTAGCAAAAGCCATGTTACATGATCAAAATTTACAAGTCTCATTCTAGGCTGAGGCCACTGATACTGCTGTATATATTCAAAACAGATTCCCACACTCAATTCTAGAAAACATAACCCTTGAAAAAGCCTTTATAGGAATTAAACCTGACCTAAGTTATCTCAGAATATTTGGTTGCCTCGTTTACATTCATATACCTATAGAAAAAAGAACCAAGTTAGAACCATTTGGGAAGGAAGGTATATTTGTTGGATACACTGAAAACGCTAAAGGGTATAGAGTCTATATACCTGGGCAAAGATCAGTCGAATTTAGTAGAGATGTCAAATTTGAAGAAGACATTGCCTTCAAACTATCCACAAGTAGAGAAGATGAGCCCATCATAGAATTGGATGAAAATCAGCAAACTGAAAATCAGAGGGACAACATATCAGAAGTAAATGAACTATTATTAGACATTGAAGATGGGGACATCTCTAATATCAAGAAAAGGCCACTATGGGCAAGGAAAATAATTGAGGAAAATAATGTTGAACCAGATGAAATCTCCTAGGGAGTAAGAAAACCAGAAATAAATCATGCTACACTGCACTAGTAACTTAGCTTACAAAATTTGAACCATCAATTATTGCAAAGGCTCTATCATGTCAAGCATGGAAATATGCTATGGTCGAAGACTATCAATCCATATTACAAAATAATGTTTGGGATATTGTACCTAGGCCAAAAGACAATTCAATTGTCTCATCAAAGTGGTTATACAAAATCAAGTATGCTTTAGATGGTAGTATTGAAAAACATAAAACAAGATTTGTTGCACGAGGTTTCTCTCAGAAGGTAGTATTGATTATGAGGAAACATTTGCTCGATACACTTCAGTAAGGACAATTATTGCAATTGCAGCATCCAAAGGATGGAAGATACATCAAATGGATGTCAAGACCGCATTTCTAAATGGTGTCGTTAATGAAGAAGTATATATTGAACAATTTGAAGGTTTCAATATAAAAGACAAGAACTTATATGTATGTAAACTAAAGAAAGCTCTTTATGGCCTTAAACAAGCACCACGAGCTTGATATAAAAGGATAGATAGCTATCTCTCCAAACTAGGGTACTCCAAAAATGAAGCTAATCCTAACATATATTTCAAAATATCTAATGGTGACATTCTAATTCTTGTCCTCTATGTTGATTGACTTATTAATAATAGGAGAAGATCATCTAATTGAAAAATGCAAATAAGATCTTGTGGCTGAATTTGAAATAAAGGACCTAATCCTACTACACTATTTTTTGGGTCTAGAAGTATGTCAAAGAAAGATCATATTTTTCTAAATTAAGGGAAGTACACCCATGACATCTTGACTAGATTTGGTATGATGGACTGCAAGCCTCTAGCGACTCCTATGGAAACAAATCTACACAAGTTAAAAGAAGAAGAAATGAATTCAAAATCTATTGATCCAACTCTCTATAGATAGATCATTGGATCACTTATGTATTTGGTAAATACTAGGCCTGGCATCTGTTTTACGACCAATGTATTAAGCCATTTCATGTGTGAACCAAAGAAGATTCATTTGTTGGCTGCTAAACATATGTTGAGATATTTACATGGTACTATTGGTCTTAGTTTGAAGTACAAAAAATGTTGAGATAACACTTGAAGGATATAATGATTTTGATTGGGCTGGTTGTTCCATAAACCACAAGAGTACTACAGGGTGTTGCTTTAGTCTTGGATCAGCAATGATATCTTGGTTTAGGTAAAACAACCAATAGTTGCCCTGAGTTCCACTGAAGCGGAATATATGGCAGCCTCCATGGGAGCTTGCGAAGTAGTATGGTTGAGAAAACTATTATTTGGGCTTTTCGGAAAGCTACTAAGCTCCACAGTGATTCATTGTGATAACCAAAGCTGCATCAAACTTTCTACTAATCCTGTCTTTCACAATCGCTCAAAGCATATCGAGACTCCATATCATTACATAAGAGACATGGTTGATAGAAATGTTATCAAATTGATTTATATCAGCACTGATGAGCAAAATGTCGACATTTTCACCAAGCCTCTTGCAAAGTTGAAAATAGAGTACTTTAGATGTAAACTTGGCATGAGAAGTTTGTAAATACATTTGTAATTTAATATATTCACATAATTACTCCGCCTTGCGAGACGAGGGGACGGGGGGATAGGGGATAGAGGGGCCTTGATTTGGGGATGGCAAGAGGACGGCGACAGGGGATGGGGGGGGGTGGTGGAGGGAGCAAGGGTGTATATGCTATACATATGGTACTAAAATGCTAGTTATGAAAAGATGTACTACAATTATACAATATAAGATACGAAGATGTAAGAAACTTAAATATTGAACATTGCATTGAAGTTTTCAACTAGAACATCACGATTCATGATCAAATGACAAACAAACAATGAACATTGAACATTGAACATCAGCAAATAATAAATGTATATATCAGTCTTTAGATCAATAGTATGAGTATCGAGATTCTACTATCTAATAGTAATTAATGATCGTATGAGTCATGACATAAAGATGATTACAATAAGTATCATGTGCCATGAATCATGATATCAAAATAAGTATATAATGCAAACAAAAACTACAAGTCACCAAGAGTCCAAATCAAAATGTCAAATCAATGATCAATGATCATCCCTTGGAGGCTGGAAGTTGAAACTCATCGCCATTGGAACTATCAGTCTCTCCAAGATCAAGAGCCAAAAAGGGAACACCAACTAGCCTTGTGGCTAGATCTAAAGCATCCTCATCAATCTGCGATGGCTCCTCAGGCTCTACATCCCATCGTGATGTTGGATTCTCCTTGTACAAAGTTGTCTTGCGGTCATTGATACGCAACACACTGTGTACAACCACTAGCTTCTTTGCTCTCTAAGAGGTAAGTCTATTCCTCTTAAGAGAGTGGATGAAGCTATATGTAGACCAATTCCTCTCAATGAAGGAGGCATCTTGGCGTCCCCCTCGCAATGAAGGAAACTCCTTCGCGTCCCCCCGCACTCCCACAATCGGAGATGTCCCCCCGTCTCAGAGACAATGAAAGAGACTCCTTTGCACCCCCCCGCACCCCACAATCGGAGACGTCTCACTATCTCGGAGACGTCTTGTCGTCTCCGGTGGTAGTGGCGCTCTAATTGGCACTGCCCGAAACACTGAGACATTGCCCCCTGTCTCGGGGACGTCCTCGTCTTCGAGACGACCCAGTTTTGGGGGGGTATGCGTCCCCGTGTTACACTATATATTCATAAATGATTGAAAATTAATTTTTTTTGCATTTGTGTGTTATGAAAGGTGATGATCTTTCATGTGTGTGAGGTCACTATTGTAAGGTGACAATCTTAATTTGACCTATCTCCTAGATATGCTACATTAACCTGTAGCACCAAAATGTGCTGGATGTCCAGAAGCAAGTGTTATTATGGTTCTTTGGGCCAGATTTTGCCGGACACCATGATTACCAACTCATCATTGTTCTTTGGGCTGGATTTCGCCGGACACCATGATAACCAATTTGTTATGGTTCTTTGGACCGGATCTTGCCGGACACCATGATATAGTTACTATCATAGACCACAATTAAGTTGGTGGTTAAACTTATATTAAACTTATGAAAATTGCTTCAATTCCCTCCTTGCTAAAGAGGAAGTGCTGAGAAATTTAGCTTCATAGTAAATTGAAGCAAATTCTATATATAATATATGTTAAAATATATGTGTTGATGAAAATCTAATATATGAAAGTTTGGTCTAATATGTACACACACACACACACACACACACACACACACACACATATATCATCGTCATCATCAACTTATATATTTACATATATTATATACCAAAAAATATATTATTGAAAACATAATAAGTATTGGTAGTTATCAAAGACTTAATGTCGATCAACTATCGACTATCATTTATAATCAAAATACATTGTATTGGCAGTGGTATGAAACATGACCAGGTAGGGTCATGCTCCTACATTAGCATGTTATAATATATATTAATATGCCCTTTGAGACTGCAGAAGATCATCAATAACAATGATGTGAATCACAGTCATAAACAAATTCAGTTTGCTATACATCTCAAGTTCGTTCTGCAATGTACTTTCAGTACAGTCTGAAATAGATCTGCATTTATCAAGTTATATTTATTGTTCATCAGCATAATTGATTTGTAAGAGAAAATCAATCAAACATATATCAGACTTCATAAAAGGAATTAAATAATGCTCTGATCATTACAGTATTTCTGCAAATACAATTTAGTTCAGTCTCCACCAACATCGATCTATATATTTGACAGATATTGCCTTAAACAGGGCAAAGAATTATGATGAGTTAGAAAATCAAAGTTGAACCATGAACAAGGATATATGTTCTACTTCTGGAATTCAGTCAGAATGTCCTGAAGATACCTCATATGAAAATCCACCTGAATCTGAGATTCAAAATGAGTATCATGATGAAAATCAAAATTCCAACAAAAGGGAACAACCACTTTGGGCTAGGAAAATTGTGAAGGAAGCTGAAAACTTTGCAGTGCCTGATGGTACATTAAGAGAAAACAAAAGATCCCACAAACTAACATATAATGCATTAATGAGTGAAATTCTCGACTTTGAACTAGCCAATGTTAATGAAGCCCTCAAACAACAAGCTTGGAAAGATGCTATGACAGAAGAATACCACTCCATTTTAAAGAATAATGTTTGGGATATAGTTCCTAGACCAAATGGAAAATCAGTTGTTTCCTCCAAATGGTAGTTCAAATTAAATATGCTGCAGATGGTAGCATAGAAAAACACAAGGCACGTTTTGTTGCCAGAGGATTCTCTCAGAAGGAAGGCATTGACTATGAGGAAACCTTTGCACTTGTAGCTCGATATACCTTTGTTCGAGTTGTGTTACAGCCATTGCAGTAGCCAAAGGTTGGAAGGTTCACCAAATGGATGTTAAGATTGCATTTCTAAATGAAATTATAGAAGAAGTATATCTGGAACAACTTGAAGGATTTATAGTTCATTATACAAAATCTCATGTATGCAAATTAAAGAAGGCTCTATATGGAGTTAAATAGGCTCCTCGAGCCTGGTATGAAAGAATTGACAAATACCTCATGAGTTTAAAATTCTCAAAGAATGTTGCTGATCTAAATCTCTATTAGAAATTTATAAATGGTGATATGCTAATTCTAATTCTTTATGTTGATGGCCTAGTACTCACAGGAGAAGATCATCTTATTGCTCAATGCAAATGAAATTTAACTTCAGAATTTGAAATGAAAGATCTGGGTATTCTACACTATTTTCTAGGATTGGAAGTATGGTAGAAACCTGATGGTATCTTTCTAAATCAGGAAAAATATGCCTTTGATACATTTAAGAGATTTGGAATGTTAAACTGTAGACCTATGTCCACTCCCATGGAGACAAACTTGCACAAATTAAAAGAATATACAACAAAATCCAAATTTGCAGATCCTACACTTCATAGACAAATTATTGGGTCACTTATGTATTTGGTTAACACTGGACCTGCCATATGCTATGCAGTGAATACTTTAAGTTAGTTCATGTGTGAGCCTCGTGAAACTCAACTTGTTGTTGCTAAGCATATTTTGAGATACCTATAGGGTACTATTGGATATGTCCTTAAATACAAGAAGGTTGATCTTGATCTACATGGATTCACAGATTTAGATTGGGTTGGCAGTGTGGCAAATCAGAAGAGCACATTTGAGTATTGTTTCAGTGTAGGATCCGCTATGATCTCTTGGACAAGAAGGAAAAATTTCTCTGTTGCACAAAGCTCTACTGAAGCAGAATATATTGCAGTTGCTATGGGAGCCAGAGAAGCTATATGGCTTAGGAAGTTGATTGTGGGACTATTTGGACAACCTCTAAAGCCTACTATTATTCTATGTGATAACCAAAGGTGTGTCAAGTTGTCAGAAAATCTAGTGTTCCATGATCGATCCATGTATATTGAAATTCCTTTTAACTATGTCAGCGATATGGTATAGAGGGAAGCCATTTAGTTAGAGTATATTAACACTAGTGATCAAACTGCAGACATTCTCACCAAGCCTCTTTCCAGAGTTAAAGTGGAGCACTTCAGAAGGAAACTTGGTATGATTGAAATGTAATTGAGACTTAGTTTTAAATTTATTTCATTTGTAAAGTTATATATTAAAGATGTTTAATGTGTAAATTCTTTTATCATATGTGCGACTTTATGACTTATGGGCCCTCTTCCTGTGTACATTACATTAAGGTGACAATCTTTCTAATGATGTACACTTGTATCAAACATTGTGAGGTGACGACTTTATAATGTTTCCTATCATGATGGATATCATGTGACATGATATCTTTATGTAGGTCATGATAGTAGTATCTCTAGAGCATTTTGATGGATATCATGAAATGTGATAACCTTACGAATCATCATGTTCTTTATGAGATAATCATGGTGAGATGCCATGTGAGTTATGGTAGACATCATGTGACGTGATTTTAGTGCACATACTATAACTAGGATATATAAATGTAATGAGATGTGATATTCTAAATATACTCCTTGATGTCACAAGTAAGGTGATATGTAAAATTCATTCATCTTAGTTATCTCCCCTAGCTAAGAGGGAGGGTTAATGAATAGCATTGGTCAGATCTCCTAAGACTGCAAATTGTATATATATGTGAGTGTATGTTTTACATACACTCACATATATATACATATTATAATCAGATACTGACCAAGCACAACTGAAATGAAATACAATGGATATATATATATATATATATATATATCAACCTAATGATATTGCAGATCGATCAGCTATGTCTCTTAGTTTGAATATATAAAACAGTCACAACTAGTTGGTATTAACTAACTAATCAGATCTTGTATGAGATCGGATTAGTTAGTTAATACTAACTAAATGAATAAACAAATTGTGACCCTTGTATTGAAAGATCATGACCGATCTTGAGAGGCATCTATTGAAGACAATATATATGTCTATCATTGATTGTGGTACTGACATTGAACTCAATAAATGATCAATTCCTACTACAGATCGATAACCAATATCGTTACTTATTCCCACCCAATTGTTATCCAATTTATATTTGCACTTGCAGGTCATATATCAGTGTGTTCTTACAGTTCAGGATTCAGAATTAGAGATTGACACTATTACAGATTGGATTCATACTTTCAGTAATATCACTGCAGATCGAGACTGAGAGTTGGAGTCTATATTACCAGCAGATTGTGCTTCTACATAAAATGTGGATTACATATATTGCAGACATTAAAGATTGGTCAAATCTGATAAGAGTACATCAAGTTTTATTCCTGCAAACAAGAGTGAAAACTTTGATTAAGTAACCTGTGATTACAAGAAAAGAACATACGGTCTGATATAAGTTTAATTCTCATTTACACTAGCTGATGTTTTATCAATGTTCAACTATCTAGCATTTGAGTCAATTCCTTTGATCCATATCTTGAGTACTGGTTCACATCGACTCATCTTACCTGAGCATGAGAAGTATGCTTAGCACTCATGGCATTCAGGTATTTCTCATAGGGGTGATGCATTGGGATTTATTTGGAGGTCAGTCCTTCAAACACTTTCCCAACTTAAGCTTGCTTAACCATGCAGTTTTACCCCTAGATCATGCTCACTTTAGTTGCTACCTCTTGTAAACCTTATGCAAGTGGTGTGCCTCATGACCGATTCATTAAAGAGTTTCTTATCTCATTGACTCAAAAAATACATAGCTGAATCCCAATACACATCACATATATACATTGTGGAAAACATAGCCACATTGTTTAATAATACAATTATCCATAACCAAATCATCCTTTATGTTTATAAAAGTATTTTGTTAGAGTAGTTTATAAACACAAGTTGGTGCAACAATTTGAGTTTGATTGAAGCAAGCTGAATCCCAACAAGTTAATTTTATAAAATAGTGTAATTTACATAATATTTGTTTGAGAGACTGTTGTAAACTGACACTACATGCATCTGCTATTTGAAGGAAAAGCTTAAAATCATGCAAACAAAGTTTAATATTAGTATACACATGTTGTCTAGTATCACCTTGTCCAGATCAATAATAAAATTGATGTTGCAGTTTTTAAGTAAAATAGTTTTGTTTCCCCATGCTTAATTAAAGTTTCATTTAATTTCTAATTCAGACCAAAGGAGCACATGTGTCATAAACTGAATTTTGCTCGGCATGAGGGAATATCATTGCTAATGCTGATTTCGTTTTTGAGGGAATACCAATTGTAGTAAAATTGTTGGAAAAGTTAAGTTGATAATAACATTTTCATTATCTTTTTTGTTTAGGAAGATTAGAAATGATGTATGGCTTCTTCAGAAAATAATCTACATTTTCTTTCACTCAGCTACAGATCTGCTACATGGGATGTTAGATTTTTTTCAATGTTTTTGGTGAGTTTCGCAAAATATGTTCTTTCCTATTTTCAAAGCTGATGGACATATTTAATGAAGATCAATTATTCTTTTATTTCAATAGAGTGCCACAGAGGAAAAGGATAAGAAAATCAAGGAATTAGAAGAAAACCTTGCTGCAGTGAATTTTACAACACAAAGTAGAATGGGTAAGCTGCTGATGGCTAAATGTAGGACTCTGCAGGAAGAAAACGATGAGATTGGAATGATGGCTTCTGAGGGCAAGGTTTGTAGATTGATGCCATATTAAACCCCCAATCTTATTGTTGTAGTTGGGAATTTTAATGTCTGAAAAATTCTTACTTTTTATTCTATTATTTATAAGTTATTGCCATTCTGATATTCTTCTTCAAGTTCCAACACAGTACAATTTATCTAATAAGCTGAGCAGTGCAACGATGCATTATTTTTGTAACAAGTAATTCTACGAGCTTCTGATTTTTCCTCTCGCGTACTTTTTTTTTTTTTGACACATCTACTAATAGGGCATAAAGAATGTGTAAAAACCTTTGACATGTTGTTTGGATTTTTCTTTGATGTACTTGTAACGTAACCTTTTGTCAGTGCAATGGAAGTACATATTCCTATGGGCATCATATTGCTTTTAAATTTTTTTGCCTGAAATCTCTATTCTTATCTAGCTAAAATAGACGAGTTAGGCTTTAATTGCAGCAGACTGCATTTTTTTATCTCTTTTACCGTCTGCAGTTGAGCTGGTTATCTTACATATAATTTTTTGTTTCTGTTTTCTTATGAGCTCTTCAATTGATAGAATAATGAAGAAAGTTTCTCAGCTTTTTCCATTAGGAAACTTGACATCTTTTCAATAAGGTCACATTTCTTGGGCCTTCTTATTTGGTCAATATGGCCTAAAGTCTGCCATTTAGATGGTAGTATTCATCATCCTCATCATCTCTAATGCCTTTGATCCTAAATTACCCTTAGTATCCGGGATGGCAGGATGAGAGGACAAGATTCCGGGATGGAGTTTTTTGGCCATTTTTGGGGATGGCAGGTGACATTAGAGGGGAGAGCTATATAACAAATAGAGGAAATTTGAAATATATAGGGAGATTTCCAATATTCATATGATAACATTGATAAGTCATTCATCATATATGTTATACATAGCAATTGAGCTGAATTGAAAGTATTTTCATAAATTCATAATTTCATATTCATGATGTAACTTAAATTCATAAAGCACAGTCAAAGTTCATGGGACAATGGATGCTGATAGCAGACCTGTCATGAGCTCCATATTATCTCACTAAGGAATACTTTTTGGCACAGCACTGGTGAATGCTACCATTGTACCATGCATATTGTCTCAGACTGTCATATATGCTGATTCATGAAAGTTTAGATTGCATACACAGTGTTTTGATGTAGTACATTTCATATCTATTCAGAAAGGTTGTTGAGGGTTTGTAGTTAATTGTTTTTATTTTCCAGTGGTAATTATATTTTATTTGTTTGAAAAATATCAGAAAGTCACCAAAAAATCATATATTTTCAGAATCCTTTTTTGTCTTGGACTCAGTTTTTTAATTTTCAGACAGCATTATAAAATTAGGGATGGCTCGCTGTTCCCCTCCTTGTTTCACCTCAGCTCCCCATTCCCGTGTTTGCTCAGGGTTTTGGTGATGTCAAGGGGATGTTGCCTAGCTGTCCCTGGGGCATTTCCATTTCTGAGATGTTTGGTTTTTCCCCAGAAATGTGTCCCTGGGTAAACTTGCTTTGATCTCATGGGTTCAGGTTTCTTCTTGGTCAATTGAGGATGTGTTTTCACTAGCTATGAGTTGAGATTGTAGAACGCAGATTTACTACTGAGAAGGGAGAAAACCACAAGATAGAACACAACTCACAAGTATATGGCGTTATAACCCAAGAAGGGAGAAAAACACGGTGAATAATGCTTCTTGGATCTACTAGCTTAATCCAACCTCACAAATCCGAAGTCAATTACAGCAGTATTAGGATACCAATCAAAGGAGTCACCCAACACTTTTTACTTCATACACACTAACCTTTTCAAATATTTTTTATAAAAATGAGCACCATCTCCTCATCCCTAAATCATCCACTCAGAATTACAGTTCTGAACTTTACATCAAGACTATTGATAAATATCTTTCTACCGATTAATATAATAACAACTCCCCTTGATTTCTATGAAGCGAGATATACATATATAGGGGATTAATACAATTCTCCAAAAGTCTGCAATCAAGCACTCTTTAAAACCTGCAAAAATGTGTGATGAAGCAATCTCAGACTGTTATTAAAGCCTGCAGAATAATATTCGGTAGTTGACAATCAGAGCACATACAATGATCTTCCCTGTATAACTTATTACTTCTTTTATAATTATTACATATTTTTGGTGTTTACCTTCTTTTGGTGAACCTGACTTGTGCGACTTTCTTTTTGGAGTTAGATTGTATATTTTGAGGTGTTCTATTGCCTTTCATAGAGTTATATTTGGGTATCTTGTGTGGTTACCATTAGATCTCTCTTTTATGCTCTTTATTACATTTGCATGGTTAGATCTCATTAGGGTTTCCTTTTGTGATCTCCTCTTTTATGAGCTTAATTATGTAATAACCCCTATCTGGTTATAGCTTAGATAAACACTAATTCCCTTTACCAATCAGAGATTTGTCATCTAATCAAACCCTTGGCAAGCACTCAAATAATTAAACTCTGGAAATTTTCTAAATAGTCTTAATGATTGAATTGCAAACTATCCTTCATGCCGCATAACAATGAAACAAATTTATCTTGCAAACATGTAGAACGAATCTTTGGCTGAGATAGAATGGTAAATTCAAATTAAGCCACCAATGCCAATCTAGCAAATCAGATCGACTGACAAGATAATCTTCAGCTGTTTATTATTTTACCAAACAAACTCTGGGGAATATACAATTCACAGAAAATTGGCCCTATTCAGATAGATAAAGAACTCCCAGAAATTTCCAGAATTTTACTTGCCAAAACTGAATTAACAATGTTTGCAAAATCTAAATCTGATGGAACCTGATTGTAATTTGGATGTCTTTGACATAGCTAATATGGAAATACAGAACTCCAAATTAGAAAGTTGCAGGGCTAGAACAATTCACAGCCTCCTCCAATGCAAAACCAATGCCCAGCCAACATGACTTTACCACCAGTCCTCAATATGTTTGCCAAACAATGATGTGGTACAGCATGGAATGTGTATTGCAGACCTGGAGATCAAATCGTGAGCCTTAAATGAAATCGCAGAGCAAAGACGAGTTGATGGCAGGCTCCCAGTCCAAATTGCAGCTTTGGTAACAATTTGTTGGAGTATTATGCTTCTTGGATCTACTAGCTTAATCCAACCTCACAAATCCGAATTCAATTACAGCAGTATTAGGACACTAATCAAAGGAGTCACCCAACACTTTTTACTTCATACACACTAACCTTTTCAAATATTTTTTATAAAAATGAGCACCATCTCCTCGTCCCTAAATCATCCACTCAGAATTACAGTTCTGAACTTTACATCAAGACTGTTGATAAATATCTTTCTACATTCTGAACTTTACATCAAGACTATTGATAAATATCTTTCTACAGATTAATATAATAACAACTCCCCTTGATTTTAATGAAGCGAGATATACATATATAGGGGATTAATACAATTCTCCAAAAGTCTGCAATTAAGCACTCTTTAAAGCCTGCAAAATGATATTCAGTAGTTGTCAATCAGAGCACATACAATGATCTTCCCTGTATAACTTATTATTTCGTTTATAATTATTACTTAATACAATTCTCCAAAAGTCTGCAATCAAGCACTCTTTAAAACCTGCAAAAATGTGTGATGAAGCAATCTCAGACTGTTATTAAAGCCTGCAGAATGATATTCTGTAGTTGTCAATCAGAGCACATACAATGATCTTCCCTGTATAACTTATTACTTTGTTTATAATTACCTCACAAATCCGAATTCAATTACAGCAATATTAGGACACCAATCAAAGGAGAATATCATTCTGCAGGCTTTAATAACAGTCTGAGATTGCTTCATCACACATTTTTGCAGGTTTTAAAGAGTGCTTGATTGCAGACTTTTGGAGTATTGTATTAATCCCCTATATATGTATATCTCGCTTCATAGAAATCAAGGGGAGTTGTTATTATATTCATCTGTAGAAAGATATTTATCAATAGTCTTGATGTAAAGTTCAGAATGTAGAAAGATATTTATCAATATTCTTGATGTAAAGTTCAGAACTGTAATTCTGAGTGGATGATTTAGGGACGTGGAGATGGTGCTCATTTTTATAAAAAATATTTGAAAAGGTTATTGTAGACACCAGATCTGAAAATTACCCACGCAGACCTCTGAAAATTCTTAACAGGCCTGTCCAAGATGAAATGCAGCTCTCCAACGATCAACTGCTGCCTAAGTAGAAGCGCCAGACTTTGGCAAACCAAATTATGACTCCCAAGTTGAATTGCAGCTCTCAGAAATTCACCACTTCCTTCAATAACTCTCAGGAATAAATTATAATCCTCTCCTTAGACACAATATGAATAGTATGAGGAAAATAGACAAATTGTTTACCTCAGCACAATTTCAAATAGAAATTATGAGAATAACCCTTATACTTCAGCAAGGGCACCCAATTCAGAAAACTCAGAAAAAACACAAAGGCATCAAAAGCAAATAAACTATCCAAGCATGATTTTCTCAACAAAATGCCTTGTATTTATAACCTCCAGATTCCCTTTTATTGCCAAAATGTAACTTCACTCAAGAAGCTTCACCACACAACATTACTTAGAAGCTTCCAGTAGATTCTTTCATTTGACTTGGCCTAACTAATTAATAAATGACTCTTTTCAAAGATATCTCGACCCTCAACTTAAGTGAATTTATAAAGTTAAATTATAACTTTATAATTAGTCAATTAATTTAATGATAATTTGGCCACTAAAAATATAATAACTCCCCAAATACCCATCATTTAAATATGCCATCTAATATATATATGCTCGGATTCTTTTTTTTTTTTTGGGCGGGGGGAGTTTGGATGTGTTTGGTGTGTCTATATATAAATATATATTTTTAAAAATATATAAACATTGTGTGTGTGTGTGTGTGTGTAGTATATACTATAATTTATTTATGTAAAGAAATGTAAGAAATATACAAAAATAAACCATTACATAGCATGATACTTCACCATTGATTGTTCAAATTGAAATAACAGTAATGTCTAATTAGTAAATTACTCAAGTTCAAGATTCCAATGCAATTCGAATTACAAAATCAAAACATAGTTCATGGTTCAATGTTGATCAATCTAGAGTCAATGCTCAAGATTCACAAATAAAATTCAGTCGAATAGGAGAAAAGATATAATAAAAAAAATCAATTAAACACATGTTTTATTAAGTCACTTATGTGATTGGGAGCTCAAAACTCTTGGGTGCTCTCTGGATGCACTTGGATGCTCTCCTAAGCATCCCGCACGTATCTGCAGGAAGAAATCAGGCTTCCTGCCAGAAACTTTACAGCTTCCTAACACATCCATGCATCAGGAAGCATCCGCACCCGCATCCAGCCTTTTTTCAGGTGCATCGGTATCTTATATATATACAAGTGTATATTTATGAGATTATCTGTGGTTCTTTGTGAGCAATAATCAGATAGAAGATATCCGACAGATGCTACAACTCCAACATTCTTGAGAACATCAACCCTCAGAACTAACGACTTACTCACTATTGGGATACACAGCTAGGAGGTTTTTAATATTTATCAGAAAGTTATGAAGACAAAGCTGCTTGAGTCTTTATCTGTTAGCATTCTCAGATGAGAGCTGGGAACATTATTTATCTACTACTTCATATTGGTTGGATGTCATTTTGGCTGGAGGTGAGTCGAGTTAGGTTGGGACTGCTGCGTGAGTCAAATTGGGCTCCAATCCCTTATCATACACCTACAGAAACTGTTCTAGTTCAGATACACCTGGGAGTGTGACGTTGGTAGGATATTACTACTGCAACGAGAGCTATATGGGTTTAGCATAATAATTGATGGCGTACTTGGCTGGGATGAGTGCATTAATTGGACATGGACTGTCACATAAGCTACAAATATGAAACATCGAACTGGGAATGCAAAGCTGTTATTCTGTAAGGGGAAGCATCATATGTTTTAAATGTGTTTTGCACTGAATCTTCTCTATTGAAGAGGTTGGTAAACAATCAGAATGTTTCATACTGCTGTAACTACAAAAAAAGATCAGAAATTAATAAGTTAGTATTTGCACTTGGAATCTATATCTCTTTATGGTGTCTGTGTCATATTTATTGTTGTTTGGAAAGATATTCAATACAGTTTTCATTGGTTATTAAAAGTTAAAACCACAGAAAATTCAATACCTGGTCGCAAGCTAACTGTTTGTTAAAATTCCTAAACACTAGAGTATATTGATGTAAGAGCAAGGAAAGGGGTAAGGCATTACAGTGCTATTGGAGCAGGTGTAACCTGACATCCTGTAAGGAGGCCATTCAGAAGATGAAGAGTTTTGAGGAGAAACTACTAGAAGGGCTGATAAAATTGAAGCAAGGTTGTCAAAGCTATACTCAAAGTTGGCAAAATTTTGGCAAGGCTTTAAAAAAATTGCTCAAGTGTGTGAGCATCAAGAATGGGTAACATCTCTATTTGGTGTTACAAAGAAAATATAAGTAAATGGGAAGGATTCTTTTAGTGCAAGAAGCAATAAACTGAAAAGAGGTTTGTAGCTGGTCATTTGAAAGAAGATAGTGCCTTGGTAGATAAAAAACTATGCGACAGATTTTCAAAGTAACTCTTTGGACAGGCATACAGGTACTATTGATCAGTTTGTGCATGAAAAGGAAGAGAAAACAATAGAGCCTTGTGTTTGAGCTCAGAAATTTCCAGTGATGATGGTTTAGATATATACAAGTTGAATGATTATACAAAACCTTTGGAGAGGAGTGTTTAGGAAGACATCAGTGTTAGTGAGTTTGGGAGTGACTCTTTCACAATGGTAGCTACTCAGGAGAGGACCACACGCACTTTATTTCTGAACAAAGCAGCCAACGTTTTGTCACATGGGATTTGGGTATGCAGGATAGTACTGTTGATTCCAATGAATATCTTGAAACAAGATCTGATTTATGTTTGAACAGGGCTGACGAGCAGAAGTTTAGAAACTTTGATGATTTGAATTCACAATTTACTACTAAAAATGATAATAGAGATGCACAACATATTTGGGATGCCTATAGAGTCACTAATGTTAGGAACCATAGTTCTGATATTGGCATCCATCATAGCAGCAGGTGGCTTGGTCTGCATAAATATGGCTGGAAGAATCAAATTGAGGTGCTCATTGATAACTCATTGTTTGAGATGGGTGATGGGAAGACAAATGTTAATCCAGTATTCGTGTTAGACATTGGGACTACTCCTTGTTGTAGCATTTCACTTGATGGAAATAATGTATAGGATCCCAAAACTGAGTTGGAGTGTGATTTCCAACTTGGTATTGATCCTGGTTTACATTTTGAGGCTAATAGACATCCTTGTTGGAGACCACCAGATATGAATGATTCTACCGTTGACTGTATATAAAGAATTTTAGTCATAGCTAGATGCTGCTTCTTGTGGAGCAGAATGTGTTTATACACTTTACAATTTGTTTTGTTGGAGGAACCAGTTGATGGTGAATAAGGATGGGATTGTGGCAGCTTTATCTCATTATGATATGATTATAAGCTGGTCAAAAATTACGTATGGAGGATTCAGTTAGAGAGAAGACAAAAGGGAACTGAAGTGGAGTCTTCTTTTGATAGTGTGATTTCCAACTTGGTATTGATCTTGGTTCACATTATGAGGCTAAGAGACATTCTTGTTGGAGACCACTGGATATGAATGATTTTACCATTGACTCTATATAAAGGAGAATTTCAGTCATAGCTAGATACTGATTCTTGCGGAGCAGAATCTGTTTATACACCTTACAATTCCTTTTGTTGGAGGAACCAGCTGATGGCGAATAAGAATGGGATTGTGGCAGCCTTATCTCATTATCATATGTTGTGGCAGCCTTATCTCATTATGATATGATGCATAAGCTGGTCGAAAATTACCTATGGAGGATTCAGTTAGAGAGAAGACAAAAGGGAACTGAAGTGGAGTCTTCTTTTGATAGTGTGATTTCCAACTTGGTATTGATCTTGGTTCATGTAATGAGGCTAATAGACATCCTTGTTTGAGACCACCGGATATGAATGATTCTACCATTGACTCTATATAAAGAAGAATTTTAGTCATAGCTAGAAGCTGCTTCTTGTGGAGCAGAATGTGTTTATACACTTTACAATTTGTTTTGTTGGAGGAACCAGTTGACGGTGAATGTGGATAGGATTGTGGCAGCCTTATCTCATTATGGTATGATGCATAAGCTGGTCGAAAATTACCTATGGAGGATTCAGTTAGAGAGAAGACAAAAGGGAACTGAAGTGGGAGATCAAAGAAGGTATGGGAACAATGAACTCAAATTATTTGCATTCCCTTCTGGACCATGATCACCTTTTAAACTTAGTTGAGATCTATTTAGATACTTGGAGAAGGAAAGAGGAAGAAACTCATGATCTTTTCTTACAGTGGAGCATGAACCATTCTTCCTTACAGAAAGTGGGGAAGACCATTTCTAGGCCATCAATGATCCATGAGCATGATTCAAGAACATTAGAGATCAAATAGGTCATTGACAGGATTGATGGAATCCATAAGTATGAGATTGCCAAATATGATTTCTGCACCCTTCTGAGTAATCTCTGTTTACAGTTTGGAGAGGAGCTTGTTGGCTACAATATTCCAACACTTCCCTCGTTGACTTTACCTCCCTTATCTTTACTTGATGGTTGTTTTTCAATGTTTAGAATTATATGAGGTTGCTCCTGGAGGGCAGTGACTACTGATTTGGATAGGAGATATTGGAACTACCTTTTTGCAGTTAGAGGGAGTATGAGGAGTTATTACCCCCTTTGGGCTGTGGAGATACTTTATACTCCATTTTGGATTTGGTTTATTGGTTGCGTGGTGCTGTGCTGATCTATACCAGCAGCTTGACAGGGTTTGGTATTTTTTGTTATGCATCTATGTTGGGTGTCACACATATTTGCAGGAATTCACTATGGGATGATTGGACTATTATTGAGTCAACCATCTTAGACTTGGTCCCAGGCTCAGGCATCTTTGAAGTTTTGGGAGGTACTTGTGATGATAGAGTTGATCTTTCTGTCTTGAGTTGCGAGCCATCTTCTGTGGCTGACAACACAAATGGAATTACACATGACCATTCTGATATTCTATTGGTGCAGGCAGGAGTGATTCACCTCGACCACATTTTGAGGTGGGTTTATTAGTTTACCTTAAGTGCACACACACAATACTTAACTATGTCACTTGTGGTATCGAGTGGTAGGTTGGAAAAGAAGCGTACGAGTTCATTTTGGCATGACATACTTCTCATGACAAATGTTGATTCTGAGTTTAGCAAGTTTCCCGCTTTGTTTACTCTAGCTAGCTGCTTGTCCGGGCAGATGTTCGAGTTTTGGTTTGATTGGATTTTAGAGGTTATCAGAGTGGTGCAACACCAGCGTGATGGACTTACAGTCCCACAGTTGGATTATAATCTTGTTGTTACCCCCTGTTTCAATGTATACACTAGAGCATTACAACTGTTACAGGTGGACTGGTGGGAAATTTTGATGAGGATTTGGTTCTGTATCGAGTTGATGCTACAATTTGTAGTTTTAGGTTGACATTCCTATTATCTTGTGCTTTCACAGACTTTTGTGCAGACTGTTGTTAGTGGTATGACATCAGTGGGCGACAATAGAGACATTCCTTGGTGGGTACTGTACTTATTTTGACGGAGCTTTGTCATCTTCAGGATGGTTTTGGGAAAGGACTTTGGGCTGGTTTCTTAGGGGAGATGAGCGGGATATCTTTTTGTTAGCACAAGATCATGATGGGCAGTCAGGTTGCTTTCAATATTCTTGGGGGATTCTGTTTAGGACTTGATGGTGTTTATCCTATGGGGATTCAAGGGTTGAAAGTGCAGTTTGCGTATGATAGTTTATTGAGCATCGATCAGTTTGGTATAGTTTCAGCACGGTTATAACTTATTATGTCTAAAGTTTGACTCAAGACCTTGCAAATGCTTTGGTCAACAGCTCATAAGTTGTGAGGAACGTGACAAACTGTGTTGATATTCCAGAACTTATTTCACACAGTTTTGTAGTTTGATACTTTAGTAGAGCAGTACACTTGGGAGATAACTCAACTCGTGGCATTTGTGATGGCTCCTTTGGTTAAAGGTAGACATAATGTCATTAGTACAGTTGTTCAGCAGCATAGAGATCAGAATGGATGGTGTTATGTATCAACTGGATTAGTTTGGGATCCTAGGATTATACTGAGATATAGCATGGTCTGAGTTACTAACCATCGGGTTACAGTGGGACTACTTGAGGATAAGAAACTTCAAGGGAGGTGGACTGCATTGTCCCCATTTAAGCCTGACATTAGATTAAGGGTTGTTAGCATGTTTTGACCTGGTCCCGAGGGCTAACCAGGATTTTGAAGGGATTATGTGATTAATTGGCCTAGGTATTTCTAGTTTCAGTCCAATTAGAGGTATCATGGTAGGGTTTCAAGACGCTAGCTATAGTAAGTAAATATTGGCTCAGTAATGGGAAATACTTGATGCATATTATGATGTTAGTATTTGGGAGATCATTAGTCATCATCAGGTTACTATTTTAATAATCCTTTAATTAAGTGGGCGATTAAATTAAAAATTCCTAAGTTAAATTTAAATATTGAACTTGATTCAATGAATGTTGGGACTATAATGAAATATTCTTTGCTGGATTCGATAAGAATTATTGAATTTGAACTAATTTTGTCAAGTAGTTGTCAAGTAAGCCAGGCTCTTAAGCAAATTGCCACCGAATTACCACCCTAATGTTTATCAGCATACATGTGTGAACTAATTATATTAATCAGTGGAACCTTGACATCAAGCGAGTACAATAACACTTAAAATCATGACAGTAAATCTATATTGTATTCCCTATGCTGAAAATAAGGTTCTCACTACATGTAACAATGCATCAACATACAGTAATTTAAATGGCAGTCTGGGTGGATTTGGTACAGACCCGATAATAATGTTGAGGTGGCCTTGTGGGAATCCGACTGTGTTGTGCTGCCGTACCAGCATCTATTCTCAGCTACCTTATGCAGTGAGTTTGATGCCATCAGTCCCTGTGGCTGGCTAACTGAACTGCAACTATAACCTCTGCACTTTTCCAGGACCTCCAAGCAAGTATATCTATACTGTTGAATGGTGGAGGGGTGTGAGTGTGTTCTCTTCACTCATGTGTTACAGATATCTGGACTACTGTCATGACCTTGGCATTCCAGCAAACGCCCAGGCTGACATGCTAGTTCTGATATTTCTACCGCCAGCTAATACTGGAGTGGGCTCATCTATTCACCGCTCTCTCTATAATAAGTGACCGAACTTTCGTTCCTTAATGCCGTTATCCTGTACTCAGCTACTGTGGTATGGTACTTAGGAAACAATGTTGGCAGTGTATAACTGAAAACAAAAGAATGTTGCTCACGCTAGATGATTTACTTCTGCAATTGGACTGAGTGGCCTCCCTGCCTATCATCCAAGCCCAGGTCAAATTGATGGCATCCTGTGTGTTATGACACTCTGTTCTTTTGTCTAACTCCAGCTTCCCATTAATCATCCAAGTCTCAAAAAGTCATATTTAGCTCTGCAAATACAATGTGAGTTACTAGGTTTGCATCTAGTCTCATTGTTCTTCCGTAAGGGGTTTCGTCCTTAGGAGAAATCCAGTCACATTCAAGCAACCTTTTAGGATTTGTGAAAATAACATATATTCGTGGTGATAATCCCAATGCAAATGCTTTCTTTTATAATCTCGAAGTGAGGAGAGGTACAAACAACTTAGCAATGTGGATAAAAGACTATTTCGTCTTTTAGTCACTTGAGTCATTTTGTCCTAAAGTGACTTTAAACAATAAAGTACTTTATATTCCAACTCAATAAAATAAAGTGACTTTAACCTTAGAATATCCCATTAAAAACTCCTCAACTGAAACCAAAACTCCTGTGACTGGCTGGCATCCTAAAGCCAAATGCCGTTAGCCTATCCAAATGGAAAGATAGACCAACTAGGCGCCAATATAGCTAGTGTGGAGAAGGGGACATTGCATATAATTGGAAATTAAATGTTTAAAAAAAAATCAAGTCCCTTTTAACTAAGACACACAAGGGATATTAATATTTGATTTATCTCTCTTATCCCTCACCAATGTTGCCTTGGAAGTGTTACTAATTGAAGTTATAAATAAAAGCTTTCATTGCTGAAAAGGATATCTTGGAATTTGATGTTTATTGGGATTTTTTTTTCTGGAGTAATTTTGGAAGCCTTCTAGCTTTTGAGGACGGAAACCCTCATTAGTTATATCTATTACATCTATGAAAGACCACACACTGAGATTAATAGATTTGAATCAGAAGTATAGTGGAGATCAGATGTATATTCTTGTTGCTACCGTGGTGCAATGGTATCCGTGCTACAGAAAAGGCTACAGCGGTGTGATAGTGTTCTACCTTTATTTGCAATGCTAATTATGCTGTTGGGTTTGATTTCTGCACGCTGAAGATTAATCAAGTGCTGGAGGTTGAATGCTTATTGATTGTGAAGTCTATGCTGCAATGATACTGGATTCTTGAGGACATCGACCCTCAGAACTAACGTCTTCCTTATTGTTGGGATACATAGCAAGGAGGTTATTAATCTTTATTGCACAGGTATGAAGATGAAGCTGCTCGAGTCTTTATATTTTAGCATTCTTAGAGGAGTTCAAACTGGTTTGATGTATTGCTGAGAGCTAGCAATGGAGAGCTGGGAATATTATTTATCTGCTGCTGCAGTATTGGTTGGATGCTGTTTCGACTGGAGGTGAGTCAAGTTAGGCTGGAACTGCTGTCTGAGTCAAAATAGGGCTCTAAGTCCTTGTCAAACACCTACAACAACTTTTCTAGTTCAGATACACCTTGGAGTGTGACGTTGGCAGGATATTATTGCTATAACAAGAGCCGTACAGGTGTGATGTATCTTCCGGTGCCACACTAGACTGGAAAGAGCGCATTAGTTGCACATAGACTATCACATCAGCTGCAAATCTGAAACATTGAACTGGGAATGCAAAGCTATGATTTTGTATGGGGAAGCATCATATATTTTTAACGTGTAACACACTGTATCTTCTCTATTGAAGAGTGAATACTATTAAACAGTTTGAATGTTACTGCTGTAAATACGAAAAATCAGAAATTAATAAGTTAGTTTTTTCGCACTTGGTATCTATATCTCTTTAAGATGTTTCTGTCCTATTTATTGGTGTTCGGAAAAATATTCAATACGCATCTCATTGGTCATTAAAACCACACAAAATTCAATACCTGGTTTAAAGTGAAGTGTTTGTTAAAATTCCTAAGCACTAGAGTACATTGTTTTAAGAGTAAGGAAAGGGGAGAGCGATTATATGTATCAGCTATAAATATAAACTCGTTTTCATTATGCTGTTATAGATTATTGGTTTACAATAAAATGTTTGGCTTCAGTTACTATCATTGTGCAAGTATTGTTGTGTGCTGTTTTTCCATTGAAAGAACTTAAATTATTTAGCAAACAACATCAACCCATTATATCAGCCATATTGAAGCACATCAGAAACTCAGTATCAGGGTGCAAGCAAACTGTGACAAATTTACAGAAGTTGAAACAACTGAAAAATTATTGGAACAAGGGGGTGTCTTTATAGTGGTTTCAGCGCAGAGTATCCCCCCACCTTGGTGGGTACAATACAAAATGAACAGGTAGTGACATGGCTGATTGAAATGTGCACCCATTTACTCATCATCACAATACACAAAGAAATAGGATTACTGAATACAGGTCAAGAAGTACAAAGTAATCCAAAAGCTCATATTGATATAGTTGAACAAATTACTAGTAACATGGGTGACAGCAATACTAGGGACCCTGGTGATGAGAGGTTTTTATAGTTATTAGATACTTTGGCATAGGGACGATATTTGGCTAAACAAAGGGCTCAAGAACAAAGTCGGCAGATGTAGCTTATGATGCATATGATGGCAAGGCAGATGGGAATGAATTTAAATGTTGGAGGTGATAACAGAGGAAACAATGGTAATGGCAGGGGTTAGGTGGATGATAATTTTGGCTAGAGATCTAGACCAGCGATAATAGTGTGCTTGAGACCACTCATACCTATCTCTCCATCTAGAGTTCCAATTCAACAAGAAAACGAGCCACATATTAGTAGTTTGCAGGCATATTTCTGGAGAGATTGGAAAGATGGAGGAGAGAATTTTAGGCAGCTTTCTCTTCCAGAGAATATATGGATGTCAGGCTAGAGCATTTGCCACGTTCAGGTGGTAGGGGACAGCATAGTGATTTGCAGAAGGAGGTTAGCAAGCTCTCCTTACCTCACTTCGATGGATCTGGAAAAAACACTGGCAGAGCATGGGTACAAAAGGTAGATACCTATTAACAGTTGAACCCAGTGTTGGAAGAGGAAGCCATTAAATTTGTTGCATTACATCTAGATGGCTTAGCACACAAGTGGTTGCATCATGGTATGGTCACTATGGCTCATGATCAGATCACTAAATATGTTGAGTTTATGAAGAGTTTGATTGATCGTTTTGACAAAAAGGATCCAGAACAACATTTCAAGGAGCTTGCACAGCTTAAACAGTGGGGCTTAGTTGATACTTTCATATTAGAGTTTCAGAGACTCTTTGTTTTGTTTACTTTTATTTCACATAGGAGGTTGTTGGTGTTGTTCACGGATGGGCTTGCACTAAATGGATGGATTAAGGGCCTTAATACTGCTACATTATAGGTAGCCTGCGAGAAGGCTAGAGAGAGACATGGAACCTTCATTTTCATAGGAAAAATTTCATTTGAAGGGGTTTTCATCTAAAATGGATAAGGAATAGAAGAATTTTCGGTTGGACTCTCTACCTAAGAATGAAAAGAAAAGACTGGACAATGATCTGTTGAATGAATTGAGGAGAAATAAACTATGTTTTCAGTGCAGGAAGCCTTGGAATCTATCACACTATTTAGGGGAAAATGGAAGCAATGAATTTGTTAGTATAAACTATGTGAGCTGAACCCATTAACTAACCACTTTCATGCTAAGCCATTCCATATAGGAAAAGGAGGAGCTTCCAAACATAACTGACAATATAACCCAAGTTAGATTAGCAAAACCAGAGTAAGATGAAGGGATGCTAATGCTAAACCCAAATATATCAATGAAGTATGCGAGCAGGTCCTCTTTCATGCAATGTTAATTAATTTAAGATGTGCAATGTAAATGTTAATCGAACCAATTGTTTTAATGACAAGAGTAAAATAGGTCTTGGCTCTAAATGTATGCAATGAACCCAATTGTGTTATGAAAATAGGCCTATGCTAGGAGACAAAACAAAGGATGAAGAATTTATGTGCAAGAGAAGATTCCTTTTTGCTCCAAAAATCGCGGATTTGAAACTGTGACTATACTTCTAACTGCAGATCTCAATCAGGGCACAAAACCCTATTTTCCTAGACTTCCAGAAACAAGTCGACCTAAAGAAAAGTGTCTGGATGCTTTATGAGGTGATGGACATGTTCCAGAGAGACTGTAGCAAAATCAACCCATGTTCTCCAGAAAGCTCTCAACAAATAGTTTTCAGATCTGTAGTTGCAATTCCAATATCCTGCTCCTGCACAAGAAGAATTGGTTTTTGTTTAGTTTGGATAAGGGCTTGCCTTTGTCAAGCCCTAGATTGAAGAATCAACGTTGAAATTGAGATGAAAAATACTGATAAAGGAAATGCCAGCATGTAGTAGGACTGAAACCTTTGGTGATACATCTCAAAGCAGTTTGTTGCGAGGCATACACACATGTGCCAAATGACAACAGGTTTAAGTTGGAGAACAAGATAGTTGAATGCATCTTAATTGGCTATGGTGTTGGTGTTAATGGCTACAAGAATTTGAGATCTAGTGGCCAAAAAGGTTCTGTATGGCAGAAGTGTAATTTTTAGAGAGACAAAACCTTGCTCTATCGATATGCAGTTAGAGAAAGAAGAGAAAGGAAGGGATCTAGTTCACGTATTGGTTATCCTTTGTTGTTTTACTATTATATTTTTGCTAAGTTACCATTCAGGTTCAGGTACGAGAACCCAGTACATGGGTTCGTTGTTTTTTTCCTCCATTATGGTTTGTATGGGTTCATGTGTGTCTCTATATGCGCGCGCGTGTGTGTATGCATTATATAAACAAAAAATAAGAGAAATATACGTAAAATTAGATTAAATCATTTTATAGTATGAATCTATGATGCTTGATCATTGATCAATGCCAAATGCCAAAGATAAACATTTAAAATGTAAAGACTTAGAAATGAAAAATCTGCTTTGTGGAAGGTATTTGACACTTCACAATTGACTCCAATCACCTCACTTCAAACTGGTAAGATGGAGAGAGCAAATGTGAAAAAAAAGTGTTTTAGAAGGTTCCATAATTGGCTGTTTTAGCCTTGGGGTTAGATCATTTTCTTTGGTGTGTTTTTTGACCAACCTTTTGAGCTGGATGTGATGGGTCCTCACAGGTCTCTGCTCGGTCCGCCCGGGACCCAATACAAACCATTTCACAAACCTGAACCTGGTTAGCACCTGGACCCAGTTTCGAGGGTCCAAGGTGCAAACCTGGTATTTCAGTATTTTTGTTTTGATTACCGACACTATGATGCCCAGAATTGTGAAAGAGGCTGCGTACGTGAGTGATGCAGATTTTGGATACTATTTTTACGAGTTTAATTACTTATACATGTGCAGAAAACATATCAGTATTGTAAATTTTTAAATATGAATTAAACAAATGGGCTAACCCTTATCCATCAGTTTTCACATTATTTTAATTATTGACCTCGCCCATACAAATGACTGCTAACTTGTAAATTGTTATAAAGTATTGAATTAATCAAGAAGTTGAAAATGCACAGCTGACAATATAGAGGAAGTTGACTTTACCAAATGTCTATTGCATTCACAGTTTATCCTATCATTATTGTTTTCCTTCTCAAGGTACAGTGGATGAATGGGAATCTTTTTGAATGTTGGGATCTGCTTATTGTCTTTTGCAGAATGTTTTGAATGAATACAAGCCTACCAAAGTTCTCTTTGGTATTATTTTATGCTTTGCGATGCTTGAATACTATTGGACCATTCATTTTTCTATGAAAATTTTATTCACAATTGTTTTATGAGATGTTGTAACCGAATGGGTCAGAGTCTGAATAAGATCTTCATCTTGTTGGAGGGGCTTTCTAATACATAGGTTTTTCTCTTGCAGATACATGAACTCAGTATGAAGCTTAAGTTGCAAAAGAATCAGAATCTTGAGCTGAGACGCCAAATTCAAGGTCTCACACTTCTCTTTCAGTCATTGGGCATTCTTATGTTTCGAAGTATTGCATCAAGATAGGAAAATGATATTTAGTAAACATAAGATACCATCAAGTGGTTAATTATAAACAAAAATGGCAAGTATGGCTTTAATGCTTGAGAATACTTGGGAAGTCTAGATTTAATCTTTTATGAATCGAGGCAATAATTACTTTTTATTTTCAAATAAAAATAAAAATTATTTGATTGTTTTTACCGAAATTCTGTACTGACTTGAGAATGTTTATTGAAGAATTATTGGACTACATGGAAATGCTGGAGGAAGGAGTTGACAAATCAAATGAATTGGTACTCCCAAGTCTCTTAGCTAATTTTTCTGAATTTTTTTTGCTTTGAAAGCACAAAAAACTCTGCTGACTGTAATTGTTCTTTCCTTATTGGAAAATCTAATGTCTTTGAAGATGATTTGTTTGTTTTTCATATAAATTCTAATTCCGTTACTTGTAGCTGATTTTTTTGGATTTTAAAGGATGAGATATTTCAGTTATTGAAGAAAATAACCAATATGATTATTTGTTTCTTATTATGGAAGTTTTGTGCATCTATTTCCCCTCATACTTTATCACTTATCTTAATGCTATTCAAAAGATAGTGGTCTACTTTATTTGATAACTATCTGCGCTATTCATCAGATATCTAGAATTTTCCTTGATTTCCTATAATAGCATTTTATCCCCTTGTATAAGACCTGTATTTGGATATCACATCTGCTTGTATATATTATCCTAATATTACAGTTGAAGCTCTCTAAGCAAGGAATTATTCACACTTCTCTGTTTCGCATAATATTGTGAATTTATTACTCTTCAGGTTTTATTCTCATTCCTATGTATGCATTTCAGGTAAATACAATGAAGAAACAGCTTGAAGACAAAGATATTGAAGCCAATAAAATTAGAGAAGGAAAGAAACCAAAAAGTGGAGGAAAGGAAGACAAGAAGACAAGTGAAGGTGGAAATGCTGTTGATGCATCAAAGACAAATCGGTGATGCAGGATACATGTTTCATCTCAAATTAAGTTCTGTAGATGTTAGAAATATGTTGATTCTCATAATAGTTCAAAAATTCAGGCTACCTGAAAACTTAGAAAAATATCAGAACATTAAATACACATAATTTTGTTGAAAACAGACATGAAACTGAATTCTTAGAAGTTGTAAGTAGTTGTTCCTTGTTCGTAATTATTAGCTGATTAATTGTGGGTTTTCCCTTGTACTTTTATGACATTATAAAACTACCCAAAAAAAATCACAAAATAAGGTTTTCCAAATAGCAAAATCCTTTTACAGTAGTTGGCTCTTTAACACAAAGCTATCCATTCGAAATACATGCTAATTTTTTTATATTGTAGTATTATCAAATCTTTTAATAAGAATACCTTTTAATATTATCTTCTTTTATTTGAATGTTTATTTTCTAAGTTTTGAAAAGCTAAAGAAAATGTTAAAAATTAAAAAAGTTAGCTTTACTTTAATTTTTCTTCTTCGTCCTCTTTTTAAATGGTTTTTTACTATTAAGTCTTGTTATAAGATTATATATAATAATAAAATATGTTACACTTATTTTATTAATTGATTTTTTAATCATTATAGAATAATGTGTTAAAAAAAATAAATTTAAATATTTTGAATAAAAAAAGAATGTTGAAACCTTATATTTTATTATTATTATAAGTACAAATTTGTATTATTATGTCTACAAATTTCATATGTAGAAAGCATGAACCAAAAATGTTTTGAGTGACAACAAATGGATAATTGCAAAGAAACTTAGCTCTCATATTCCTACTGGTAGAAAGGCAAAAAAATCGCGTAGAATGCAGAGATCACAATTTAATCTTTCTTAGTGAATTTTAATTAGATTAGATGGTGTGATTTGAGGTTGAATAGCTTCTAATCTCCAATTTGAACTTAACAATATTGCTTATTTACACCAGTTGTTGATTGTTCATCATTGATGAATTAAAATATTTTGGTTAATTTTTTAACAACTTTTTGTCCTTTTCCAATCATGTCTTTCCTTCAAAGCATATTGATATGAAGCATCAAGCATAATCAAAAGCGTTTATTGAGTCATATTGCCCATGGTTAAACTGGGGACTCAACACAACTTGGGGAAAATCTTGACAATTGTTTCAAACAAATAAAAATATATAAAATTTTAAAAAATATCTTTCAAAAATATATATTAAAAGCCAACAAAAAACTTAAAACCATTCTTAGTGACCTTTTGGAAGTCAAAAAAGTTTTTTGCACCACAATGTTTTCATATGACTTCAGATTATTAGTATGATTGTGACAAGGTTTTGGAAACCTCTTTCAACCAAGAAGGTTTGAGAACCTTTGTTTTGTGCGATCTCTCAAAATGCGAAAAGGGTCTAAATGTTGAAAGATAACATGCTCCATGTGGTGGGTTTGCATGCATTCATAGGGACATGGTGATTAGCCTACCTTGCAAGTATGATGCCACCTATCTATCTTGACGTCAAGGTGACTCCTTATTGGTCATTGACTTTTCAATTTAGACATTTAAGGAAAAGTGATGTTTGTTGATCTATTTGATCAAGGACCTTATTTTAAAATAACATTGAGAAAAGTTGAACTTTGCATTATCTAGGTGCCTAGAACATAATCTTTGCCATTACACTAGACATCCTTAGCAACCATCTACACCATCTAAGAACACGCAAATAGATTTCAATCAATGGTTAGCATTTTGAAATTGAATATTGACTATAGCAACAAGGTTGTTGTAGCAAATTCTAAGCACATGCCAATTTTAATGCTCCCAATGCCCTTAGTGACTTTTTCTTGGTCCGAGGCTAGAAGATGACACCATTCCTTTCCCCATTCATGTACGTAATAAATTTTTCTACTGAGTATTAGTTTTAAACAAAATTAGAGTTTAGTTACAGTGATAATGAGTTTAACATTATAGTAACAAAATATATCAATAAGACTGAGCTATTGATAGAGTTCAGAAAAATAATAAATCATAGTTTTGCAAATATATGCTAATGGAAGAAGTCCTCATCTAAGTTATCGTGGGGAAGATCTTCCTAGTCAGGATTAGATGCATAATTGTCCTAGGAGACATCATTGTTGTTGAGAATCTCTGAGCTTTTGTTCCATTGTTCGATCTCATGTGAGGTGCATGTAGATGTACCAACTTCATTTCCTTTCTTCCATTGCCCCTTTTGGTTCAATTGTTGGATGAATTCAGCTAGAGTAATCTTGAACTAATCTTTGTCCCAAATTGTTGTGTATTCATAAGTAACATCTTTTTTCTCCACTGTGGCCTTACTGTCTTTAAGTATTTGTAGAAATTTTCTCTCCATCTTAATGATTGTTGTGACAGGGTAACATCAGAATAAATGAGTCTTTGCAGAGATTGAGTAAGGTTTCTAGCCTTCCTTGCAAACACATCATTGTTCCTAACTTTCCAAATTGATGAAGGGTACTCCCATTAATACCACAAACACATAACAAAAATAGAGAAACAACCAAAATTTACAATATCAAATATGAGCTTCTTATTATCTCCACGAATGTGGAATTACATAATTATGAAATGTAATATGCAAACCCACATGAGCTCCTTCCTTACAATAATCAACAAGAGAGAGCTGTGAACTATCACCCATAATTATCTTAGACAATCTATGGGCCTTCCTTATATAGGCAATTCTCCACCGTCTGAGAAGGTTCTAAACATTTAGCCCTAACCCTTGAGGCCGACTAACCCTAAAATTATATATAGAGTCAGTTTAAAACAATTTCAAATGTTATTTTGGGATTTTTCAGGTAGCTAACTTCCAAAGGCAACAACTTGCGAACAATAGAGTCAATTGGCTATTATGACCCCATTTCAAAATCATTATCTGCTGTTTTATAATGCTCGACTCTTGCAAGCTCTAGCCAATTGAGTTCCAGGCCTCATTCAAGGCCTCTAAGGCCTTTGAAATTGAGCTCAAAGTTTTTATACCACAAATATGCAATAACTTAATGAATACACATGATATGGTAGTGAACCCCAATTGACAGGCTGATATATCCAAGATGAACCTCCAACTCTAAAATTAGAACATTCCAAGCTCGTATGATCGACTTACTAAGTAACAAGCTTCCACAAACAACTGTGCAGTGTAACAACCCTTATTTGAGAGATAGAAAGGAAACATTTTTGGGTGATGCAAGGTTGCTCTTACACCCAAGATGCTCCTATATCACAAATATTCCATAACAAAATAGAAGAAAAAATAGAGTAGAAAGTAATATAAGATTTTGTTGCTATTAACAATGCTTCTAAAAATAACCTTTTGTAAACGAAATTTATATTAATGATGAGGCCAAATAAATTCTAGATTTCCTTGGTAAACATGCAATAAAAAAAGACATGGAAGACATATTTTGGGTTTCTAGAAAGATAACTTGTGTAGAAAGAGATGCCAAAGGAAGCAAGATGATTTGGGTTCAATAGGGTGTTAGAAACAATAGTTCACCAAGATAACCGAGAGGGGGGTGGGGAGTGTGGGACGTGGGTGAATCAGTTATCCAATAATTAAAACATTTATCCACCTTAAATAAACGTAATCATTCAACCAAAGTAAACAACAACCATACAAAGATGCACATAAACAATTACACTAGATATGTTAACTAGGGAAACCCTTGATCAGAGGGAAAACTCTAGTGGGAATGATGCCCACAAGATGATGTACTAATACAAATATTCCTTGTTAGAGGATGGACCATGTTGAGAGTCTATTACAACATTTGGTACATATGAGTCCATGTTAGAAGACTTTGAATCATTGTTAGAAGATTCCAACCCTGTTAGGAGTTGTGCCAACCTTGTTAGGAGTTGTAGAAGATAGAAAGAACCACTATCCAAATAAATTTTGGGGCAAGATCACCGAACTCACTGTCCAACTGGTCTCTCAACTATTCCTTGCTGAATAATTGTATGTATTGTACTTTAACTTCTTTCTTCTATCCTATCAACCGGACCAATCACTGTCAGACCTTGTAGACCAGGTCATGAACCTCAGATCCAAGTATCCAACTTCAGATCACACAATAAAACCTTGGCAACAAAGTTTCCTTCACCTTCGCTATGCTCTTCTTAACTTCGTATTCTGCTCTTTGTACTTCTTACAATCACTTCACTTGCATGCCTCATGATAAAGGAAAATGCGCTTCCTTTATACCAAATCCATAAAACAATTCCATGAGTTGGTTATTACATCTCAATTTAATTATTATAGGACCACATTAAGAAAATGTTACACATAGTGATAACGTTAATCTTCTGCCTTGCAACATAAATAACTTTTGTACACGTATCATTATGATGAACGAGCTTGGCCACATCATCTCCAACATTTCTTCTTCACATCTTTAACTTCGGCTTCTTAGAATAACAACTCTGCTAATAGGTATAACAAGTTTTCCAGAACATGCCTCTGTGAACTCTATCTCAGAATAGTCTTCACCAAAATTTGCATAACTTCTTCCAGACTTAATATCTCATGCTTTCGAGGTTAGCTAGGTATACTGAACACATATTATGATCTCCCTTTAACCTCACTTAGTGAAAATGCTCAGCTGTCTATCTACACCAACTTGATCTTCCCACTATTCTTTTGTCAGATACCGTAAAAAATTGCTATGTTGACATCAATGAGAAACATAGTCATGAATGTAACATATCATCATGATAATGATCTAATCATATTTCTACAATACTCCCCCATAGGAATATCATCAACATTCATGCTTCCAATAATCCCCCCCCTTCACATTGATGACAACATATATGAAAATCATCTAGTTCCAAGAATACCAACAACAAAAGATTGTTATTCTTTCTTTTCAAATCCTCTTCATCAATCATTCTTTCATGTTGTACTTTTCCATGCTTTTCAAACTATTTTCATGCTACACTTCTCCCCCATTGACATCAATGTCAAAGGTTTCAGCAACCATCAAACTCTGCAACAACTGTTTCTAACTAGCTCAAGTGTCCAAAGATAGTGTTCAAAAACAACATCCAACAAAAGTCCTAGATGACATCTATCCATCATAGATACTCCTCCATATAGGAAGCATAAGCATTTAGTTCAGACAAACAATAGTGCTTTGTTACATTGAATTGATGCACTCTTGCATCATCTACTCTAAGGTAGGAAGAGGCATAACCCCTAGCATACCTCGCAAATACTCAAAAGTCTCTTTGGGAAGAGGCTTAGTGAAAATATTTATAGTTTTCTCTTTAGTCCTACATACTCCAATCTAATTTCCTTTTCTGCAACTTTCTTTCTCAACATGTGATACTTGATAGAAATGTGCTTAGTCTTACAATGCAACACTGGATTCTTAGATATATTTACTGTGCTTGTGTTGTCACAATGTATGACAACATGTTCACTGAATTCTATCCTTATATCCTTCAACATCTGCTTCATCCAAACAACTTGATTACAATTTTTTTGCTATTGCAACATATTCTGTTTCCGCCGTACTTTGTGAGGTACAATCCTGCTTCTTGGTTAGCCAAGAAACCAATCTTCCTCCAAGAAAGAAGGCTCCACCACTAGTGTTCTTTGTGTCATCCATACTAGTTGCCCAATCAGCATCAATATAAGCATATTAAGTGAAATCATTAGATCTATCATACCACAATCCAAACTCTGGTGTTCCTTTTAGATATCTAAATACCTCTTTGACTACTGCATAATGTTCTTCTCTGGGGCCAACTTGAAATCTTGCAACAATTCCAACTACATTAGCTATATCTGGCCTTGTGTGAGTTAGATATTGTAATCCTCTGATCATAGATTTGTACTTCTTTTGCTCAACAATAGTTGTCTCATCCTTTGGTGATAACTTGTGTTTAGTTACCATAGGTGTTCCAACGAGTTTACATGTTTCCAAACCAAACCTTTTCAGTAAATCTTTCAAATACTTCATCTGAGAAATAAAGATTCCTTTGTAATCCAAGAAAATATTTCATCTCTCCTATCATGCTCATTTCAAATTCCTTCTTCATTTCTTCTACAAACTTGTCACTTTCATCATCATTTCCTCCAAATATGATATCATCAACAAATATTACCTCATCAATCCATCATCAATTTCTTTCCAATAGAGATTACTATCTACCATACCTTTTCTATATCCAAGCTTTGTCAAATGTTTGTCCAATCTTGTATACCAGGTTCTGGGTACTTGCTTCAAGTCATACAATGCTTTCTTCAGTCTGCATACTACGTCCTTGTCATCTGTCAAAGGACAACCTTTAGGCTGTTCCATGTACACGTCTTCTTCAAATTCTCCATTTAGAAATGCTAACTTGACATCTATCTAATATACTTTGAATTTCTTATATGCTGCATATGCTAAGAATAACATTACTACATCTATTCTTTCCATAGGAGCATAGGTTTCATCATAGTCTATTCTTTCTTGCCATGTGTAACCTTTACATACCAATCTTGCTTTGTTCCTTACAACTTCACCTTGTTCATTCATTTTGTTCCTGAATACACATTTTGTTCATATCACATTCTTGCCTGTTGGTCTTGGAACTAATTCCGATGTCTCATTCCTTACTATATGATCCAATTTTTCTTTCATAGCTTGTTTCCAATAATCATCTTTACATGCTTCATCTACATTCTTAGGTTCAACTTGGGATATCAAACGTAGTTCTTTATTGAGTCTACTTCTTATCATCACACCTTTATCTTTGCTTTTGATGATTTGCTCAGGTGGATGATTCTTTGTCATATTCTTACCCAAAGTAGGAGTTGCTATCTCAACTCTTAGCTTTGTTGAAGGTTCTAAGCTTTGTTCCTGCATTGGTTCTACTTCATTATGCAAATAATTGTTAGTCTCAAAGAATACTTCATCATTCCTTGGTTTAGTAACAACATTCTCATCATCTGAATTGTAATCAACTCTTCTTTCTTGTATCCTAAATTTCTGATCAACTCTGCCATTTGCACTTTCCATAATGGTCTTAGTTCTTAGATTATAACATCTATAAGCTTTGCTTTTTAATTAATAACCAAGAAAGAAACCTTCATGGCTTCTAGCATCAAACTTACCAATATCATCATCTCTTTTGATATAACACTAACTGCCAAAAATTCAGAAATACTTAACTGTAGGCGAGTGACCAAACCATAATTCATAAGGGGTGTTGTTTGAGTCTTTCCCGACTTGCACTCTATTCATAGTGTAGATTGTTGTATTCACAGCTTCTCTCCAAAATATTTTGGATACATCATTCTCAGCTAACATAGCTCTTGTTGCTTCTGTTACTGACTTGTTTCTTCTCTTTGCTATACCATTCTATTTAGGGGTTCTTGGAGCTGATAACTGTCTTTTGATTCCATTAGCTTCACAAAAGATCTTAAACTCATTTGGAGTAAATTCTCCTCCTCGATCCGATCTTAAACATTTAATCTTTATACTTGATTCATTCTCAACACTATTCTTGAATATCTTAAACTTATCAAATGCCTCAGATTTTTCGTTAAGAAATGCAATCCACATCATTCTAGAAAAGTCATCAACTAAAATTATGAAATACCTTTCACCATAGATTCCTTTAGTCTTTGTAGGACCACTGAGATCTATATTTACAATCTCCAATTTTGATGTAGTAGTAAACTACTTATTGGGAAATGAAGTTTTGTTATGCTTTGTGAAAGCACACTCGTTGCAAATTGTGTTAGTAGGCTTTACAATCTTCGAAAAATCTCTAACTACAAACATACTATTAGTCTTCACAATATTGTCAAATTTTATATAACAAAATCTATTATGCCATAACCAACTGTCATCTACCTTTGCAACCAAACATGTCATTTTAGTAGGATTCAATTGAAAGACATTACCTCTAGATCTAGTTCCTGTTCCAATTACTTTTCCATCTTAGTCTCTGATCATGCATGTCTTCTTTGTGAACTGCAATTGATAACTTTTATCCACTAGTTGTCTAAAACTCAAAAGATTGTGCTTCAAAACATCAATGAAATATACATCCTCAATGGTAGTCTTACCATCAAGAGTTATAAATTCAATACCTATAACTTGGCATGCTGCATTGTTTCCAACTCTGACAATGCATCGATCATGATCCTTGAAGTTAAAAAATTTGTTCATATCACCAGTCATATGATGTGAACAACCATAGTTAATTATCCAAGTAGATTTTTTTCAACCTATGATACTAAAGCTATTTTCTCTGGACTTTCTTCTTTAATAGCTACAAATCCAATTTCATCATCATTAGCACTTACTACTTGTTCATTGGAATCATCTTCTTCATTTGCATACAAACATTCTCTATCCCTTCTATGTTTGAAATTTCCTCTATACTTTTTCTCTTTTCTAGGACACTTAGATGCATAATGACCTAATTCATTACAAGTCCAACATTTAAAGATTTTCTTACTTTTTTTTTCTCTTCTTACTAAAACGGCTACTCCTACTTCAGTCTTTCTATCCTCATTAGTTCTACTACTACTAGCAAAGTCTCCTCTTGCACCTGTGCTCCTTGATAAACTAGGTCGAATATTCAAGGCATTGAAAGCTATTTCTGTTTTGGTCAATTCTCCAAACTATCTAAGCTCATTCTCAATTACTTCAAGTCTTCCAAGTAATGTTTTCTTTGTGAACTATTTGGTACAAGATATCAACAAGTGTATCATTTTAACTGCTAGCTTAAATGGTGGCGTAAAGCTCTTCAATATCTTCCATATCACCTTATCATCTTGCTTGGTTCCTCCTTGAGATCTAATACCTGAAGTAATTTCTAATATTCTGCCTACAAATGTTCTTATAGATTCATCTTCCATCATCTTAGTGTCTTGAAATGCACAAATCCAACTTTGTAACCTCAATTTCTTTGAATGTTCATCTCCTTCAAACTATTTTTCAAAGCTTTCCAAATCACATGAGAAGTAACAAGTAACTTTACCTAGTTGTACTCAATTTTAGGAAGTGTAGACAATAGTGCTTCTCTAGCTCTCATGTCACACATGAAGAGTTCCCTTTCTTCCTTAGTACAAGTTTCCAAATCTTTCTCAAGAATGATTGTCTTTTCTGATTTTGTCAAAATCCAATGTCTTGGACCCATACACAACAGATGTGTCTTCATCTTTTCCTTTCAACTGTCATAATTTGTTCCATCAAATTTTGAACTATCTTTTCTGAATATGTTCGCCATGGATCTCCCAAAATTGTTAAATTTATCTTCAAGGACTTGATGCTCTGATACCAGTTGTTAGAAACAATAGTCCATCAAGATAACTAAGAGCGCGGTGGAATCAGTTATCCAATAATAAAAACATTTCATCCACCTTAAATAAACTTAACCATTCAACCAAAGTAAACAACCATACAAAGATGCACATGCACAATTACACCAAATATGTTAACTACGAAAACCCTTGATCAGAGGGAAAAACTTAGTGGAAATGATGCCCACAAGATGATGTACTAATATAAATATTCCTTGTTAGAGGATGGACCCTGTTAGGAGTCTATTACAACATTTAGTATATATGAGTTCCTATTAGGAGACTTTCAATCCTTGTTATTCCAATCTTGTTAGGAGTTGTGCCAACCCTATTAGGAGTTGTAGAAGATAGAAGGACCCACTTTCAAAACAACTTCTAGGGCAAGCTCACCGAACTCACTGTCCAACTGATCTCTCAATTATTCCTTGCAGAATAATTGTATCTATTATACTTTAACCTCTTTCCTTTGTCCTGTCAACTGGACCAATTACTGTTAGACCTTGTAAACCAAGTCACAAACCTCAAATCCAAGTATCCAACTTTGGATCACACAATAAAACCTCGGTAAAAAAGTTTCCTTCACCTTCGCTCTACACCGCTTAACTTCACATTTTGCTCTTTGTGCTACTTACAATCACTTCACTTGCATACCTTATGATAAAGGAAAATGTCTTTCCTTTATACTGAATCCATGAAACAATTCCCTAACTCGGCTATTACACCTCAATTTAATTATTATAGGACCACATTAAGAATACGTTACACTTAGCGATAACATTAATCTTCTACCTTGCAACTTAAATAACTTTTCGTACACATTTCATTATGACGAGTGAGTTTAGCCACGTCATCTCCAACATGTCTTCTTCACATCTTTAACTTTGGCTTCTCATAATAACAAACCTGCTAAGAGATATAACAAGTTTACTAGAATATGCCTCTGTAAACTCTATCTCAGAATAGTCTTCACCAAAACTTGCATAACTTCTTCCAAATTTAATATCTTATTCTTTCGAGGTTAGTTATGTATACTAAACACATAGTATGATCTCCCTTTAACCTCTTTTAGTGAAAATACTCAACTATCTATCCATACCAACTTGATCTTTCCATTGTTCTTCTGTCAAATATCACAGAAACTTGCTATGTTGACATCAATGAAAAAAACAATCATGAATGTAACATATCATCATGATAATGATTTAATCATGTTTCTACAATATTATCCCATAGGAATATCATTAGCATTCATGCTTCCAACATATGGTAGTGCCAGAGACTATTAAATTATATGCTCCATATAGAGGATGTCAACGTGGTTAAGAATATGAAGGTTATCAGTAAGAAGGGAATAAACATATTTAGCTTTGAGTAGGTGGAGTAGCCCCAAAAAAATTGAAAGGAGCACCAACCATGGGACAAACATCTAAGAGGAATGTAAAAGCTTATAGATGGTGGGAGAGAGTACAGTGTATGATCTCCTTTGAGTAGCTAGGATGAAAAAACCTTCCATGAGAGTGGCCCAAGAAATCAATTCTTTACCCTTGATAATATCATGAAATAATCTAATACCCTTATCTAACCACTTTCTAGTAGAACAACCTTGAAGCAATGCAAGATATTTATCACTATGCTTTAAGTTCCACCCTATTAGTTTATGCATGCACACAACATGATTCCCTTTAGTGCATCCTTTCTCAAAAAAGAACTACTTGACATGTTTCCACCCCTTCCAAATTGATTTAAACACATTTGATCCTTGAGCCATCACATTGCATTCCATGACTAAGAGATCTGTAATATTTAAGCCACTCCATGATTTGGATTTACAAGCATGAGCATGAGAGGTTTTGTTTCTAACAAGGACTTTCTAGGGTTCCCATGAATGGCTTTATAGATCCATTTGATAGCAAGGGAAATACCTTGTGTTTTTAGGTCTTCCAGACCCAAACCTTCCAACTCCTTTCTTCTGGTACACCATTCCCAATAGACAACATGGAACTTTCTACTCCCTTTTCCATCATACCATAGGAAGTCTTTAATTATTTTTTGTATGAATCCAAATTGATTTTGATTAAACAACCAAGGTTAGGAGAAGTATACAGAGTAAGAAGACAATATTTTCTGGCAAACTTGTACTTTCTCAACAAAAGAAAGGAAGTTATTGTTCCATTTGCTCAAATTTTTGACAATCTTCTCTCTAATATAAAGCCACATATCATTGATATTAAGGTTTACCTACAAAGGGAATACCCACATATCTGACTATGACAAGGGACCCACCACTCAATACCAAATCTATCCCACCATATAGGAGGGTTGTCATCCCATCCAAGCAATATGGATTTAGAGAAGGAAATCTTACAACCTGAGGCCAAACAAAACAATTTCAACTTTTCCATGAGACCCACCAAGTTATTCTCTTCCAGGAAAAGCATAATAATAGTATCATCTTATGTAGGTAATATTTTTTCATGACCATACTTATTTACACAATGTAGGACTACTTTTCCTACCAATGTTTAATTGAAGATCTTGAGCTCATTTATAGTTAGTGATTACCTATTATAGCAACCAAGTATTTCTGCTAGTTCATTTTTTTCATGTGAATAATTTGTATGCAACATGGATCCAACACTTTTTTTTTGTTAAATAAGATTTTCTTCTTTTCACTAAATCTATTAGGTTTAGGGTTTAATTTTTGAGTTATGATCTACTATCCTAGTTATAGCTGAATAACACAAATTTGTAATATTTTGGTAGAGTTCTTCCTTGAATTCTCTATAAGACCCAACTTTTGCACCTCTATCATTGTAACTTGGCTCTATGTCTTTGAGTAAATAGAGTTGATATTTTCACCTCTTCCCACCTCTATCATATTGTGGATACTTTGCATTTATGGTTGGATGAATATTTTATGTTTTTTTATATGCATGTCTTGTAAAATTTGTTTTCAAGGACTACCTATGGATCTCTTCTTCCCTACTTGTTAAACTCCTTATCTCCATGTTTGTCCTTAGAGATTGTGAAATTGAGATTTGTGTTTATTCTTCTGACATCCTTATTAATGAACACATTTCAATCTAGGTCATGTGTCTATATTTTGTAATATCTATCTTTTCTATTCTGAGAGGGTTCATGGCCCTTGGTTCCTTTTCAAAATTTTCCTCCTTGAGCTCGAGTTGGGTGGGCCAAGTGCATCCCCTCTGATGACTATGAAAGACTCTTATTCCTAACATTTGAAGTGGAGGGGTTTCCATTTATGGGCTTGTAAAGGATGCTTCCAAATCAACTTCCATTGTTCCTTCAAAGGAAAAAGCTCAATCTATTACCCATGCCAAGACTTTCACTATCATAGTGTGGCCTAGATGTGATGGACAATTTGGATTTCAACCAATGTTGTGGGTTAGTTTGTAGATTCATTGGGTCTTGGTCCTCTTTCTAAGATTTGCATCCATTGGATATATCTGTACCATTGAGCTTTTCTCTTGTACAAAGGGTTTTTGATGCTTCTTTTACTAATGTATTGCATAAATTATGAGTGTGGAGAAAATGCTATCAACCAAACATTGGGCAGTCTCCTTTAACCCTTTTACTAAACTACTTAGTGCACATCTAGTGTGGGTTCATCTCTATAATCTTCCCCTATATTTTTGGGGGAATTCTTGCTTTGAGGCTATTGAAAACTCTACTGGTTGTTTCTTGAAGGTGGATTTAGCTATGATAGTGATGGGGCTTTCTACATTTTCTCACATTCTAGTTGACATAAACATCTCCATATCTTAACAATATCAGATTTCCACTATCAATTTCAATGCACCAAATAGTTTTTGGATTCGATTATGTATGTTTTCGTATCATAAAAAAATACACAATTGAGTCAAGAAAATAATTGGTGCATCTCCATCTCTCTTTTGAGGGATGTGATTCTCATGGTCGGGGAGAGGCCACAGACTCAATCACTAGATTATTAGGGTCTCAAACTCTTCCTTTGATGACTCTTTACAGGGTGATGATGTTTCTCCTTAGGGTGGTGATGTTACTAATTTGACCTCCTCTAACAAGGTGGATCTAACTCCTATTGTTGTTGGTGTGGTTCCCTCTAGTGGTGTAGACCCTTCTTTGACTATTATTACTACTCTAGATTTGGTCCAACCTATAGCTCATGAGGTTCAATGTTTCCAATACCATATTCCTAGTGTTTGTTTTGATTTTCTACCATTTAGGATTCTACCACTTCTTAGTGGTGGGGACTCTTTAGAAAAAACTTCTTGGGTAGTGGTTTGCTGACAAAGGAAAACTCACTTCGTACTCTCTCTCCTCTCCCATGACATGGGTGAGTTGTCTACCCATTCTTGATCTATATTACTAGTTTTTTGTACTAGTATGTTGTCAATGATAAATTCTTGACCTTGTTGTAAGTAGATACTTGCCTTTATTTTTTTTTAATGCCTTTAGGCTATATTTTTTAAGGGAGAACACCCTTGTTTTTTTTTGCCTTTAATATAAAACATTTCAATTAATTAAGGCTTAATGTCAAATTTCTCTATAGGCTTTTAATGCACTCACATCCATAACCAAGTGTAGGCTCCTCAATATTTCTATAGATATTCTCTTTAAGGGAAAAACATTTCAACACATGATTCCAAAAATCATTCTATCTCATAGCCTCAACAAATTTTCTCTAGCCTTCATGAGCAAACACTAATCAATCTATGTTGAGTTAAAAAACAACCTTACACAATCATGAAGTCCCAAGCAATTGACTAATACTCAAGAATACTGAGAACCAACATGACCATTATCAAAGTTCCAACAATAAGATCAAGAACTTATCATGACATCACAATCCAACATATTGTTACAAAGCTATCATATCCTCGAAAGAACACATCATAAACTTACACATAACCAAAGGCTCAAAAGTCCTCTATACAAAAACAAGATGTCAACATCTCCAAACCAAATGAAAAAACCATCCATCAACAAATGATAATTTATGTCACTATCAAAGCTCACACTCAACCAAGTAACCAAGTTCTACTGACATTATGATAACTATATTCTAACCAAAGGTCTTTTGTGGCTCCAAGACAATAAAAAAGTCAACAAAAGTCAAGATCTCCCTACCTTAAATTTTGCCTCTTTCTATGTAATTGAATTTCATAGTCCTTGTAGAGCTTTGAAAGGAGAGTCGAACCACTATCTTTAAACTAAAAGGATAATTTGTTAATGTTTTGCCTTTATAACCAAAGATGTCACACTTTTACAATAATTTGAAAGAAAAATCATCACACCAAAATTTAATGTAATTCACTCCATCTAATCAAAGATTGTATGTGATTAACTGCACGTCAACAAATACTTCTTATAAAAAAAATCTTGAAGAGAAAAAGTTAGAACACATTATGTAAGTGCATAAAACTCACATTCAAAGTGATACCAAGTTATAAATGCAATCATGAACAATATCATTACCAAAACTTTATTGGAAGTGAACAGAGCTTCCCATGCATCTTTATTTGATACTGAGATTCAAATGAACAAATACAATAGGTACTCCCAAAAAATATTTTCTCACTACAATCAACAAAGAATTCTAATAATGTCTATAAATAAGAAGACCTACCAAACTAAATCCTCATCAAACAGTTTAAAAGATCTATATATAACAACTATTTTTAAAGGAGAAAGACACAATCGATGCTCCAATCTCCAATAATTGTAAGATTGAACACTACATTGGTGTCACAAAAAAAAAAGATAATTAAGCATAACATATGGATTTCAAAGACAAACATCTAAATCAATGCCAAGCCTAATTGTCCAAACTACCCCTCATAGGAGTACCATAGATCAATAAGAATGCTCCAAATAGGCATGCAAACCTATAACTAACTTTATCAAGAACACCCTAAATACAATCTTATCACCAATCTACATACCAAAGATTTTAATTTTTAATTTTGCAAAATTATTTTGTAATATGAAATTCACTCGAACATACATACATTTACATTGAACATGTCATATGGACAATTGACTTTAAGTACGTATCTATGAGCCAAAAACTAAAAATGAGAGAAAATTGTAACCCACTAGAAAAGCCAAGTTGTCCAATTACTTAAAACATATGAATTGTACCATATTCACACGTCACAAAGTGACCATTGAATTATCTTCTAGTGCTTTTATGTAACCATGGGCTAAAATCTTGAACCCAACAAAAACCCTCCATTTTGTTGTCCAAATAATTGACGTCTCTCCCTATAACCATGGCATCATAGGTACCTATTCAACATGAACGCCTCCTCACTTGACATAACCAAAAGAGAAAGGAACAAAACTACTAGATATGAGGGTACACAAATATTATCAAATAGAAGTTTCAAGTTAAGAAACCATGACCAACTCCACGATTATCCAAAATCACAAGCTTCTAATACCCAAAAAAGTTCACATTCACAATATTTGGAGGCTTCTAATCACAAATATATGCAAATCAAAGTTAACTCACACAAATTTCATTGCATGCCTATAAGCCTTTTGAGAATCGTTCACTCCTTTTAGTAGATTCTTACAAGCTTTTTAAGCTAAGGAGCAAAAAATGTAGAGATATTGAAAAATATAACCATGATCCATGATACCAAATGTTGGAGAAATGCAAGTTTACTACCAATAATTGTGAAGATCGATCTCTATCTAATAATTCAATCAAAGGGTGAGATACAAGGCTTGTACAACTACAACATGAAAATATGAAACACATGAAAAAAAGAAAAAAGAAAAAAACTAAGTTTCCTCAATGCAAAAACATGCAAGTTTGGTCCTTTTTAATGATGCCGAACACTACCCTATATATCATTCTTAATAATATTATGTGAGTTTATAACACATAGTAAAGAATAATATTACCATTAGTAGTAATAATAAATAAATAAAGATCAAAAGAACACCATGTAACATGAGATTTACATGGATAAATCTTTGCAAAAAAGAAACTCCACCATGAAGAAAGATGATAAGAAACTTGAATACAATACATTTACCCTCAGTCTCCTCTTTACCTCCAACATGGAAGCACCTATGTATTTGTGAACAAACTCCTTATGCACCATACCTATCCTTATTCCTACTTATTAAATTCTACTTTCAATTGTGCCTCACATTCTCCATTTGAAGAGATAAATACATATAAAGGCAAGAGCTCTAAATCACCAAAGAAGTCTTGTCATTCCAAACAACCACATCCATTATATTACCTCAATAGAAGCTGAAAAGACATTGGTATTTTATTCCAATGTTTTCACTCTAGCATGGGTGTCCATTCTTGCAAGATAAACATTACATGCAATGCAATAAATGTCAAAATACAATGAGACCCACATTCCTCTTTCAAGCCTCTACTAGAAGAAGGCCAAAGGTCTATCATTTTCCTCTTTCCAAGTCATTAATCACACCATTCTAGTTGTCCACATGTGGGGAAAACAATATTAGATAATTGCACACACAATGCACCTTTACCACTTCTAGTGGAATCCATCATCCTTATGAATGTATTACAAACAATAAAGAGAAAGAATGTTAGAAAGTAATTTCCCAATACACTTTGAGAGCTTGAGGACACTTTTTAAGGATATTAAAGCCATGTTACATGTTTTGTAAGGTGAAGACACCTTAATCCCAATAAGTTTTGTGTTCTTCATTGTGATGTGTTAAATTTACTTTGATATCATGTTATCTTAAAAGATGAAAGCTATAATTATCTTAATCCATTTTTCCATATCTTGAAACATATTTCTTGTTGAGAAAGAAGGTGATACTATAATTACAATATATTTTACAAGTGTATGTAATAAAAGAACTATTTCCTAAAAAAATATTATTAATATATTAAACTAGGTGATAACATAGATTAAGAAAAAGAAAAATTAGCAAACCAAGATAATACAAGACTTATGTAGAGAAATCATTCTAGAAAAAAATCACATCAAAAAGAGGAAAAATATGAAGTAATCTAAAATGCATCCAGACAATATTGTTTTCCTTTAATGTGACTTTGGTAGCAATTATGTAATCACAAAAGAATCACATCTAAAAACATCAAATTATGTTGCCAATATGTAGGATTAAAAAGAGGTCAAAACCATAAATAGTTTTACCAAAACCATGGTATTATGCAAAAATCCTATGGCAACATTAGACAACATTTTTTAACAATTGAAAATATATTAATAAGTTTACATGTATGAAACATTGTTGTAATCAATTGGCTTCCCAAAAAAAAAAGTGACTCCAAAATCATTTAGGTTTTATTAAATTTGACAACTCAAATTTATGCAAAAGAATTGAGAGTGTGCTAAATGACTAAAAAGTCATCCATAACAACCATCACTATGTTGCATTTTCTTCATGAATGCACATGACAAGAAATGTTAATATTTTAGGAGCTCTAAATTAAAAAATAGAATTTCAATTCTACTCTGGGCATCCAAAGACAATTTCTATGAATGTTGGAGATACATGAAGTATACACAAGATTGCAAAGTAAATGTCACCTTAATCCTATGAATCCCCCACTTAATATTATATATTGTATTAAGGCTCATGTCCTTCATGCATTGAGAGTTTATAATCCTCATTGGTCATGTAATTGAATTTATCACATTTATATAAAGTGTCAGCCTTCTTTGACAAGATATTGCTATTCAAAAACATTTTTTTACATAGAGTGATGTTGTATATATATAGTCTAGTATGAGTCAATATATATGAGTTTTGGAAAAATGAAGGTTGGTGTAATTAATGTAACTTACATTGGTTATGTCTTGCCGATGTATTGATTTCACTTATTCTTACTTAGGGACCACATAGGATCTTTAAGGAACATTTCCACTTTAGGTGCTTTAATTTTTGACTCCACCTTTAGTGCACTTATCACTTTATCACTACCTTTGTTGCACAAAATTTATTACACATTGGAGGATGATACACCTTTAGTGGACTTGTGATTCGACCTTGGGTGGGTGATAAGTCGTCTCTTGATTATCATGTAATGCAAAAATTACACTTGTCATTGTCTTATTCAGTCCTTTGTACTCATCCTAACTATATAGCCAATTGGTCTCCTATATACTATCCATTGTATTGATTTGTATAACATTATTGATAGTAATGTAATTTATTCTTTTCATTTATAGTCTCTCTTATCATATTTTTCATTTGGTTCCTGGATCTTTGGTGGCTACCATCATAGCCAAATATTACATGATAATAGAGCTTTTAGAGTATCATTGATTCTTAATTTGAGAGAAATTTGTTGCATTTTGTGACTTTTTATTGTATGTCAAAATTTGAGCTTATTAGCTGAGATAGGAGGTCATCATTGGATTCAAGTGGTTCCTCTGTAAAAGCAGAAACTTGTGTTGCCTTTCACAACATTTGAGGGGAGTTATAGTGAAATTTTATTGTAGTCAGGAGGAGTTTGGATGAAAGCCTTCTTGCTGAACCCATGTGTGTCAAGGGGCATTGACATAGTGTTTAGGTGGTGAAATGGGTCCCACCGGACCACTTTCAACCAAACCCATTATGGCTGAAAGGAGTCTAGCCAAAACCCCATTAATCTATTAATATGCCAAAGAAGCCCTTAGGGGATCATTTTCACTACACTAGTTTCTAGAGTTCTTGGAGCGGACGATCAGGGCTTTTGACTAGATCAGGTAGGCTAATTTGTATTTTTGTATTTTTTTTTATTTTTTAGTGTTTCTTAGTTAGTATATGTTTACATATAATTTTTAGGATAATTTAGTATAGCTATACTTTAAGAATTAATTAATATGTAATGTTCCGTTCATAAAATAAATAATTAATTAAACCATTATTTATGGGCCGATTGATTTAGTATATCTCAGACCCATTTTTATTCCATAGGTGTAGCCACTGACTATCTTTATAAACCCTTGGGAAGTTCCTCTAAAGGATATTTAAGCACATGTAGGTGGTAGTTGGTATGTGATTTGGATTATTTCTTTGTATTGGGAAATCTTGTTGCAGTTCAATATTGTTTGCTATTTTGAAAGTGAATGATCTTCTCTACTTCGCTTTCTCCAATTTTGGTGGGATTCAACCCTCACCATATTCCATCAGTGTATTTATTTGCTTCGGATATGGAAAATATGGAACACCATTTTAGTTTGGAGAATATCTATATCTATATCTATATGTGATTATCTCAATATACTCCGGTGTCTCTTTGTTCAATTTTCTTGAAGTTCAATTAATTTGAGAGGACTTAGCTTTAGTGAATCTAAAGAACAACACTATATTGCATCACCTCTGTCACCATTTTACTTCTTATCCCTCACTGTACACTTCATATCCATCACCATACAACATCTCCCCTCCTCATTGTACAACCTCCTAGCAACAACCATACAACCACTCAATCAAAACTTGCATATGGCCTTCCCAGTGACAACTGTACGACCCTTCATGTTTCACCGTAAGACCTTTGGTCCACCACTATTGTATGACCCTTTCCCATTGTTTATTTTCTACTCTCACAATACCATATGACCTCCCTATTATGCATATAACACTATTGTACAACCATTTGATCTTCTTGGAAGTGATGTCTGGAATGAAACTTTACAGTGATATTAGAGTGAAATGTCCTGCTAGCCTATGGATAGTAAATGAATGTTTATAGACAGAAGAGAAGGAGGTCCTACTCAGTTGATAAAATAGAGGTCTTGCTCAGTTGATAGAATGGAAGATCAAGAACCCACAACTACAAAAGTCATGGCACTATTGAGGGATCTTTCAAGGAATCACATACAAATCAATGACACTCAACAACTTATGGAAGAAACTTTCTAGAAACTGGTAGACAATAAAATATCTAGGGTACAAAATGGTCATAGTTTTGACTTGATTTCAGGAAAGGTGAAACCTCATTTGACAAGTTCTCAACCTTCCATACCAACTTTTCCTACATGAGTGAAGGTGCCTCATGAAGGAAGGCAACCAACCTTTGAAGAAATTCAAGAACAGTTGAAAGAAGACTAAAATAATGCAAACTTGGAAGAGGATATATCCTACAAAGACTATGTAGAATTGAGAATGTGATATTTTGGAGATAGAAACCAAGGATATTTTAATGATGATCTCAGAAGAAAGATGAGAAAAATAAATCTGTCACGATTTGATAGATCTGGATCCATATCTTCCCAAGCATGGGTAATGAAGGCTAATACTTACTTCTAGCTTAATCTAATGCCAGAAGAAGAAGTAATCAAATTTGCAACACTCAACTTGGAGGGAGTGACACATGAATGGTGGCATCATGACACTATTATGCTAGGGCATGACCAAGTAGATACTTATACAAAAATTACTGAAAGATTAATACATCGGTTTGATGGTAAAGATCCGTAACTTAATTTTAAAGAGTTGGCAAAATTGAGGAAAACAAGATTGGTCAACCAGTACATCACAAAATTTTAGAAACTCTTTGTTTTGGTTGTGGGCATTTTGAGAGAAGACATATAGTTCTCTTTATGGACGGACTGATAGAACCACTAGAGGGTTGGGTAAAAGGTTTCAACCCTACCACCCTTTCGGAGGCTATAAAAAAGGTGTGAAGCATGGCATCATCATTGACATCATCCTCTCAAGGTTTCTCACTCTTCAAATTGCTAGTATTTCCAAGGGACAAAGATAAAAAACCTTTTTTGAAGAAGCCTTTGTTGGATAAAGCTACCAAACAGGATCCCCAAAGGAAGAAATTATGTTTCAATTGCAAGGTACCATGGGAACCTAGAGATAGATGCCTAGGTAAAGGTAAAATATACTACATCGAAGTCATATCCGATGATGAGGATGGTTAAGAGAATCTACCTAGAGAAGATGATGACCCCCACAAGGACTCCAAAATGGCTAATTTGAACCCTACCAAGAGGATTTCTGCATTGGTACCACATGGGGTAACCATCACCTTAGTCGTGAGCCTGAGATGTATAATATTTCATGTAAGGGTAATCCTTCAAGAACAAAGGTTAATTGTGATGCTCTATAGTAGAGGCACTCTAAACTTCATAAACTCATCTTTGGAAAAAGAAAAAGGTTTACCTACTAGGACATACATAGGATTCTAGGTCAAGGTTTTCAGAGGAACACTTTTTCCCGATACACACCTTGTTCTCCAACTAACTATCACCATGGCTAACTACACTATCACAGATGATTTCTTTATAATGGACCTAGATGATAGGGAGGCCATTCTAGGAATATAGTGGATGGAGACAATTGATAAATATAAACAAATTTTAAAGCAAATATACGTCACTTTTGTTGTTAATAGGAAGAAGGTTGTTCCCTATGGAATGACCAATGAGGGACCAAAGGAATTTTTGGCACAATGGATGGAGGCCATTTTTTGACATGATGACATTGCGTGGGCTGCACATTGTTTCATTTTGGTAGAACCAATAAAAGGACAACAAACACCCCTCTGAGATGATGATCTTCATAATATCTTGAGTACCCATGATAATGTTTCTTAGACATTCCTCTTGGCATACCCCCCCATCGTGGGTTTGAGCATACCATCAAAGTTGGAAGTTGGCACCAAACTAGTTATCAATATGCCATATTGCCACCCAAAAATATTCAAAGATGAGATCAAGAAGATGATTTAGGAGCTACTTGAGAAAGGATGGATCTGTCCCAACTCTAGCTTTTGCATCATCAGTAGTATTGGTAAAAAAGGATGGGACATTGTGCATGAGTGTGGAATATTATGCATTGAATAAGATGATAATAAAAAATATATACCCTATTCCCAAGATCAATGAATTTTTGGATGAGTTGCATGGTGTAGTTTATTTTTCTAAGATAGATCTTCATTCCAAATACCATCAGATCTGCATGCGGGAAGAAGACATGGAGAAGATAAATTTTTGTTGTCACTATAGGTATCATGATTTCTTCACATGCCATTCAGATTAACGAATGCACTAGCTACTTTTTTAATTTTGCATGAATCACATCTTTGACCAATAATTACTTAAGTAGTTTTTGGAATTCATTGATGATATCCTTCTTTGTAGTAAAACTTGGGAGGAACACATGAGACACTTGAATGAAGTCCTAGGGATCATGAAGGCTCAATCTTTGTTCACCAAGAAATCCAAGTGTGAATTCAGAATGACAAAAATATTATACCTAGGCCATGTTGTTAGTAAATATGGAGTGCAGGTCCACCAAGAGAAGATTCAAGCTATCCATGATTGGCTCCCACCAAAAGAATTCTTTGAGTTGCAAGGGTTCTTGGGATTGTGCAATGTTTTCTAGAGCTTTGTAAATAGTTTCTCTCATCTTACTGTACCTTTAACATATTTGAATAAGAAAGGTTCCTTCCGGTGGAATGAAAGAGTGAAAAACACTTTTGATAAGTTAAAAGAAGCAAAAAGCACTTGTCCGATTATCTCCTTACCAGATTTCACTTAAACATTCATTCTTGAGTGTGACACACACAAAGAGGGAATTGACATGGTATTAAATCAAGATAAACACCCTATAGCCTATGAGAGTTGGAATCTTACACAAGCATAACATCTATTTCTATTTATGAAAAAGAGTTGTTGGCCATCATGCATGCATTGGCCAAGTTCTGACAGTATCTAGTAGGTGCCATGTTTGTCATCTATTACCAATCATAATAGTTTGAGATATTTTCTAGAGAAATGGGATTTGAACAAGAGGAAAAAAATGTGTAAGAAAAACTTAAAACTCATGCTTTTGATTTTGACATTGAATATGTGAAGGGAAAGAATAATGTTGTTGCAAATGCCTTGTCAAGAAAACTCACCATCTTCTTACTATCTTTGATTTTAGTGGATTGGAAAGCACACTTATGAGTAGAATATTCCAAAAAAACATTTTCATGTAAGCTAATGGATGATGACACTCAGGAAAATGGATGCAAGGTGGTGGATACCATCATTAACTATACAGATTAGATATATTTAATGCCTAAACCCAAACTAAAGCAAAAAATCCTGAAGGAAATACATGCCTCACCCTTGTCCGAACACTTGGGTTTTCTCAAAACCTATAGATAGCTCAAGGAGAAGTTTTCATTGAAGGAAATTAAAGGGATGGATTGCAATATGTATGGGAATGTGTAGTCTCTCAACAAATCTAAACACACCTTACCTATTTGCAAGCCTTACCTATACTAGAGTAGAAGTGAGAAAGTATCTCTATGGACTTATCACCAAACTTCCTAAGGTAAATGAAATGATTGTATCTTTGTGGTGGTTGGTAGAGTGATGAAGCATGCACACTTCTTTGCGAATTATTTTTCAGAGAAGTTTTTTTGTCTGCATGGGTTACCTTAAAATATTGTTAGTGACAAGGATAGTCATTTTCTCAATATTTTATGGAGAAAATTTTCTCAGTTGGCAGGAACAAAATTGTTGCCAAGTACCAACTAGCACTCTCAAACATATAGATAACTAAAAATTGTGAACAAGTGGCTAGAAGGCTACTTTTGGAACTACATTTCAAAACAACAATGTGCATGGGCCAAATTGATGCATATGGAGGAATAATGTTACAATACCACTTATCACATGTCTATTGGGATGGAACCCTTCAATGTACTATATGGGTATGAGCCCCTTTCATTTATCAGCATGGTACTGTGTGACACTCATGCACCAAAGATGAGGGATTGGCTTCAGGAAGGGAAAGACATCCTAAGATTCTTGAAAGAAAACTTACAAATGGGTGCAAAATCAACAAAAGATCTATGTTGACAATACTAGATTGAGAGCATTTTTAAAGTGGGAAACTTGGTCTATCTCAGACTCAATCCATACATGCATCGAACATTGAAGGAAAAAAGAAAAGAAAAATTGAAGCTAAATTTTTATGGTCCTTATTGGGAAGCTTGCTGCATTAGTGAATTTGGCTATGAATTGGAAATTCCAGAAGGTAGCCAGATCCATAACATCTTTGATGTGTCCTTCTTGAAGAAAGCTGAGGGATAGAACATCACAATAACCATAGATCTTCCACTACTCAATGAAGAAGGGAAGTTTGTGTTGGAAACAAAGGAGATCATTGATGTATGCAATAAGAATCTATGGAACCATACCCTAAGGAAATACTTGATATGATGGAAACACTTATCATTAGATGACACAAATTCGGAGGGTGCACACATTCTGGAGCATCCAACATTGCATTTTCTTGAGGACAAGTAATTTTTGGGATGAGGAGAATGTAATGTTCCCTTTAAAATAAATAATTAATCAAACTATTTTTTATGGGCCAATTGATTTAGTAATCTTGGACCCATTTTTGTTTAATTATTATATAGGTGTAGCCATGGGCTATCTTTGTAAACCCTCAGGAAGCTCCTCTAAAGGATATTTAAGCACGACATGTCTGTAGTAGTTGGTATGTGATTTGGATTATTACTTTGTATTGTGAATTCCTATTGGAGTTCAGTTTTGTTTTCCATTTTAGAAGTGAAAGATCTTCCCTACTTGGCTTTCTCTAGTTTTGGTGGGATTCAACCCTCACCCTATTTCGTCAGTCTATTAATTTTCTTTGGATTTGGTGAATCCAAAACACCATTTTAGTCTAGAATATTTCTATATCTAGCTATGATTATCTCAAAATACTCTAGTGTGTCTCTTTGTACAACCTTGAAATTGTCAATTCATTTGAGAGGACTTAGCATTAGTGAATCTGAGGAACAACATTATATTGCATCACCTTCATTGCCATATCACTTCTTACCCCTTACTATATGCTTCATCTCCATCACCGTGTGACATCTCCCCTCCCCAATATATGACCTCCTAGTAACAAACATATGACCATCTAGTCACCACTCTACAAACACTCAATCACAACCATATAGCCTTCCCAATGATAACTTTATGACCCTTTAGCTTTCATCATACAACCTTTGCTCCACCACTACCATATGACCCTTTCTCATTGTGCATTGTCTTCTCCCATGATACCATACAACCTCCCTATTGTGCATAGAAAAAGATTGTATGACCAATTGATCTTCCTGGAAGTGATGTCAGGAATAAAACTTTACATAATATATTTTTCAATTTGATATTTTTAATTAAATGATAGTTAATTTATAGTCAAACTTAATCTTGTTAACCATATATATAGATTATGTTGGAAGTCTTTTGGGAAAGTAAGATATTATTAGTGGGGGTGGGGGAGGGGGGGTTGAATCAAGATCTATAAAGCTTTTTTCCTTAGAAATAAATATTAAACTATTCACCATTAATCCTCAACTCAATAATTTCACAAATCACATAAACAAGTACTTTAATGATGTGTCTAATAAAAATTATTGATCACAATGACAAGCTTGAAAGTAAATGAAAAATACATAACACAATAGATATGGTTACCTAGAAAGCCTCCAAGATGAAGGCAAAACTAGGGTGGGGATGACACCCACAAATCTTTACTATGATAGCAATAAAGTGTGGCTGTTAAGGCTACAATGTTTTATCACTTTTCATGATCTACCTTGTGAGGGGTCTTCCTTACTAAGAGCTTACAAGACTTATTCGATCTAAATTGATTAAAGGCTTTAAACTTACAAAAAAGTAAGCACTCAGTTAAGATATTTACGTAGGCCTATGAGGACCACTTTATTAAGAGATTTACCCTGATTCACTTGCTAAAATGTATCAGTACCTTATCCTTCGGTCAAAACTCTAATGCTAGATTATAGATCTCCTTTTTCTAATTCCTAATCCTCACTCTAATATGATAAACTCTATTCTATACTTCACTACTTGGTTTCTCTACCTGGTTCTTGCTTCTAACATCGAAACATAATCTCTTTCTCATACACACTTCTCTTCTTCACTCACTCTTGATTTAAGGTTTGGATCATCCTTAAATAGGCAATTGGTGAAGCTTCTAGATCAAGATCAAGGATTTGTATTCAAAATTTTTTTTTGTTTATGCATTCCCTTTTTATGATTGATTCACTAGCACAAAAACAACAATATGTGACTAAGAAAACCACTAAAAATTATATATATGTGACTAAGTTTAGTAATGTGAGTAATAGTAGTTAATATCTAGTTATTTATAACACTACTAAATTTACTAATAAACCATTTGAATCATTTATTTAGTCACTGATTTTGATCATTGACTTAGTCACATATTCAGTGGTATATTTAGTAGCATATTTAGTAGTATATTTAATCAAATATTTAATAGTGTATTTAGTTACATGCTTAGTAGAATATTTAGTAGTATAGTTAATAAAATATATAATTGTATATTTGGTCATGATAGGGCATGATGGAATCAAACCACCATCCTCCTTGTAAAGTGGGTGCTCTTCCATTGAGCTAGTTCCCTTTAAAGATTAATCATGCACAATTTGTAATCATAAAACTAACAGGATAAAATAAAAAAACTAGAAATGCATGCATACAAATGAATCAAAAAGGAGAAATTTACTTCTTACTATGTACAGTAAGGAATCTATTGTATTAATTATTAATGTGATATACTAATAAAATGAGCTACATAAGATGAAGAATGGTCTACCTAAAATTGAAGCTCGAAGTGCTTGGAAAATCTTGAATTTGCATACGAACAACAACAATTTAAGTATCATATTTTGGTATTGACTCCCATAAATATTTTGTGCTATAGAAAGCACAGTAGACATCTTCTTAGTTCTAGGTGGATCATAGAATAGAAAATGAGGTAGCCAGTGCACACTTGTCAACTTATCAATTTCATCACTATTACCCATACATTTATTAAAATAATGCCTGCAACATTCTAAGACCTTATAGTAGATAGAAACCATATTATCACAACACAAAGTAAAATTAATGTTAAAATACTTAAAATATAATACCAAATCCAAATTACTACAACAATACATATTAAGAATCTAGTTCTTTCCATTCAGGTAATTGAGAAAAGATTCTGCAAGCAAAATGCAATCAATATTTATGAAAAAAAATCTCTCTCACTAAAACTAACGATGCAAAAAATAAAATAAAAGTAGCATCCTTAAACTCCATGAAAAGAGTAAATATTGTATATGCAATAGAACAATATTAAAATAATTGATGTCAATTCACTAACAAGAAGAGAATTTTACTCACATGAATTAAATATTCGTCAAGATCCCAAAATGTGGAAAAAGATTTCTAAACTAAGTCACATTGGCCATTTACCTAGAACTCAATGAAACTCAATAGACTATGCCATGATCTAGAATCTATCAAATTAAATTCTAAACTTTGGTGGTAGAATAACCTAAAAGAAGCCATATCAGGAATGGCATATACATTGAACTGTGCAATAATCTGGAACTTGTCAAATTAAATTCTAAACTTTGGTGGAACAACCTGAAAAAAGCCACATTAGGTGATACATATTTCAAATTCTTTACATACTCATGAGTAATTGTAATAACTTTTGAAAGCTTAAGACTTTCTTATTTTTCTCTATGGTCATTTTTCAAATTATCTTCCATTTCTATGAAAACAACTTCCCCTATGTATTCTTGATTTAAAGTGCCCCTATGGTTTTTAGTGCCCATTATTAAATGTGAAGAAAAGTTTCATGAAAACAAAAATATGAAAATTTGTTTTCACATAATTATAAATTAACTCCTATTTATCTTTCATGATTATCAATAGAATTAATTTTGATGTGTACAACTTGAGATGAACATTAGTTCTTACAATATTTTTAAATAATAAATAAAGGTTGATACATTGTGGTCTTGAACATATCCCAAAACTCTCAGCATTTTTTTAATCACTTTCTCCTTGTACTTTTGTTAACCAATCAAACAAGTGATGATGCTACAAGATCTTTGATCCTTGAGACATATATCTAAAGTAGTTAATAAAAAAAATGCTAAAATACAATTCTTATTTCATATAATGATATGAAAACTTACTAATTATCTACAAAGCATGCTAATATTTATTTTAAACAAACAATCCATAAAGAAAAATGAAAATATTTGAATCACCATTAAATGACAAATTATAATAGACTACAATTTATAACTGCAGTAAATGACATGCTAAGTTTTCCCGTGTCTATAACCTATAGACCATTAACTTTTGGACATCTTAAGTATGGAAGTATCTTGAACAACTGATCCTCCTCCTGCACTTTTAAAGGCCACATTTGGAGTAGCTATATTGTGACTGGAAAACAAAAAAACAACTTCATAGTTAGTCAAGATTAACTTCCAAGAAATTCATTTATTCTATTTATAAGTTAATTATCAAAATATTGAAGTTTGAGGCTAAATTGGATATTAAGAAACTAGTCAAAGCCAAGAAGCTGCATATTTGAGGTATAAAGAAGCAACTAGTATAAAATTTCTCTTGATACCAAAAGTTTCTCATGTGTAGATAATGATGCTAATAGTGATCCAAATGCCTAAGACAAAAAAATGAGTTAATAAATGATGCAATGCAAGGTAGCAGTATCCCTGAAAGAGATGTCCTAGCTCCCAAAAAAATAACCACATAGTAGAAACAAAAAAACAATGAAAGATCTGATACCAAATGAAACTCTTTATTCATAAAATAACTGATTACACATAATGTGCTAGGCTGTAAGGCCTTCCTGGTTACAACCAAATGCAAAGAAATAAACAATTCATGTGAGATCCCTCAAGATCAAATCCAAACACTAGCTAGTCCAAATCCAAACTCTAGTAAAAATCTCCAAGGAATATCTAAACTTGTGCTCGCAAGCCCACCAAGAAATCTCCTTGTTTTCCAAGCCTCAACTACTAGTCCTTCTCAAAGTTTGCTAATTTGCCACATCCTCTTCTCCAAGCTAGATGATTATCACTTAAGATTTCCCTAAACCCCCTTACTTATACCTAACTAAGCCACAAGTTGACCTATAAAGTTACATATCAAATAAAACCTGACATTAGATTCATATTTAAGACACAAGTTAGTTTACAATGAACATTAAATACAAAATGTTTACCCTCACATTAACTTTCTATAACCACATGAAAATACTTAGGACAAGACACAAAGTTTACAACACTGATTACATGCACATAGGAGAGAAAACCAAGACCCAAATAGGTCCAAAAAAACTCCTAGATTGATCCACATGATGATCACATGCTACATGCATTAAATGCACCAAGTGAGCTGATCCAATCTGCAAGAACTCCATCCCACAAGCCACATTGCCGAACATCAAGAAAACTAAAAGCATTGATGAGCTCCCACAAGCATTGCTAAGAAACATAGTTCATGCCAAGTAAAGGTATATGCTAAGCTCCTTCAATGACCGAGGACCATAATGATCGAGTACCTCGGTCAACACTATGCCTAGTAATGATTGATCACTACTCCTTTTATGATCGAGTTCTTCAACTCCAAGGCCAAAACCACTCCAAAATGTAGGATTGCTAGCTAGCCTAGGGTGATCCTCTATTAGACACCTGAAGTGCAAAAATACATTCTTAATATTTGGAAGAACATCTTTTGGGATTCAGTACATAAATCACGAACTGGTTCTTCACATACATATCCTCCAAGTCTTTAAATTGCACACTTTTTCCCTTGGTCCACTTTTGGTTCATCACATCCATCTTTGGTGTTCCAAAGGTTTACTTTCCATGTTGATCTCTAACCTTCTCAGAATCCTTCAACTCAACTCGATTACCAATACTTAGGTTCCTCCTACCAATTACTTCATTCTACAAAGGAATCAAGTGATTCTTCTTGCCACATTTCTCAATAGTAATCACATTCTTGACACAATCATGCATAGCTTTGAAATCATACTACAAAGGTATACCAAGAAATATGTGACAACTACTTATGTTCACAATATCACACAACACTTGATCCTTATACTTTCCAATTTGAATATCAGCAAGACATTGCTCCCTCACTTCCAAAGCATGTCCATCTTGCAACTAGAAAATCCTATAAGGATAAGGATGTCTCATTCTCCTCAAACTAAGTTTTTGAACCATCTCCTTAGCGACAATGTTTTCAGTACTACCACTATCCATAATCATAGTACAAAATTTACCACCAGAATTACAAGGAGTCTTGAACAAATTACTCCTTTGACAAAGTTCCAGTACCTTCTTACCAAATAGTACTTGTTGAACCAAAAAACTCTCTCCTTTCTCAATTTCATTGATATGATCATCAACCTCATTCACAAAAGTAGCTCTTTTGTCACCAATCTTTTGTAGACACTCATAACCTCAATGTCCTTCTTTATGATATCTAAAATAAGTACCCTTAAACTCATTTCTATCTATCCTTCTCCTTTAATCAATAGGTTTTGGTTCACGTTATGCACTCAATTCAGTCTTTGCTAAGAAATCTTACTTCTCCTTCCATCAAGAACTAGCTTGATATCTTCTCTTCAACTTATCTTTGGCCTTCATAGCATAACGATAAGCATCCTCAACTAAATCAATTTTCAACATACTGGTCTCATCTTGAATATTAAATATCAAGCCATTAATGTACCAAGCCACCTTCTCTTTAGACAATTCTCTATGTCTAGATTGAATAATCAATTTATAGAAGTCCATGTATAATCCTTCACAGAAAAATCCTTCTACTTCAGATTTCACAACCTCTTAAATGACTAAAATTCGTAATAAAAAGGAATGCACTTAGCCTTTAGCTTAGTCACCATCAATCTCCATCTAGTGATCTTTATTCCACCTTCCTCTTCTCTACCTCACTGCAATTCCTTCCATGAAAGAGTAGCATGTCCCTTCAACTTAGTCTATACCAACCTCACTCTAAGTGGATCACCAATATCCTCTAACTTAATTTAGTCTTTCAATTCACCAATCAAATACATCAAGTTTTCAAGATTCAAAGTACTTGAGAAATTAGAAACCTCCATCTTGTGCTTCAGCTTTAGCTAAGATATAGGTCTAGCAAACTAACCAACCCTATCTTCCATAGGTCTCTCCATATTATCAATTCTATCCTTATCACTTTGATCCAGTAACCCCAAAGTCTTCAAAAAATTCCTCATAACCATCTTCAATATTTGCAAGTTGAGGTACACCACCTATAACACTTATGATCTCAACAATCATATCACTCTTCATCAGTGCCATCTTAGATCTAAATTTTTCTTTAATCTTCTTTGAGATCCTTTCTTCCACAACATCACAGAGATTGTCAATCACTCTAGGGTCCAATTTTCTTCGAGGCATCTTCCACAATTTTTTCAAATCCTCCACAATAAATCAACCAAATTCACCCTTCAATAAGATAATCTTCACCCCAAGTCCTAGTGCAAACTACCTCAGCTTTGATGTTCTATCTATACACTAAGGAAAACCTTTTCTCTGATACCATCTAATGCTATGAAAGGAAGGAGTATCCCTAAAGGAGATGTCCTAGCCCCCAAAAAAAAAACCACAGAATGAAAAAACAAAAAAAATGAAATATCTAATACCAAATGCAACTCTTTATTCATAAAATAATTGATTACATGCAATGTACCATGCTATAAGTCCTTCCCAGTTATGACCAAATATAGAGAAAGTAATAGTTTTGCAAGATCCCTCAAGATCCAATCCAAACACTAGCTAGTTTAGATCCATACTTTGGTAGAAATCTCCAAGGAAGATCTAAACTTGTGCTCACAATCCCACTAAGCAATCTACTTCTTTCCCAAGCCTCAACTACTAGCCATTCTCAAAGTTCTCTCCTCTACCACATCTTTTTCTCCAAGCTGGATGATTATCACTTAAGACTTCCCTAAACCCCCTTAATTATACCCAACTAAGCCACAAGTTATACTAGAAGGTTGAAAATTAAATAAAACCTTACATTAGATTCATATTCAAGCCACAAGTTGGCTCACAACAAAAATTAAATACAAAATGTTAACCTCACATTAACCTACGATAACCATATGAAAATAGTTAGGACGGGCCCCCAAGTTTACAACATTGATTACATGCACATAAGAGAGATAACCAAGAACCAAATAGGTCCACACAAACTCCCATATTGATCCACATCATAATCACATGCTACATGCATTAAATACACCAAGTCATTTGATCTAATCTGTAAGAACTCCATCCCACAAGCCACATTGCCAAACATCAAGAAAACTAAAAGCATCACTAAGCTCCTAAAAGAAATTTTAAGAAATATAGTTCATTCCAAGAAATATTATATGTCGATCTCCTTCAGTGACTGAGCACCATGACAATCGAGTACCTCGGTCAATACTATGCCTAGTAATGACTGAGTATTGTTCCTTTTATGACTCAGTTCTTCAACTCTAAGGCCAAAGCCACTCCAACATGTAGGATTGCTAGCTACCCCAAGATGCTTTGCATCAATAAAGGAAATAAATAAGGCTAACAATTTGAATCTTTTATGATCAAATAGATATTTTCTAATAAGTATTTTAGATCATACAAATGAAATAAACAAGATATCTCACACTAAGAAGTTAAGAACTGACATTTTAAAATTGGGATCTTAGATGAACTCTCATATATACATACAATGTTAATCTATTATGAGATGCATGTATGCTCATAAAGAGTACACATATATGTAAACAATACAACAATATATTTCCATTTCATCACTGTCTACGTCATATTTATTCTAGAGAGTAGAACACTTTTTTACATGCCTACTCTTTTGGAAAAATCCTTTGCTATCTTTTATATCATGGTACTATCCAACACACATAATGAAAGAAAAAACCAAGTACTAGAAGTTGGGCAAGAAAAACCCTAAGAAGCACCATAGCAATATTCTTAAATCCATGGTGGAAAAAGAAATTGTACCCAAAATGAATGATACAAATCAAAATTTGGGAATAACAATAAATCATGGTAGTTAGAAGATGCTCAAAATTGATGGAGATAGTTCAAATTTAAAAAAATGCGTTGGCTCTTGGTATCAAAAGCATTAGTGAAATCAAACATTGCAGGTTGTAGGTAATCTTATGTTGAAACTTTGATCCCAAGCAAGAGTTTGGGCAGTTCCAAGATCCTAAGAAAGTTTTTTTCACCAATTAAATTTCCTTCATCCCTTCGAATTTGACTCCCAACTATTCTTAGAGGAGTAATTTACCCACCTTTTGTAATGACACTAACATACATGACAATAAATATGAGACACAATTAAAACAAAAAAATTATACTTTCACTACAAACAAAAGATTATTGTAGAAGATGGAATCTAATCCCATTTTGAGACAATGTGATAGGGCAACATTATGATAGCTTGCACTGTTGCAAGAAATTCATAATAATAGATTGGTACATAAAATAAAAGACTGGTACATAAAGTAAGACTGTAAAATTTGAAGTACACCCATAGAAACAAGACATTGCAATTAAAACTTCAACCACTGTGGTAAGCATTTCATTTTTAATTAGAAAGAAAGAAACATCAATAAGGGATATGATGTTCAGAAAGAAAACTCATAAGAAATGGTTTTTACTTGTACTATATTAATGGAAATATAAACCTAGCACTTCATTGTGCTGCATCTTCCAACACATATTTTAAGATATTAGCCCCAAAATATAGAAACACATTTTTACTTAGCTTATGGTCTAATGAATTTTATAGCACAAGGCAATGCCAAAAAAATGGGTTGAAATTTTAGAGTGTAGAATATTCAATGTTCATATCTATTTTTTTTATGAAAATGGACTATTAATAAAGAGATTACATTAAATCAAAAGTATGTTCACTATGGAGAAAGGAGTATGCACAAAAATCAAAGACATGATTAATCAGAATAGAGCACAAAATAATGACATGAAAAACAATATATTTTTTATAATAAGAGGAGGTGAGAGTAAGATAGTGCCAAGGTATGGTATTTAAAGTAAAGATAATACAATTGCTGAATAGGAGTAACTAATAAATATTCCATAACAGTGAGAAAAAGAGAGAGATACAAGTTATAGGAAGATGTGATTCCCAGTAAAGATATCAAGGATAGTCTTGGTATTAATAAGAAATGACAAGAATAACATGAAAAAAATGAGATTTAGTGAAAGTAATAATTTTTTTTTTTTTGAGTAAAAGCTTAGAGACTTGAAGTTTATTTATATTTAGCTAAATTTTGAATTACAAAATGTTTGATAATATATTATCAAAATAAAACCCACTTTAAGACTCCATTGAAGAGAAAATCATGTAGGCAACATGACAGAGCTTATGGAAGATCTAGTGAAGCCAAAAATGATAGAAGCAACCACACTCATGTCTAATTTAATTGGAAAATTCATATTCCCTAAAGATGGTGGAAAAGGGCCCTTTAATTGATTAAACTTAGGTCTACTATCACAAGGCCCTAAAGAAAGCCCAAAGAAGAAGGTATCATTCCATAATAATGGTTATGGCTTAGAACAAGCTTTCTCAACTTGGTCTAGTTTCCTATTTTGTTGGGAAAATTTTTCTTCATGCTATTTTCTATAATAAAGAGTAAATCCAGATTGACATGCCCTTCAAGTTCTCATTTAGTAGTGGATTCTTTGTACTATCCCTTTTGGTCTTGACATTAAAAAGTAATTAAATATTTAAAATTTAGTTAAAAATAAATGTGTTATATTTTCAAAGATGACTATTCTAATTATTTAGAAAGTGTTTAAAAGATACTTAAATCAGCTATTGGTTACTTGAATATAAAGAGGAATAAAAGAAAACACTTAACTCCCTCACAAAAGTAAAATAAAAGAGCAAAAGGGAAAAAATAAAATTACCTCCCTCCTTAGAAGAATGATTTTATAGTAATATTTTTGGAAAGTTCTGCTTGGGTTTATAAAAGGAGGCTAAGGAGAAGAAATGGATGATTTTTATTTTATTTTGTTTTATATTGTAACAATGTGAGTTTTGAACTTAAGACCTCCAAGATGGAGGCTTCCCCAATTCACCACTAGGCTATAGGTGGGACTTAGAAATGGATGATTTTGAGGTCATATATTTTTCCTTTTCAAGATTTGTGCTTGCGATCAAATTTCTATCCTTGAATTTTTTTTTTGGATTTTGGGGATGGAAATCCTCAAACCTCTATTGTATAAATTTCATAAAAAAATGTAAATGTGTTGAAATGAGTTGATGTGAAAATGTATGCTAGAAGAGGAATATCTTTTCTGGTTTGACATTTTATAAATGATGATATTGTTATCGAGATTCAACTGTGTAGTTTTTGAGTCAAAATCATGGACCCATGTCTCATGAATAGTGGTTCACATAACCGATCCTAGTACAACTCATGAAACATGGGTCAATGAGTTTGACTCAAAAAACTACATAATTGAATCCTGATAGAAATATAACAATTTGACTTGTTGTGGAAAATATTTCCTACTTATCATTTTACAAATGGTTTTAAGTACTTGATAATTTAACAAAGTTGTATTATTTCTCTATGTGATCATTTCATTTAAAAATTATATTTACTCTTTCTCACATCAAAGTCAAATATTTAAAGATACATCAATTCATAAGTGAATGTGTGATCTATGAGTTAGTATGTTGAGCATAGGAATTGATTTAGAAACATGACAAGAGAAGTCATGTCATTTAAAGGACACAACTTTTGAATTTCTCACTTTAGCAACTTGGATATGAAAGAGAGAGACAAAAAAGGTAGTTATGGAATGATGAAGGGCAAGGCAAGAGAATTCCCCCCCAAAGGAGATGCCCTATCCCCCAAAAAATAACCACACAATAGAAACACAACAAAAAAGAAAGATCTGTTACCAAATCACAACTCTTTATTCATAAAATAACTGATTACATGTAGTGTGCCAGGCTGTAAGGCCTTCTTAGTTATGGCCAAATACAACAACAATTACAAAATAGTTTGGCAAGATCCAACAAGATCCAACTCATAATCCCAATCCTAGCTAGTCCAAATCAACACCTTGGTAGAAACCTCCAAGGAAATCTTAACTTGTTCTCAAAGTCCACCAAACAATCTCCTAGTTTTCCAAGCTACAACTACTAGCCTTCTCAAAATTCACTCCTACACTTTATCCTCTTTCCCAAATTGGATGACCATGACTAAAAGACTCCACAAGACCCCTTGCTTATACCCAACTAAGACACAAGTCAACCCAGTTCATTACAAATTAAATTAAATCCTAAATTAAATTAAATCCTTACATTAAATATATGTTGAGCCACAAGTCAGCCTCCAATAGATACTAAATGCCAAAATTCCTTAAAAGGTTGACAACACAAATTAAATGCACATAGGAGAGACAACCAAGACCCAAATAGGTCCACACAAACTCCCAAATTGATCCACATTAAGATTGCATGCTACATGCACTAAATGCACCAAATTGAATAAGAAAATCCACAAGAACTCTAGTCTACACCAACACACTTTCAAGTGCCAGAAAACTTCAAAGCATTGTTGAGGAACCAACACATGCTAAAAAACTAATACATGTCAAGAAACTAATACATGCTAAGCATACAATGACCATCGAGCAATAGAAGATGCCAAGATCCTTCAATGACTGAGTTCCTTGGCCAAAACTATTCCCAATAGCAACTGAGCATCACTCCTTTAGTGATCAAGTCCACAACTCCTAGCCAAAATCCCTTCAACATGCAGGATTGCAAATAACCCTAGGATACTTCTGCATTAGACACCCTAGGTTTGAAAAGATGTTCTCAATAGATAGAAGAACATCTTTTGGGATTCAACACATAAATCCCAAACTAGTTCTTCACGTACATGTCCTCCAAGTCCTCAACTTGTACACTCTTTCCCTTGACATTCTTTTGCTTCTTCACATCCATCCTTGATGTGCTACATGTCTACTTTTCATTCTTATCTCTAAGTGTCTTAGAATCTTCCAACTCAACTCAACTTCCAATACTTAGGTTCCTCCTACTGAGCTCTTCATTCTACAAAGCAATCAAGGAATGCTTCCTTCCACCTTTCACAATTGAAAACACATTCTTGACACAATCATGCACAACCCTATAATCATAGTGCCAAGGTCTAATAAGAAACAAATGACAATAGTTCATGTCTACAACATCACACAAAACTTGATCCTTATACTACCCAATCTATAAACCAACAAGGCATTGCTCCCTCACTTCCAAAGTATGCTCTTCTTGCAACCAACCATCCCTATAAGGATAAGGATGTCTCACTCTCTTCAAACTAAGTTTCTAAACCATCTCCTTAGCAAAAAGGTTATCAATACTACCACCATCCACAATCACCTTGAAAAATTTATCACTAGACTTATAATAAGTCCTAAACAAATTAGTCCTTTTCCAAGATTCAATTGTCCTTTGACTAATCAACACTCACTGAGCTAGCAAACTCTCTCCTTTTTTAGGTTGTCTGTCTTGGATTTCAATCTCATTTACAATATAAACTCTCCTACCATGAGGAAATTTAAAAGATCTATGCCTTGCTTCACCACATCTATAGAAATCACCTCTAAAATTACCTCCACCTATCCTTCTCTTTTGATCAACAGGTTTTAGATCATCTTCTACACTCGATTTAGCATTTGCCAAGCTATCCTTCTTCTCCTTTCCTCTAGCATTACCTTGAATTTTCCTTTTCAACTTATCTTCTGCCTTCAGGGCATACTGATAAGCATCCCCAATCAAAGAAATATTCAACATACCAACCTCATCTTGGATATTGAATCTTCAACCATTAACATACTGAGCTACCTTTTCCTTTGACAATTCTCTATGCCTAAACCAAATAGTCAACTTGTAGAACTCCTCAGTATAATCTTTCATAGTCATATCCTTCTACTTTAGATTTTACAACCTTTTGAAAAAAGAGCATCAAGATTATTAACTCAATTTCATAATCAACAATAATGAACTTATCCTTTCAACTTAGTTACCATTAATCTACATCTAGTGATCTTCATTTCACCTTCCTCTTCTCTATCTCTTTACAATTCCTTCCACCAAAGAGCATCATATCCTTCTAGCTTAGTTTGTGCCAACCTTACTTTGAGTGGATCTCCAATATCCTCAAGCTCAAAGTAGTGTTGCAATTCCCCAATCTAATTAATCAGGTCTTTAGGAGTCAAAGTACCTAAGAAATTAGAAATCTCCATCTTATGCTTCACCCTTAATTGAGATCCAGGTCTAGCAAACTGACCAGCCCCAGTTCTAATAGGTCTCTCCACACAATAAATTTTGTCCTCACCACTCAATCCAACAATTTCAAAGTCTTCAAAAACTTCCTCATAACCATCTTGAGTACCCACATGCTGAGGTACAATACCTAAAGCACTCACAATTTTAGAAATCATGTCACTCTTCATCAGTGCCATCTTGGATTTGAAACTAGCTTTAACCTCCTCCATTTTTGATCTAAAATCTTCTTTAACCTTCTTCAAGATCCTTTCTTCCATAGCATCATTGAGATCATCAATTTCTCTAGGGTCCAATATTCTTGGAGACATCTTCCAAGATTTTCACAAACCCAAAGCGATAAATCCACAAATCTAGAAGATCAATAAACTCCACAAGATCAACCTTCTCTTCCAGCCTTCACCCAAGTCCTAGTGCAAATTGCCTCAACTTTGGCACTCTATCTACACACTCAAGAACACCTTCACTCTGATACCACTTGATGGAGTGCAAGTTAGGTGAATCCCCAAGGGAGATGTCCTAACCCATAGAAAATAACCACATGGTGGAAGCACAACAACAAAGAAAGTTTTGATACCAAATCACAACTCTTTATTCATAAAATAATTGATTACATGCAATGTATCGAGCTATAAGGCCTTCTTGGTTACAACCAAATATGACAACAATTACAAAATAGTTCTACAAGATCCAACAAGATCCAACTCACAATCCCAATCCTAGCTAGTCCAGATCCACACCCTAGTAGAAACCTCCAAGGAAATCTTAACTTGTGCTTGCAAGCCCACCAAGAAATATCCTAGTTTTCCAAGCCATAGCTAATAACCTTCTCAAAATTCACTCCTACACTTTATCCTCTTCTCCAAGCTAGATGACCATGACTAAAAGACTCCATAAGACCCCTTACTTATACCAAACTAAGCCACAAGTCGGCCCAGTTCATTACAAATTAAATTAAATCCTTATATTAAATATATGTTGAGCCTAGTTCTTTACAAATTAAATTAAATCCTTACATTACATATATGTTGAGCCACAAGTCGGCATCCAACATATATTAAATGCCAAAATACCTTAAAAGGCTTACACCACAAATTAAATGCCCATAGGAGAGACAACCAAGAACCAAATAGGTCCACACAAACTCCTAGACCAATCCACATCATGATCATATGCTACATGCATTAAAAGCACCAAATCAAACAAGAAAATTCACTAGAACTCTAGTTGGTACCAACACACTACTGAGTGTCAACAAAATCCTAGGCATTTTCCAACAACTAAAACATGCTGAGAAACTAATACATGCTAAGAAACTAATACATGCTAAGTACACAACAACCGCCAGGCAACAAAAGATGTTGATCTCCTTCAATGATTGAGCCCCTTAGCCAAAACTATACCCAATAGTGACCAAGGACCACTCCTTTGGTGACTAAGTCCACAAATCCTAGCCAAAATCCCTCCAACATGTAGGATCACAAAAAACCCTAAGATGCTCCCGCATCATGGAATCCAATAAGTCTTAATAAATTATTGCCCATATCTAGTTTTAGTGCATCATGGAGGTGCTAAAGAAAAGTCACAACCAAATAGGGGTTCTTAGAATTGGTGAGGATTTTTAAAAGAAAAAATAATAATGAAAATATATGTAGATCAATATGTTGTTGTGTCATCTTCCAAAAAATTTAAGACTCCTAAAAACTTTAATTATGTGGGATGCTGAAAGATAGAATGAGTAAGGAGTAATGACAATATGAAATAAATTCCAACAACCTTTATCACTAAATATCAAACTGAATCAGTGAGTTCCATCTATCCAGTAGGAAGAATGTTAATGTGGGACCAACAAACAATTTTTTTTTAAAAGTTAGATAGGATAAATGGGATACATGGAAGGTTGTTGAGTTCTAATGAAGGATTTTATTCTACATGACAATGGAGAAAGGAAGCCTCAAACGATACAAGGAAAATGAACATCCTTTTTCATGGTTGCTCACATGTCTAAGAGTGACTTCTAATGGTTAAGAGTATGTAGCTATCAATTAGGAAGCATAAAAAGGTTGGAAAGGGTGCATATGGGTCAGTTACTAGTGTTGATAAAGTCTAAAAAATTCTATTGTTCCTTGTAATAAGTCTAAGAGAATGCTATTACATATTCTTGAATTTTTTCCTCATTATACTTAATGTCATACCAAAAAATTGTATATTAGCTAAGAGGTCAGAGATGAGGATTTTCTGCATGTTAGTATAGTTCATTGCTAAGTTACAAGGTTCAAATTCAAGTTCAAGTTTGTCAAGGGTGCATGGGTAATCATACCCATGAACTCAAGTACTGGGTACTTGGTGGAGAGCATCATAGCGAAGGACCTTCATTAAGATTTCTGACTTTGTGTGTGTGTGTGTGTGTGTGTTTTCCTATTTGCTTGTTTATCAAGCTTAATTCCATACCTAACTAGTTTGAAACTTTGATACAACATCGATTAACAACATTCTTATCATTGTCCAAGTCATAAGTTTATTTTTTGCAATATGTCATTGTCATATGATTTATGATTTTCTTGTTTATGTTCAAAGTCTTCCTTCTCTATTGTGCATCTAAATATTTATCATATATTATTATTACAAGCATATATCAAATCTGAAACTAAAAGCAATACATTAAATTTGCAATCTTTATCACTGTTCTTGTTTTGAAAAAGCCAAATGGCATGACTCATAATTTTAGATTTTCTATAAATATAAAAGTATAATTAAAAATTAAGTTTAACATACCCAAATATCCTCATCCCCTATTATGAAAAATAGTCATACTTATACCTATACCAATACCCTAAGTACCTCAAGTACCCTCATCCCCATGCAACCTTGGAGCTCATTGATCATAAAATTCAAATGAAATTCAGCAAGGGTAAACATTTGGAAAAAGAAAATCAACATTAAATTTGTATGATATAAATTAATTATGTTATGTATATCTAATATATCCACAAAATTGTCAAATAGTTTGACATTTCTAAATAATTAAACAATTGATTAACAAATGGTCTGATGCAGAACAAGGAGGATTTTACTTCAACCAAGGATAATCAATGGATAAACAACCTTATTTTTATGTGAGATACAAATTCTCACATCAAATGTGTCATTTTGAGATGCTACTCAATTCTCTCACAATAGGGGACAACACTCTTGTTACCTCAACCACTCTTCTAATTCATGCAACACAAGATCGTCAAATGGTCACTCCACACACTAAGCCCACCTTACTCCAAAAGTCTCAAGAAACCCAACTCCTTACGCAAAATTTATATTTTCATATCAACATTCATATTAGAACAACTGATAACCATTGTTGGTTTTCCATCCCTACAATATTCTATACAGTATCTACTAAGGATCTAAGGTGAGACTCTCAACTTCCCAATGTCTAATTTTTTTTAACAACATCTATATCATTCATCATTCTCAAATACCCAACAATAACTCTATTCATACATCAGACCCTTAATTATCTAATAAGCACCATATATAATAAATATTCCTCACACCTTCAACTCAGTGACCCTTATCCTATATCCCCCTAGGATCAGTTTTAATACTCTCTTTAATTTCTTAGTACCTTCCCAAGAATATTTTCCCATTCTCCATACAAATTAGATTCATCAAAGATAAATTCTTGATAAAAAAAATACAAATATACCTTCTCGTTGTCCTCTTTGATAGTTTTTTACACAAAGGTCTATAACTTTTGTATAGGAAAAATAATTTTCAATTTCTTTGGTGAGTTTTGTGGTCACTTTTCCATCCATGACATATCCAAAATTCAGCAACATCCAATGATGAACCTTTGAGATATGATCTCCATAACAACACTCTATTTTTCATAACAACTATATCTTAATATTCTCAAAACCAATCATCTTCCATATCTTTGAGGACATGCCCAATCATTATATGGTTCCCTAAAATTGTTGGAACAATATAATACATTACATTTTCATTATAATGGACAAACCTTGGGCCTTATTGAACATAAAAGACAAATAAAATACATAATATGCATTTACTAGTTACCCTATCCAAGGGTTTTTTGTCACAAAAATTTGCACCCTTGTCCAAAGTCTTTACCAAAGGAAAACCTTGTAAAACATGGAAACAACCTCCAAACTGTGGGACTTGAATTGTGTGGTTGAGTCTCTGGAGAAGGTTGGATTCCTTTACTATTAGGCTGCACCTAACTATACTTGGAGAGGAAAATGGAGAAGGAATGCATGAAAGCAAATCTACCTAATCTAACCTAAGGGGTGATACACCAAAATAGAGTGTTTGACCTTATCTCTGCCCATAAATGCACAATTAACTAGTTATATCCTTGAAGAATAAAGATTTAGACTTTTCTTAATTCAATAACCACATGTAGATCAGACAAAAAAAGAATGCTATAGGAAGAGTCTTCACTTAATATCATTCAAATGTCAAAAATAGATACAATAATGCAAATTACAAAATATAGACAAAAACATTAACTAGAGGCAAATAGAACTTGCATAGTGTGTTAATGGCTAAAAGAGACTCAGTAGAGGATTAGAATGGCTTAGAGGCATGATAAATTACATTAGTATGCATAGAGGCAAACTAGAGAATCAAAGAAAGATGAAAACTTACAAAGATTACAAAATCCACCTTTATAGATTAGGCATAATTGAGATTTTTCTAATTGAAGTTACTTCACAACCACCGTCATTAAGTGCTCAGAGAAAAACCAAGGTGACCCAAACACTAGATTTGATTTGGTACACATGCAAAGGCATGAAAATCATGGAAACCCTAACTAGAGAAAATCTTGAAGTGATGGAAATGATGCCAATCAATGCTAAAACTCCTCAAAATGGATGATTAGATAGTGGGAAGAGTTTCCTTTGTGTTGTTAAAGCTTTGCATTAACTTGGAGTGGTTGGGATTGATAAAAAAGATTAGATTGCATGAGAAAACCCTATATTTCCTCATTCTTGGTTCATGAATCGACAAAGTCTACAAGTCAACCCAGTCAAGCAACTAGAATAAGCCATGTGGACCAACCATGTTATTTCTTTTTGCCACCTCACAGAGTCCTCATGTGTTTGACTACCATATCACCTTGACTACATCACCCTTCAAAATTTAACTATGATAACTTATAATATTTTTGATTCTAACCATGATGTTAACCTACCTATACTTGCCAAAGTGGGCCTACCGAGATACATGGCAAGACTTCACTATGTTGCTATGAATAAAGATCGATCATTTTCCCATAGCAACATAGCAAGAGACATTGATCTTCTTCCATCCAATGGCTCCAAAGGTAAGCCCAACCTATTAGTGAACTAACCAATAGAAACACAACCCTTTTCCAACCTATTTGACACTAGCCCACCATATTGTGACCCATAAAAGGAAAGGACCCACCTACCACATGTCGATCTGTCTCTATGTCACCATGGATAACTACCTTGCAACTCCACAAGGTGACATAGTGATAACCATAGATGATCCTTGATTTGATGATGAGTAAAAGACACTGAAGGAGCTGGTGCTTAAAAGGAAAGGACCCACCTGCCACATGTCGATACCATAGCCAATGAGAAACCAATAAACTACCAACGTACTCTAAAAATTTCTTGATTGTTCTTAGAGGAAGGGTCCACCAAAATACATGCTTTGAGCTGTTGCTATGTCACATGAATTAAAGTGCTCACAACTTTACATAGTGACAAAGTGAGGACCGTAGATCTATTTGGATTGGTTAGTAGATAGAGCATGGGCTCACAAGGAGATACTAATCATGCATTACTTAGGTATTAAGGTATAGCCTAAGGTTTTAGTATAAGGTATTTTGTCCCCATTTTATTTGAATTTTCAAATATGTGAACGTTATTTTGGCTCAAAGACAAAAATGACCAACAAATTTGGTGACTCAGGGGGGATGCAAGCTAGCTATGCATAAGACTAGTGACCTAAAACATCCATTAGGAAATAGAGTCATAGAAATCATGAAGATCTTCCTGGTAAAATCCCTAAAATCATAGAAAACATGCCCAAGAACCTTAGAATTACTTCTTTGCAACTAAAACCAGGAACCAAAATCCTCTGCAACCTCTGCAAAATACATGTGCTCATGCACTTCTTGGAAAATAGGAACAAAAAAGGAAGCTAACCTAATTATATACATGGAAAAATCATATTTTATTAGAAGCAAGACTTAAGAAATATCCCAGTAAGTAGAACTCAAAAAATTTCACCATTAGGCCTGCTTAATTGAAAAACATTGGCCTATTTGCAACTGATAACCACATAGAAACCACTCCATAGTGCACCAAATCTTGAGTGACTCCCTAGTTTTTCCCTTTCTGCATCCCATTTTAAACCAGATCACCCTCTTTCAATATTCTAACCCTGGCCTTCTTATCAAAGCTCTTTTTTATTTGTTGTTGATGTGCTCCTAGGGTTTGCATGGCCTAGTTCCTTTTCTCTTCTAGCTCCATTAGCTCTTCCATTCTTATAGACATAACATCATTTTTAGTTAGCTCCAACTAATGACCTAGTTCTAGAGATGGGAATTCTAATAAAGTTGGAAGCCTTGCTCTCCCGCCATATACCAACATAAAGGGTGAGCTTCCAATTTCCCTCCTACATGTTATTCTATCAACCCATAGTGATGTCTTCAACTTTTGATGCCAACACATCTAGTTATCCTCTATAGTCCTTTTCATAATCTTGATTAGGTTTTTGTTAGATGACTTAGCCAATCTATTGCCCTAAGGATAGTAGTTTGAGGATGTGCTGAAGTAGATATTATGATCAATCGGCCATGCACAAATTTGAGCTCCTTCAAAAGATTTTGCATATTTTGAAATAATGGTTGAAGAGACACCAAACCTAGAAAAAATTCCATCAAGGAATTCAACAACTAAATATTTTCTGGCATCCTTCAATACAACTACCTCTATCCATTTTGTGAAGTAATCTATAGTAACTAGAATCCATTTGTTACCAGAACTGAAAGGAGGATTGATAGCGCCTATGCAATCTAATCCCCATTGAGAAAAAGCCTAGTCTACCTAAATGGGATAAAGAGGAAGAGCCAAGTCTCTACTTTCTTGAAAAGAAAGCACATTTTTTACACTTCCTTACATGTCTATGACAGTCATGGAACAAGTATGGTCAGTAGTAACCAACTCTCACAATCTTCATTGCAGTTGTCCTTTCTAAAAAGTGGCCACTATTAGGACCATTATAAAGCTCTTTTATCATTCTTTTAGCTTGGTTTGTATCAATGCATCTAAATAGGGTACCATCAACTATAGCATAGGTAATTAACTATGATCTAAACTATTTCCTTTTAGCCTTATCCAACCCTTGAGGATATCCATTTCCTGTTAAGAAAATCTTCATGTCATCCATACAACTCTTTGGATTATCATTTCTTGCTTCTTGCTGCTCTGTCAATACCAAGACAACTTCCTCATCTGCTTCCTAAGATGAGATCATCTATTTGCACAATCCCTTCCCTCTTATGAACATGGTAATCTAGATGCCAACATCATACTCCATTACCTTAGTAATCCAATCTACTCTCTTCTCATTAATATCTTTTCTTAAAAGAAATTTCTTCACACGGACATATGGTACTAACAAATGGATCTTGTTATGAGACAGAAGGTGTCTAAATTTCTTCAAAGCTCTTATGACTACAAGGGCTTTCTTTTCTCCATAACTTTATTTGTCTTAATATTCCTTAAGTCCTTCACTAAAGAAAGAAATAGGTTGCTCCTTATTCTTATCTTTTTCTTGAGTCAAGACAATAGAGATGCATGACTCACCACCTAAGGTATAAAGAATGAAATCTTTCTCAAAATTTAGATTGATGAGAGTAGGGGCCAAGGCTATGGTTAGTTTGATCTCCTCAAAACTTTCTTTCCTTTCCTTGATCCATGAGAAGACCATGTTCTTCTTAAGCATGGGTGTAAGATGTTTCACCATGGTAGCTAAATTAAAGATAAACCTCCTCACACAGATATATTCTACCATGAAGACTTTGCAGACCTTTCTCATGACTATAAGGGGGAAGTAAAAGTATTGCCTTTGTCCTCTTTGGATCATTGGTTAAACCATCCTTAGATACAATATGTCCTAACAATTTCCCTTGATTAGTAGCAAAGACACACTTTCTTGGATTAAGGGATACCCCAAACTCTTTACACCTTATGAACACTTGTCTAAGATGGCCAAAATGATCTACTATATCTTTTGAATACACTGTGATATCATCAAGGTAAACCAATACAAACCTTTCAATCATGTTTTTGAAGGCCATTTCCATTGCCTTTTGAAATGTGGCACCTACATTTGTTAGCCCAAAAGGCATTTTACTATAAGAATAGGTGCCCCATTTGGTGGTGACTATAGTCTTGTATCTATCAAACTCTTTGACCAGCACTTGATTGTAACCAGAGAGTCCATCAAGAAATGAGAGCATTTTTGAATTGCTAACCTTAGATAGTGTTGGCTCCTGATTTAATAGTTTTGAAAATAACTAAGAAACCAAAAAAATGCATCTAAGGCTAGCAATTTCCTATGATAGATACACCTGATTGTGGTCTTGGGCCAACTATAAGGCATAACTCCTTCTTCACTTCAAGCTCTACAAGACCTAGGCGGGTTAACCTTGAGGTTCTAAGATATGGTACCAGTGCATTTAAAACATAAATGTGAACCTATTAATAGCAAATGAAAACCCCTTATATCTCCTAATAACTCATGAAATGATGTAGATCTATAGTAGCTAGATGCATATCTATGAAATTCATAAGTTGAGTGCGGGTTAATTCCTTTCAGCCCACTACAAGACATGAAAAATTGAACTGATTTGATTAAAAGATTTTGAATTCAACAAAACCCCTAATATGTAGCAGCATGAACAAGTGATCTTGTAAATGATCAGTGCCTTATCTATTGGGAAATTCCATGAATTAATCACATACATACAGATATCTGAGATTTATTTATATCTTTAGATATCTGATCTATCTATTTAACTTGTAAATAGACATCAATGCTTAATTTAAATTCCATTCTTACATGATATCCCCATCAGTAAACTTGCAACCCTATTGATTCCCTAAAGCATTTACATAACCTCTTGGGTTATAAGAAATAGTGAAATAACATATAGCCTTAAGGGACTGCAACTACAACCTAAGCTCTATGTCAAAGATTGTAAAACATTGAAAATTAGCTGATAAAGGAGACAAGATTCAACTGAAACTCAACCTGCTATTCTTTGTATTAATTTTCTTGAAACTTATATAGTCATATGCATGAAATGACAAACATGAAACAACCTAATAGATCTGAACTATCTATATTGACCTTCTTAATGCTGTTCATAAGAGAGAAAATGTTGAAAGAAATGGTGTCTCAGTATTGAGAATGCATCAAGAACTGGATCCAAAATTTGGTATCACAGTAACGAGTAGATTTTCCCCAAAGAACTAGAACTAACTAGTTTCTCAGTGACAAAAATTGGAACCCTTAGAATGAGGAAAATAAAAGAAGATATAGGAGAAGAGTTAATTCCTGGATTTGATCAAAACATGACATCTGTCCACTTGGAAAACCTTCTCAATAGGTTAAAAACATCTTTTTAATCTTTCCCCTCAACTTGCATATCAAATCTTCAATCAGTTATGCATCCAAAAGCACAAAATATCTAAAATATCTGATTGAACAAGTAACTGATTTGATGCTTGATCTGGAACGACAAAATTTGGTAAAAATGAACTCAAGAAGGGTAAAAACATTTCTAGAATTCATTTTGAGCTTCAACAAACATCAATATACATTCCCCAACTAACTCTAACATCCCATGATGAATTCTACCCCTTTTATTGAGAATACCCCAGAAATTACAAAATTTCTTTTAGACTGAACCGATGAATTGCTGTGCAAAATATGACCTCAAATCTAGAAAATTCATTTTGTCCTAGTTTCAACGGTATACTGCACTACCTATTTCTGATAAAAATTACCCCTGTTATGACTACTTAAAAATCAGGCTCCTAGACTATGAACATGCATTAAAATTCAAAAGTTTAAAAAGTCATATAGTCTAAACTATATAGAAATTCAAGTATTCATTTAAATTTTCCTTTTGAATCCATTCATGCATTTGAAATATGACTTTGATTTTATTTTGAATTTGATTTTCTCCTTCAATCCTGATGCCACATGTCAAGACCCTATTGGCTCAAACCCATCTTGAAATATTTTTAATTAATTAATTAATCAATCTCTGCTCGTAGTATCAAAGGCTCTCATTTCTCCATTTATGCTCATACGTGAATGATATTTTACTAATATCTTGTTGCACCCCATAGCATCTCAAGCATGAATGTTTTACCTCCTGATCTGATGAGCACACTTAAAATCTACCTTTATGCTCATATGAGCACTCATAGTATTAGAGATCTTAAAATTATGGTCGACACCCTCACACAAAGCTGGAACTACTGGAGGGTCATGATGGCAATTTTTTTAAACCTTCTGTTCTTACATTGAGCGTATCAATGTAAGCCTTCAAATATCTCCTCGTGACCATCTGCTCAAGCCTTCTTATTATATTCTCATGCTTCATCATAAGAATGTAAGGTTTTTTGATGAGCTTCCTGAACATATGTAGCGGTCAAAACAAGTTGACCTTCGAGCTCATGGGCCCCTTCATGTACATTCCACGTCTTGCTTGGCTTATAAAAGCCACCGCTTCTAAGGCACCTCATGTATTGTGTAAAACTATATTTAAACATTTCAAAACTCTCCACATAAACAATATGGGATATTGTCTTCATCCATTGCGTGGCTTGCTCTTTGTGATCGCCCTTTGTGATTGCCAAGGCATGATATCCTCACATGCCGATTGCGTGAGGTCTTCTCATAGACTTGCATGGGCAGAGCTACTCTAAAATTTTTTCCTTTCCCTGATCGTTGCTCGCTACTCCTTATTATTGCATGAAATGTTTGTTCTAGCTTCCTGTAGCTTGACTATGTGTGGAGGTTTTAATGGTGCGTTGATTGATTTTATATTTCTTGACATGCTTTGCCTTTTTGCTTGGCATTGTCTGCTGCTAACAACTTCATTGCTGCCATTTACTATGGCTTACCTTCTATCTCACGTGGCTTGCTTGATGTTCAGTAGCTTCTAATTTGTAAAGCGACTTACTCTCCTTGTTTTAGTTGCTTGGGCGGAATTTATTTTGGGAATGCCTGCATGAGAAATGCTTTGACTGTCACTGACTTTTTTCATTAAAATGACTTTGTTTGTGTTGTGACTGTTATGGTGATGGGTTCCCTTTTTTATTACCACCCGGGGTCAGCTCATATCCAGCGTAGACCTGCCTTTGACCTACATGTTCAGCTTCCTTGATTCAAACTTCATGTGTGAGCACTCCTCTTCAAACATGGTGTGTTTTCCTTACAACGATGTTCTTTTCTCACTTTTTAGCCACCCTATTCCATATAGATGCTTGTCTTAGCTGGTTGCATGAGTTGTCTTTTTCTTGCCATAACCTTCTTTCCAAGCCATGAGCAACTTCTTCTTTTTAACTGGTAGATTCCTTGCAAAGAAATATCATTGATCTTTTGCCCTTTGCATGGGTTTTCCTCTTTGTTTAGCGGCCAGTGGTGATCCTCCTTTTTATAATGCCATGGAGCTGGGGTCTCCCCTTTCCAAGATCAACTCCCTTCAACACACCTACTCTGTTTGCTTACGACCTCATCCCATGTTGCTATGCAAATATGTAATGTAGTCAATTTCTTCGAATTCAATACGCCCATCGAAGTATATCCACCCTTTTCTAATATGACAATTGCAAAATCTACATGCTTCTTCCAATGTGGATGGGATTTGCTTTTGTGGGACTCAAATTAATGTAGAGGTTTCTTATTACCTCCAAAGTAGGCATTTTCTATCATATAAAAAAAAAATTGCTTCCATTCCTTTTGACTTCAGGCAATTTCTTAGGATGAGTATAGCAATTTCCATCATCTTCTTCAAGCGTAGGAATGAACTCATTAATGAATGGATGAGGTTTTAAGATTTCCCACTCCAAATTTTGTGGCTAAGTGTCCAAGAAGCTCTTGATCAAGGGGGTCAAATTTCATGCCTGTAGGTAACCTTGGCCATTTCTTGGCTATATCTTTGATGATCTCTTGAACAACATATTTATCTTGGAAACCCACATCACTAGAATTCAATTCCACATGGTAGTTACTTGAGACTATTGTCAACTCTACTTCAATGATCCTTGCACCAAAATTAATCTTCCATAGTTGATTTTCTACCTTTTTGTTAACAACAATCAACCATTCAAATTTATTGCTGACCCATACAAAAACTAGATGCCACAACTTCCACCAGGCATCGGGATCAACAAAACCTTTGAATTTTCTTCCATTATGAATCAGAGTGTACTTAGGGCACAATATAAGGTTTATCCTTTAACATATTAAATCTCTCCACCTTATTTTATCACCCTATCAATCTGATGGGATTACTTGGGCTCTAAAGTGGGTCTGGCTAATTTTTTTTTCATTTTCAGGCAACTAAATCCTCCAATTGATCTACTAAGATCTTCAAATTGACTAGAATCAAAATCAAGCATTGAATTATCCTTAAAAACTCATTTTTACCCCTTGTTGCCAACTTCCATTTTATTGCTAGAAGGTCATTTGACTAGCTTTAAAAACTAACCCAAACCTTTAACCAGGCTCTAAAAACTAGCACACTAACTCTTTGTTCTACACACTTGCACCCTATCGAATCTTGTCTCATGATGAATTCAGGGTCAAAAGATATTTGTTGTCAAAGTTGACCTCTCAGAACTGCTTGCAAAAAAATGTCAAAAAACAAAAAACTAGGTTTAGAATTGGCTTTGAAAATTGGTCAAATGGGCACTTGGGAAAATGAAACTCGGGGTGTTAGTTCTCTGTCATAAGTAGAGTATGGATCTGCGATTTGGGATCATGAAGAATCATGGGGCACATTTGGTGGGAAATCAAAGTAGGCTACTTGGATTTTACAGATTGAAACAATGGCAGAAGAGCAATTTTTGCAAATGGAATTGACTTGAAAAAGTGTGCAAATGGATTCATCATGACTTGCAAACTGGTACACTTAAAATATTTTTAGAGAATAAAATTGTGGTACAATCCATTTGATCTCACCTATCACGAATTTCAAATTATGACATCATGAACAAGGGTTTCGACAAATCTGCATGTGCTGACACCTATAAAAGGATAGAAATTGCATTTGGAATCGTGTTTGAAAATTGATCAAATAGATTCGTAATGAGCTGAAACTTGAAACATAACAAGTCTCTAACATCTATAATGAAACATAAAAGGAATTTCAACATTTTGATCAATTGGGTCAAAGTTATTAAAGGTCAAATAGGGCTTCCCAGAAATATGTGCAATGTGCATCAGCATGAAAATAGTAAACTACCAACTTTGAAGGATTCAAAACCTAGTCAAATGGATTTGAAATGGCTCAAAATCTGAAACATAGGTTCTCAGGTATGGACACTAGACAATCCCAAAGCAGCGAGTCATGAAATATTTCTGGGTGCGAGATATTCAGTTGCAAACATGGGTTTCTGTCATTGTTTGACACTTCGGTGAAAATGCAGAATTGACAATTACTCAAAATGGGACTTCACGAAATGCCTTAGAATGTCAATTTATCATCAAAAAACACTTAGATAGGCTAAATGGAAGGTGCTAGAAGCATTAAACACATCTTAGGCCTCAAAGGTACAACCAGGTACATATGCATCAAAAAGCATTTATAGGGCTTAAATTTCTCAATGGTACTCAAAATTAGGAAGGCAATTTTGAGTCCCAACAGATAGTATTTGTTCCATGGAAGGGAGAGGATGATGATCTTTAAGGGAAGCTTGGTTAAGATCCCTAAAATCCAGACATAACCTAATTTCTGCATTCTTCTTCCTAACAGGGACAAGGTTTGCCACCCATGATGACTGCTTGAGAGGGAAAATTATATTAGCCTCAATTAACTTGGATAGCTCTTTTCTTATTAAGGGTTCAATATTAGGATTCACTAGCCTCTACTTTTGTCTTACTAGTTTGACATTATCAATTAAATCCAAGGTATGTTGAAACAAACTTGGGTCAAAGCCTTTTAAATAATCATATGTCCAAGTAGATATATCATTAAACTCTTGACATAGATGAATAAAAATTTCTTGCTCAATTTTAGAACATACCTTTTCCATGTTTAAGGTCTTCCCATCAATAACCACACCTGGTGTATAATCATCTTTTTCAGCAGCTAGGTTCATGATTTTGTTTCTTGTTTCATCATTAGGGTTGAAGACACTCTCTAAGGTAATGATACCCTTAGGCAACTTGTCAGAACTAAGATTAATGATTTGGTCTCCATATTGGTCATGCAACCTAGGTTGGTTTCTCTTTGAGAATTCTATTTCATTTTGCAAGAAAATTACAATTTGAGCATCTGATTCAAACACTTGCCAATGGGTGTTGTTGTCAAGAATAACAAGTCTTACTACCACTTTGATTTGTTGCTTCTTCTCTTCCTCAAGATTCTCTAGCACATCATAAGATGCACCCACTACTACAAGCCTATCAACATGTCTATTCTCTTTTGTAGGGATGCTCTAAATATTAAATAGATTAAAACCTTCAAGAAAATCCCATACTCTATGTTTATAAGAATTGAGCAAGCCATTCTTAGTGATATTCTAATTTCTTACTTGATTTACCACCAACTCACTATCTCCATATACATTCAATGGTTGAATTCCCATTTTTTGAGCAAATAAAAGACCTTGAATCAAGGATTCATACTCAACCACATTATTGGTACAACTAAATTGAAGCCTAAAGGAGAAGTAGTACTTTACTTGTGTAGAAGAAATCAACATCACACATGCCAGTAATCCATTCTTGTTTCTTGATCCATCAAAATACGTACTCCATATCCCACTCATATCTTCTTTGGTCTTCATAAGGTTAGGGATAAGAGCATCCTTTTCTAACACATAGTATGTGCCAAAACTTGTCTCAAGGGTTTCTAATATGGGATCAAATTGATATGCATTATCCCATTCATCTAAGAGGAAATGAGGTATATTTGCTAGAGAAGTGGTAGGCTCATTTATGATGTCATTCTCATCCATCTCTAGAATAGTACAATTCATATTGATGAGATTAGGGTGTACAATTCAATATGATTGAGGGCTAGAGGTTCTGCTTTAATTGAAGCCATAGTTCCATATCTTGTTCTAAAAAACATATATGACTAATCAGAAGATATGTAACCAACTATTTGGGAAGTGAAGTCTCTTCATAGACAAATGACAAAGTGTGGCTTGACCTCAACAACTGATATATCTTGAGTTACAATACAACTAGGGCATGCATGTAGGGACATTTTGACATTCCTAAGGATCCCTACAATTTTGATAGTACTACCATCCAATTGTAGTACATCCCTAACAATGGCCTCATATTTCATTTCTAAAGCATCGACAACAAACTTAGGCATCACTGAAGTACTAGCCCCTAAATCAATCATGAAATTGTGGACTAGCTTATCCCCTATAATAAAAGAAACATAAAATGGAGGAGGTCTAACCTTTTTACTTGTCTCTACCTCCCTTGATAGTTGCATTAGGCTTGTGGCACTTTCCATGCTAGGTAGCTGATCTTTTGGTTCGTTACTTTCCAATTCTTGCTACAACAACCTCTTTTGCATGGGTATAGTAGTAAAAACATCCCACATGGAAATATTCATATTTTTCTTCTTCATCTTCTCTACTACACTAAATGAGGCATTAGGTGCTTTGGTAGAAGCCTTGGGAGCTACATGTGTAGGCAGTTGAGTTGGGATAACATGGGGGTCATTCATATCCTCTCTATTATTATTCTATCTTTGTTGTTGGGGACCATTGGATCGATCATTTTTTTCTTGTAAATGAGGTACTAAATTTGATGTTGAAGCTTGATTAGGAGGATGGGTAGCATCTTCAATGACTCTTCTTTTGATCCTAGTATTATTAGCAATGGAGTCTTAATTTAAATTACAATATTCCTCCACTTGATGATTCATGAAGGAGCAATCACCTTTTCTTTGCATATGTGAGGAATCCTTGGGTTGGTTCTCATTATACAACTATCCTATTATAGGCTCCTAGTTAGTCAAAGCTAAATAGTATTCAACCTTTTGAGACATGCAATAGGCATAGGAGTAGTTGCAGGAGGGATAAAATACTTGATCTTGAGCCAAATTGTTTTCAGGGACTATGTATCTACTTTGATTTTCATTTGAGGTAGAATCATGATTGTTTTTCCTACTCAAATCAAAATAATTATTCCCATAATTATGATTTGGAGGCCTACCATTGTTCAAAGTTTGATATTGTAATTGATGAGCCTTATTACCTTGAGCTTGTTGCCTCTCTAAAGCCACCACTTTGTTGCTCACCTTTTGCATCATAGAGAAGCTATCTTCCAAACTCTTCTCTTGGACTTGCAATCTTTTATCTATGTTCAACATCATAGACTACATCATCTCCTCAATTTTATCCATTCTATTTGAAGATGTTGAAACTTGAGGGACTAGAGAAAGGGGTTGTAATGTGGAAGCTATGCTAATAGGGGCTATTGTTGGTTGGTGATTTGGGATATCAGGGAAGAAATACATAGGAGGCCTTGGAGCTAGCTTTCCTCCTTGTATCAAAATGTTTTTTTCCCTTATTTCTATTTCATGTGTATCAAGTAAGGTATCTCCTCCCATGGTTTGGATTGTAGTGGCAATATCACCGTTAAAAGATCTAAGGTAATGCAAGAAGGCATACCAGGGGTAGGCTTCACTGAAGTACTTATTTTGTCCCATGTCTTTTGAAATTTGTAGTTGAAATCAGTCATACATTCATAGGGGGCTCTATTTATGGTAGTTAGCTATTCTAAAAGTGACAAATAATCACTTTCGTCCTCAAAGTGTTTACATAGTCCTACTCCTAATCCATCCCAATCTATTATAGAACCATGTGATAGACCTCAGTACCATTGTAGGGCTTTCCATTTTAAAGATGAAGCTAGGAGTCTAACAACCACATCATCTTTTATAATACCATGGACATTGCAGACATTTGCAACCTCTTGAATGTGTTCTAAGGGAGAGATAGAAGTCTCACTAGTGAATTCAAGTATATATTTTAAAGTGTAACTACTAGTATCTCATGTCTTGGGCTAATAAAAGAGAATTTCCACTATTAAAGGTGGAAAAATCATGAGCTCTAGCCATATAAGCTAGTGGTATATTAATATGAGTTGATGGAAACCTAGGTTGAGATCTAACAAAAGAAGGAGTAGAAATTGATCTTGTAGGGGTATATATTTCCTCTGTAATCCTAACTAGTGATAAAGATACTCTAATTTTGCTTCCTCTAGGATTGGAAAATGAAAGCTCTTGGTATTGAAACTTACCTCTAGAAGATGCCCTTGTTTTAGCTTTAGGCATGAATCACTATGACTAGGTCTAAAACCATATGTATTTGAAGCTTGGACTCACTAAGTACTTGATGAATGAGCCTCTTGGAGGCTTGAATACTGAAGCTAGTACTATCTTTTCAACATAATCATGAAATTTTCTTCTTCTTGAGACTAGTATACTTGAAATCTTCTTATTATAGAGTCCCACTGGGCATGGAAAAAATTGTTGTCACAAAAGTTTGCACCCTTGTCCAAAGTTTTTAACTAAGGACAACCTTGTGAAACATGGAAAAAACCTCCAAGCTATGGGACTTGAACTGTGAGGTTGAGTCTTTAGAGAAGTCCAACTTCCTTTACTATCAGGGTGCACCTAACTACACTTGGAGAGGAAAAGGGAGAAGAAATTCATGAAAGAAAATATAACTACTCTAACCTAAGGGGTGATGCACCAAAATAGAGTGTTTGACCTTATATCTACCCATAAATTCATAGTTAACCAGTTATAACCTCAAACAATATAGATTTAAAATTTTCTTAATTCAACAATCACATGTAGATTAGACAACAAAAGAATGATATAGGAAGAGTCTTCACTTAATATCATTCAAATGTCAAAACTATATACAATCATGAAAATTTTAGAATATAGACAAAAACATTAACTAGAGCCAAAGAGAACTTGCATAGTGTGTTAATGGATAAACAAGACTCAACATAAAATTACAATGGCTTAGAGGCATGAGAAATTATAGTAGTATGCATAGAGGTAAACTAGAGAATCATAGAAAGATCAACCCTTACAAAGATTACAAAATCTACCTTTATAGCTTAGGCATAACTAAGATATTTCTAACTGAAGTCACTTTACAACCACCATCATTAAGTGCTTAGAGAACAATCAAGGTGATCCGAAATCTAGATTTGATTTGGTACACTTACAAAGGCATGAAAATCATAGAAATCTTGACTAGAGAAAATCCTAAAGTGATGGAAATGATGCCAATCAATGCTGAAACTCCTAAAAATGGATGATTAGATAGTGGTAAGATTGTCCTTTGCACCATTAAAACTTAATGTTAATTTGGAATGGTTGGGATCTATTAGAAAGATCAAATCACATGAAAAATGTTAGAAATAATAGTCCACCAAGATAGCAATAGCTATAATAAAATGCACATATACAATTACACCAAATATATTGACTAGGGAAACCATTGATTAAAGGGAAAACCTTGGTGGGAATGTTTCCCACAAGATAATGTACTAATATAAATATTCCTTATTAGAGGATGAGTCCCGTTAGGAGTCTATTAAAAAATTTAGTATATAGAGTCCTTGTTAGGAGACTTTAATCCCTATTAAGATATTCCAACTCTATTAGGAGTTGTAGTACAATGTATGCAAGATGAGCCCCATGCCCAAACATGCAATTTCAACTACAAGAAGAGCTCACTGCTCAAGTATGTAATTTACTATTATGTTCTTCTCTTCTTTGTTTTGTCAACTAAACCAATCACTATCAGAACTTGTAGACTAGGTTACAAACTTCATATCCAAATATCAAATGTCAAATCACTCAGCAAAACCTCGAAAATGAAGTTTCCTTCACTTTCGTACTACTCTACTCAACTTCAAATTCCACTCTCTCTACTTACAATTTCTTCGCATCAATACAATTCATGTCATATTTGATAAAGGAAAATGTCCTTCCTTTATACCGAGTCCTCAAAACAATTCCCTGAGGTGGTTGTCAGACCTTCTATATTAATTATTATAGGACCACATTAAGAACATGTTACACTTAGTGATAACATAAATCTTCCACCTTACAACTTGAATAACTTTCCATACATGCAATATTATGATGAGTGATCTTAGCCATGTCATCATCAACATGTCTTCTTCATGTCCTCAACCTTGATCCTTAGAATATCAACTCTATTAAGAGATATAAGAAGTTTACTAGAACATGCTTTTGTAAACTCTATCTTAGAACATACATCACCAAAACTTACATAGTTTATTCTAGACTTGTCATTTCTTCTTTTGATATAAACTACATATACCAAATACTAAAAAGTATCTCCCATAACCTCACATAGTTAGAATACTCAACTAGCCATCCATACCAACTTTATCTTTCACTATTCTTCTTTTAGATACCACATAAAACTGCTATGTTGACATCAATGAAAAACTTAGTCATGAATGTAACATATTAACATATCTACAATACTATCCCATAGTAATATTATTAGCATTCATGCTTCCAAAAATCTCCCCCTTTGGCATTGATGGCAACATAGATTAAAAACATCTAGTTTCAAGAATACCAAAAAAAGACTGTTTATTTTTCAAATCCTCTTCATCAATCATTCTCCCTCATCGATATACCTCAATGTGCTTTCTATCAATTTGTCATTCCATGTTTTACTTCTTCTGAGCATACATGCCAAATGTCTCCAAGAAAGAAGGCTCCACCACTGGTGCTTTTTTTGTCATCAATACTGCCTTCCCAATCAACACTAGTATAAGCACTTAGAGTGAAATCATTAGATTTTTCATACCATAATCTAAACTCAGATGTTCCTTTCAGATATCTAAATATCCTTTTGATTGCTACGTATTGTGCTTCTCTGGGATCACCTTGAAATCTTGCAAAAATTCCAACTACATTTTCTATATCCAACCTTGTGTGAGTTAGATATTGCAATCCTCTGATCATAGATCTGTACTTTTTTTGCTCAATAGTAGGTGTCTCATCCTTTGTAGATAACTTGTGTCTAGTTACCATAGGTGTTCAAATGGGTTTGCATGTTTCCAAACCAAACCTTTTCAGTAAATCCTTCAAGTACTTATTCTGAGAAATAAAGATTCTTTTTTTATCCTATACAATTTGCAATCTTAAGAAATATTTCATCTCTTCTATCACACTCATTTCAAATTATTTCTTCATCTCTTCTAAAAACTTCTTACTTTCTTCATCATTTCCTTTAAATATGATATCATCAAAAAATATTACCAAAATCATCAAACCATCATCAGTTTCTTTCCAATATAGATTACTGTTTGCCATAACTTTACTATATCCAAGTTTTTTCAAATGTTTGTCCAACCTTTCATACTAGATTTTGAGTGCTTACTTTAGACCATACTATGCTTTCCTTAATTTTCATACTATGTCCTTGTCATTTGTTAAAGGACATCCTTTAGGTTGCTCAACGTATACTTCTTCTTTGAGTGCTCCATTCAAAATGCTGACTTGACATCCATTTGATATACTTTGAATTTATTCTATGCTACATAGGCTAAGAATATTCTTATTACTTCTATTCTAACCATTGGAGTGTAAGTCTCCTCATAATCTATCCCTTCTTTCTATGAGTAACCTTTACATACTAATCTTGCTTTATTTCTTACAACTTCAACTTGTTCATTCACCTTATTTCTGAATACCCATTCAATTCCTATCACATTCTTGTTTGTTAGTCTAGGGACCAATTCCTATGTCTCATTCTTTACTATCTAATCCAATTCATCTTTCATGTCTTGTTTTCAATAATCATCTTTACATGCTTCATCTACATTCTTAGGCTCAACTTGAGATATAAAGCATCGTTCTCCATTTACTCAGCTTCTTGTCATCACACCTTTGTCTTTTCTTATGATGATCTACTCGAATGGGTGATTCTTTATTATATTCTTTCCTAAAGTAGGAGATACTATCTCAACTCTTGGCTCTATTTAAGGTTTCAATCTTTATTCCTACCTTGGCTCTCCTTCATTCTATAAATCATTATTAGTCTCAAGAAATACCTCATCATTCCTTGGCTTAGTAACAACATCATCATCTAAATTGTAATAAATTATTCTCTCTTGTATTTTGAATTTCTCATTAATTCTCACATTTGCACTTTCCATAATAGACTTAGTTCTTTGATTATAACATCTATAAACCTTGCTTTTCAATGAATAACCAAGAAACATACCTTCATCATTTCTAGCATCAAACTTACCAATATCATCATCTCTTTTGATATGACACTTACTCCCAAAAATTCTAAAATACTTAACTATGGGTGAGTGATCAAACCATAGTTCATAAGGGGACTTATTTGTGTCTTTCCTAACTTGTACTCTATTCATAGCGTAGATTACTATATTCATAGCCTTTCTCCAAAACATCTTGGATACATCATTCTCTACTAACATAACTCTTGCAACTTCTGTAATTGACTTATTCCTTTTCTTTGTTATGTCATTCTATTTAGGGGTTATTGGAGCTGATAACTATCTTTTAATTCCATTTTCTTCACAAAACATGTTAAACTCATTTGAAGTAAATTCATCTCCTCTATTTGATCTTAAATATTTAATCTTCATACTAGATTCAATTTCAACCCTATTCTTGAATATGTTAAACTTATCAAATGCCTCATATTTCTCTTTAGGAAATGCAACTAACATCATTCTAGAAAAGTAATCAACTAGAATCATAAACTACCTTTCACCATAGAATCATTTAGTCTTTTTAGGATGATTGATATCTATGTTTACAATCTCCAACTTTGTTGTAGTGGTAAACTTCTTGCTGGGAAAAGAAGTTTTGTTATGCTTAGCCAAAATACACTCCTTGAAAATTATGTTAGGAGGCTTTACAATCTTCAAAAAATCTCTAATTGTAAATATTCTAGTAGTCTTCACAATATTGTCAAAGTTTATATGACAAAATCTCTTATGCCATAACCAATTTTCATCTACCTTTACAACCAAACATGTCATTTTAGTAAGAATGAACTGAAATACATTACCTCTAGATCTGGTTCCTATTCCAAATACCTTTCCATCTTTGTTTTTGATCATGCATGTCTTTTTTATTAACTACAACTAATAACCTTTGTCCACTAATTGTCCATCACTCAAAATATTGTGCTTTAAACCTTCAACAAAATATACATCCTTAGTGTTAGTTTTACCATCAAGAGTTATAGATCCAATACCTTTAACTTGGCATGCTACATTGTTTCCAAGTCTGATAATGCCTCCATCTTGACTTTTGAAGTTAACAAAATTGTTCATATCACCAATCATATGATGTGAACAACCACTATCAATTATCCAATCAGATTTCTTCTCAACCTATGACACCAAAGCTACTTTTTCTAGACTTTCTTTTTAAATTTCCATAAACCTAATTTTATCATCACTAGCACTTACTACTTTATCATTAGAATCATTATCTTCATTTACATATGAACACTCTCTGTCTTTTCTAGGTTTGTAATTTCCCTTATACTTTTTCTCTCTTTTAGGACACTTAGATGCATAATGACCATATTCATCACAAGTCCAAAATTTAAAGATTTTCTAATATCCTTTTTATCTTTTTACTAGAAGGGCTACTCCTTCAATCTTTCTATCCTCCTCAAGTCTACTGTTGCTAGAAAAATCTCCTCTAGCACTTGTGCTCCTTGATAGACTAGGTTGAATATTTAGGGCACTAAAAGCTGTCTCTTTCCTGGTCAGTTCTCTAGATTGTTTGAGCTCAATCTCAACTAATTCAAGTCTTCCAAAAAATGAATCCTTTGTGAAATCTTTGGTACAAGATATCAACAACTATATCATCTAAATTGCTAACTTAAATAGTGGTGTTTGAGTCTTCAATATCTTCCATATAACCTCATCATCTTCCTTGGTTCCTCCTTAAGCTTTTATACCTATATTAATTTATGATATCCTACCTATATATGTTCTTATAGATTCATCTTCCATTATTTTAGCATATTGAAATGCACAAATCCAACTTTTTAGTCTCAACTTCTTAGCATGTGCATCTCCTTCAAAACTATTTTCCAAGTTGCCCAAATTAAATGTGAAGTAGCAAGTGATTTTATTTGATTGTACTCAATTTTAGGAAGTGCAGTCAATAGTTCTTCTCTAGCTCTCATGTTGCACATAAAAATATCTATTTCTACGTTGGTACAATTTTCTAAATCCTTTTCAATAATGATTGTCTTCATTGATTTTGTCAAGATCAAATATCTTGGACCCATACATAACATATCTGTCTTCATCTTTTCTTCCTAGCTATCATAATTTGTTCCATCAAACTTTGGACTATCTTTCCTGAACATGTTCATCATGGATCTCCCAAAATTGTTAAACTATATCTTCAAGGACCTGATGCTCTATTAATAATTGTTAGAAACAATAGTTTACCACGATAACTAGGGGGAGGGGGGGGGGGGGGGGGGTGAGTCAATTATCTAATAACTAAAACATTTATCTTCTTTAAATAAACTTAACCATTCAACCAAAGTAAACAACAACCATAATAAAATGCACATAGATAATTACACCAGATATGTCGACTAGGGAAACCCTTGATTAGAGGGAAAGCCCTAATGGGAATGATGCCCACAAGATGATGTACTAATATAAATATTCCTTGTTAGAGGATGGACCCTGTTAGGAGTCTATTACAAAATTTAATACATAAAGTCCCTGTTAGGAGACTTTGAATCCCTATTAGGAGATTCTAACCCTATTAGGAGTTGTAGTAAAATGTATGCAAGATGAGCTCACTACCCAAACATGTAGTTTCAACTCTAAGAAGAGCTCACTACTCAAAAATGTAATTTACTATTATGTTCTTCTTTCCTTTGTTCTATCAACTAAATCAATCACTATCAGACCTTTTAGACTAGGTCATGAACCTTGGATCCAAATATCAAACCTTGGATCACTCAGCAAAACTTCAGTAATGAAGTTTCCTTCACTTTTGCACTACTCTACTCAACTTTTCATTTTTCTTTCTCTCTACTTGTAATCTCTTTAGATCAATATAATTCATGTCATACTTGATAAAGGAGAGTGTCCTTCCTTTATACTGAGTCCTCAAAAAAAATTCCCTGAGTCAACTGTTAGACCTTATCAATTAATTATTATAGGACCACATTAATAACACATTACACTTAGTGATAACATAAATCTTCTACCTTGCAACTTGAATAAATTTCTGTACATGCAATATTATGATGAGAAATCTTATCCATTTCATGTATTCTTCATATCCTCAACCTCAAACCTTAGAATATCAAGTCTGCCAAGAGATATAACAAGTTTAGTAGAACATGCCTTTGTAAACTCTATCTCAGAACAATCATGACCAAATCTTACATAACTTCTTCTAGACTTGTCATATCTTCTTCTGACATTAATTACATATACTAGATACTCAAATGTATGTCCCATAACCTCAGATAGTTAGAATATTCAACTAACCATTCATAGCAAATTGATCTTCCACTATTCTTTTGTCAGATACCATAAAAAATTGCTATGTTGACATCAATGAAAAACTCAATCATAAATGTAACATATTAACATAGTAACATATCTACAATACTCCCCTAATAGGAATAGTATCAACATTCATGCTTCCAAAAAGAAAACCCTATCTTTCTTTATTCTTGGTTCATGAATCAACAAAGTTAGCATGTCAACCTGTTCAAACAACTAGAATAAGCCACGTGGACCAACCATGTTATTTCTTTTCACCACCTCATAGAGTCCTCATGCATTTGAGTGCCATACACTTTGACTGATCCACCCTTCAAAATTTAACAATGATGATTTATAATATTGTTAATTCTTACCGTGATGTCAACCTAACAATGCTTGTCAAACTAGGCTTGTACGGACACATAGCAAGGCCTCGCTATGCCACTATGACTAAAGATCAATCATTTTCCCATAGTGACATAGTGAGAGACACTGATCTTCTTTCATCCTATTGAGCTATCATTTTGCACGATGCATAACAATAGGAATCCTTTCAAACTCCTCTCTTGAAAAGTCAATTTTGGGAAATCAACTCGAAGGTTCTAGGTGATCTTGCGACCTACTAAAATCTACTCAGTTGAAGATAAATTGGAGTGTTCACAAGGAGGCCTTTGCTAGTTCTAATGATTTTGGATAAGATGTCAAATCTATTCATTGCTTCAAAATAAAACACACAAAAAGAACTATGTCTTTGCATTTTTTCTATTTTTAATGAATGCAATCTAATAATGCAACTAATATGAGTTCCTAATTTAACAAGGGGTTAGTAAAAAAATAAGAAGATAAGGTAACAAGAGGTTTAAGAAAATAACATAGAAATAAAATCCTAACAAACATAAGCTATGGAAATAACATGTCTGCAAGTTAAGCCATAGAAGAAATTTGTGGGTAACCAATGAAAATAGGAGCAACACTTTCTTAATTCCACTAATGCAATCATTTATGGGAATTTAGCAACCATAAGATGATTCATTTTTCATCAAATCACAGGGCCACATAAAGTGTGCTCATGCAAGACAAAAAGTTATGTAGGAACAAAATGGGTAATCTCTTCTCAAACTAGATATGTCAGTAGAATTTGTAAAACCATAGCAAACACCAAGATTAAAAGATCACACAACCAAAAATAAAGCAATAATATTTTGGCTCAAATCACAATTCCATGAACATATATTCACAAAAAAATGAGACACTTAGGCAAGAATCACTACAATCCAAATGCGAGCACCAAAAGCATATATTATTACAAAATAACGATAACCCTTGATTACATATTACAATCTCTTATTTATAATAAATCATCTCCTTAATTTGTGTTGAGAGTGAGAGATATATTCATGTAATTATATGCTTCTAATTTAATAAAAAAAACTAATTATATACAAATTGACTATCTAACTAGTACTTGGTAGGACTTCATCCATTTTTATATCATTAATTGGATGCATGAGCCTTTATATGTCATAAAACAAAGAAATTATGAGAGAATAAGAAGAAGGGAGTCTTCAGTTGATGTAGGAGTGTTTGGAAGTGTCAAAAATAGAAGTTCAACCTTCACTGGGCATATGTAGGAGTTAAATTGCTATTAGAATGCATTGAAAGCTTTAATTTTGAAACTAGTAGTTAACAGTTGGTGCACCTTTAAAAAAGTGCACCTTAAAAGAAGCATACTTGGCACATCTACACACCTCTGACTTCTTCGAAATTATTCCAACACATCATTACAAAAAGCATAGCAACACACCTAGTGTAGTAGTGAACCTAGCACACCAGTGCAACAATGCACTTCAGAGGTCCAAAATTGTAAAATTTGACTAAGTGTCAAAAAAATGAAATTCTAACTTCTGGGTTTTGTCTTACTTCATACCAGATCTATGCCTAGATGCTTGCCCTTGAATTTATATATTATTTGAGTGACCTTTTCCACATCCAATAAATCCAAGGCATTATATTTATCTTTGACCTTGTACCTATAATTATCTACCTCTATATAGGTTTCAACAAAATCCTCAAGTTTAGTATCCAGCTCTAGCAAAGCTTCTTTTTCCCTAAATGCCCATCAAATATCTTCATCATTAGGGACATCATCAAAAATTATCCTAAATCTCTAAACTACCACCTCTACTGGTATCAAATTTTCCCATGCATCATCTTTAAAAATGTCCAGACATGTATCACTATACTACTTCTCAACTTCCAAAATTTTCTCTTGGGCTTGGTCCTTGGGCCGGTGGATCTCTACATGTAATGATTCCATTACTTTATTGCTATCTTCTATCTTCACTATCCAATCATCAATTAAATCTAACTCCTTCATAGTATAAACATCCATAAGAATGCAATACCTTTGGCCTTTTATCACCTACAATACCTGTAGATCCTTTCCCTAGGTATGTACCTCATCCATAAGACTGAAATCTTGATTCAAAATTGCTACCATTTTATATGCATTCTCCTACATGACATGAAGTAACTTGAGATTCCCTTGGATGATAAGTACACCCTTTTCTTCAAAAATTTCTTGCCATTGCTGACAAACATTCAAAATGGATCCAATCTCATCACTCCTATCTCTCCTTTCCATTACTACATTTAGAGTCTCCTTGAGGTTAGTGGGGTCTAATGGGCCAAACAATTTACTCAGATATCATTTAAGGATTTAATTTTGTCACCAAAGTGTCACAAACTCTACCCCATAATGTTCTAGGCTTCAAAAAACTTCCTTCATCCCTATTCTAACCATTAGCTTTGCTATTTCCAAGGTGGGTTTCTTGAGCATGATTTAGTTCTTCAACATTTGATTGTGGAGGAGGAGGAGCTAGATGAGCAAAAAGGTCCTGATTTGAATCAATCATAATTTAAGCCAAGGGTTGCACTTCTTTAGGAGGTGAATCAAGTTTCCTTAGCATTTCTATTAGTTCCATTCTATCCTCCTCTTTTGTAGTGAACTATTACTTCTTGCTTCTGATTACTTCTTTTTAGAGCCACCTTGGAACATGATGAGATGGAGACTTTCCTTCTGAGGTCAAAGGAGTTTTCTCTGCTATGATTTTTCCCTTATTACTCCTCTCTAAGGTCTTTTCCCTTTGTGACAGCCCCTCTTCTGTGGTCTCTATTTTGGTGGAGCCCACAATTCTCACCTTTGTGTCCTAGGAAGTTTGTTTAGGTTGTTCACCTATCTATCCCTCTTCTGACACTTCATTGGTAGATACTTGTTGTGGCTCTCCTTTAGGTTCTACATGGACTTGCTAAATTCCTATTCTTGGAGGAGGAGGAGTAATTGATCCCTTGTCAACACAAAATGTGACTTGCAACTAGGATGTGGATGTAGGAACTACTTTGAGTCATTGTGACTCAGAGGGCATTTGAGTTCAATCTTCCTATTGAGGTTGATTGGTTGGTGTATCTTGAATCTTATCCCCAAATAATTTAGTGCTATAGGAATAAAATAAAAATCTAACATCTTGAACACATTAGTTCCCTCTACATATTATTCATTAATCTATTGTTGCATCTCATCCTCTAATATAGTAGTTTGCAGAGATTCATCTGGGATTGATGGAGACATAGTCATAGAACCTTTTTCCTTTCCTATTCTATGGCTCTAGCTAGCTTGGTTCTCTGACTTACTGGAAAATTATCTTCTTCATCCACCTCACTCTCTTCTTCTTCTTCTTCTAGGATGGATGGGAAAGGGATCACCTTCTTGATCACCTTTTGTCTCCTTTTCATCAGAGTCTTAATCTTTCTTCTCTTTGGTGCTAAAGGAGATGCTTGTTCTACTTGACGAGGTGGGGAGACCTCTTGAATCTCAACCTCTCTCTTTGTTTAGCTTAGTGTAGCTAGTGGCACCTAAGGATCAACCTAGGCTTGTGGAGCTCTAGTATCTTCTAGCCCTTGTACATTTTCTTTTGCTTGTTGTTGAGGTTTTAGGATTTCACCCTTTTCTGGCTCAACTCTTGGAGGAGAAGTTCTTTTCCTCTTGCCCCTTCCTTTGCCCCTCTGAGCTCAATAATATCCAACTTTTTTGTCAAGTTGGTGTACCATTTCCAACTTTTCTGGTGACTGAGTTGCAAAGGTAGGGATGGTGACTTTCTTCCCTCTACCTTTGGTTGGGCGGGCTTGTGCATGAAAGATCACCATTTTAGGAATTGGATTAAGGTTAAATGGTTTCTTAATCTAATCCTTTATCATTTTAATGACATGCCTCACCCTATGGTTAGTATCAAAATTCTCCTCCCTATCAACCTCAACATTTATAATGGGCCTATTTCCAATCTTTTCCCTATTGAACAGAGTATCAAGAAATTTGTTTGAGTCTTGCTGTAATATCTTTAATGGAATCTTTATCTTTAGGGCCTTCTCTACCAGGTACAAAGTCATCCTACAATAATCCCTTATTCAGATATCATAGTTGTTTGTTGTGTTCATCCAATGATCCTCAATAGCCTCTTCCTATTGGAATGTTTTTCCCGCCAAATATTGCACTCTCTTGATGTTATCAGAACATGGCCATGGAGAATGGTACTCTTCCAAGGGATACTAATCCTGCTCACACTCAAAAGAGGGGATATCTTGCCTTTGATCTACCCAAAAACATCCTATAGTCAACAGCTAGGTCCAACATTTTTTATGTTGCCTTCTAACTCTATCATAGGCAAACAAGATTTGTCAAGAAATCACCTTGGGAGATTTTTTATGTTAACAATGGTACCAACTACCCTCAAATATGTAAAAGTTCAAAATTTGATATAGTACACTATGAGTACTAATATTTGTGTCACTACATCATCTGATAATCTCTTCGCATAATCCCTTTCCATGAATTAGATTATAGTGAATATGGAGGCATCATTAACAATTCTATATTCTTTTCTTTGCTCTAAGAGCCTCTTCTTTATGAGCTAGGGATAGACTATATATGACCATGTGTTTGGGTCCTATATGTTGCCCTTTCTATAAAGCCTTAGATAATCTATCACTCTTGCAGAAAACAAGTACACCATGTATGATATCATATATAATTTACTTTGGTTCTTTACTGCCACCAATTATTCACACAAATTTTCACTAAGAGTAGAAGCTTAGTCTAGTGGCATCTCTGCTTTCATTATTGTTTCAATGAAGTGCACCATGAAGATATTTAGGTGTCCAATTTCAAGTAAACATATGATTCTACTCAAAAGTATGACGAAGTATCCAATGTCTTCAATCATGTATTCTCTAGTCATATCCACTTTTCTAGTTTTCTTTCCCAAAGGAGTCTTCTTAATAAGGTACAAAGATTGAATAATCTCAGAGGCCTCCTCAATATTTTATCAATATCACCTTTCTACCTATTCATAGGTGAGCCTGATGAACTAATCTAGCCTTGGGAGATGAAATACTTTCTCTCAATATTCTCTGGTCATAGATCAAGGCCAATTTTTCCTATTACACTCTTCACAACCCTCTCCTCAAGGAAAAAGTGTTCCAAAATTGTCATTATGAGCTCTGAAGATTGTACTGACACTAGGTGTGAAGGTGCATTAATGAGTCTTGATTTGATAAGTGCAAAAATCATTGGTGACCTATTAGTAGGTTTGTTGCAAATCTTCAAGAATTTTCCCAAATAGTATGCCCTAAATCAATATCTCTAATATTTGAGTTGTCATTTTGAAACCTTGACTTCATCAAAACACCTTGGAACTTAAAGACCATAGGTTTTGGTGCCATTTTCTTGCCCAAGGAAGATGAAGAAGATGACATAATATCTACAAAAATGTACATCCGTTAGTCCAAGATTGGAGAAAAATGAATTATTTAAATCCTAATACTAATACAGAGAAAACTCAAACAACTAGGCACTCTAAAATCACTACAAAACCTATTTCAACCATGAATTACAGAAAAAAGGTACACCTAGTACACCCACTTTCAAAAAAAATCCCAATAATGTAGTGTGCATTAGCACACCTCATGGGGTGCACCGATGCACACCACATTTTTACTTTAAGCACTTTTTCTTTTGGTTTAATGAGTACACACTAGCGCACCTAATTAGGTGTGCCAATGTGCACCCTATTTAGGAGTTTAAGTTTTGTTTTAATGGTTTCTTTTGAAAATCTTTTAGATAAAATTAGATGTGCATTAGTGCACCTAGATAGGTATGCTAATGTGCACCTAATTTTATGTGCTTTAAAAAATTTTAAGCCCCCTTTTTTAGAGGTTTTTAGGAATAAGGTAGGGTATGAAATAGCATAGTTGAGTAGGTGCACTAATTTGCACCCAATCTCAGTGGGCTAATGTATTTAGTATAGGGGAAATGGTAGAGCAAGGAGATAGAGAAAAGAAAGGGGATAGAGAAAACCTCTTTGAAAGTGCACTTGTGGTCAAAGAATGATGTAGAGGGAAGTGGGAGTTGAAGATGAAAAAAGAAAAGTGAGGAGTTCAATGGGAGTGAGGGTTATATAAACCCTCCTCCTCAAAAAGCTATGAAGCTCTGTAACTACAATAAGAGTCCTCCCTTAATGTATTTTGGCACACCAACACACTTATTTAGGTGTACTAGTGCACCTTTTTTCATGCAAGAAAGGCTCTTTGAATAAAGTATCTATTTTTGGACCAATGAACTACACATTTGAGATTCAAAAACAAACTAGAGGACTAGGAAAGACCCCAAAATGGCTTAGATCCTAGACTAGGACTTTGAAAAGCCAAAAAATAGAGTAGGAGGTCCCCATTTTTGTTAGGAAATGGGGAGTGCATAATGGAACCATGAAAAATAGTCCCAACAAAATGACAAATGTCAAAGGCATTTCTTCATTAGCAAACATTCCTTCGATATGTGTCAAACACCAATTGAATCCCAACCACTCCAAGCATACTTTTATTCACTTTGCAGTCAAAATCCAAAAATTCTCAAGCTCAAGTTTCAATGTGTGCTCTATGTATTCATTTCCTTCGATATCTTAGGATGTAGTCTGTTGGTCTGATTTTTACCTACTAAATTTTCTTAGAATCATGGTATAAAAATTAGATGTGAGTTCTTTTGTTAAGTTCTAGGGTTTTAGGGTTTTGGTCTTGTATTTCTGATATCTTTTAAAAACTATGTTAAAGCCTAGGTCCTGCCTTTTAAATCTTATTCTAGCATGAAAACCTTTTAAAATTATGTGAATATTCTCCATCATTTTCAAGCTTGTCACCCCTTGAGTCTCCCCTTTTCCTTTTTGTTTCTCACCACCTGATCCCTAAAATATCTATGGCGGTCGCTATCTCACTATGAAAAGATGCAAGTGTTTTATCCTTAGCAACATTGTGACTGCCACTAAGTTGAAAGGTGGTGCCATCAAATGGACATGCAATTTTATTATTATGTTAGAAGCATTAATGAGGGTGGTTATGATTTTCCTTTATCTTTCTGGCCCCGAATTAAGCATAGTCACCAAAAGTTGCTATGTCGCTATTAGGAAATTTTTGTTTCTCACCATTAGTGACATAGCACCTTGACGAAAAGTAATCCTGTGACAATTTCTTCAAAAGATGGGTCCTAGAAAATGCTCTGTCAAATATCAGTTATAAAGTTTTGGCACTCAGTGCCATCTAGTGGGATACACGTATACATCAAGAATAGTGACAAGACCAGAGGTCACTATATCACTATCGAGAAACTTGTGCTTCTCGCCGTTAGCGACATAGTGCCTAGCTAGTAAATAAACACATGGTGGGACCTCGAATGACATGGAAAGGTTACTAGGATTAAAGTAAGGTTTTGGTTTGTTGCCAATAGTGCATATTTTTCTACGTCATCAATGCCTCAGACCCATGCCCATTCATAAAGCATATGAGGGATCCCGATTGTCAAATCGATCTTGAATAAATAGTCCTCAGTATCTTGCTATGGAAAGTTGCAAGTTGTTTATTTTATGTGACATAGTGAGTATGGGACCCACAACTTCTTTTGGGTACTTTGTGTAGTTTCCCTACCTTTGATTTGGTCTCAAATCTATGATCGTTGTTATCTCATTATGGTGAGTTGCATGAAGGTTATGAATAGTGACATAGTGACAAGGGGCCCACCATATTTCTCTTAAGTAATACATCAAATGTCTTCCACATGATCAATGCAAAATCAATGATGGTCACTATCTCGCTATGGCAAAGTGCTCACTTTTTATGTATAATGAGATAGCAATTCAATGACACGTGTCCTCAATCATTCATGGGCACAGTTTGAAGCCCCAATATTTGAAGGAATAGTACAAATGGAAGCATTTTATTGGGTTGACTTCCAGCGTGTTAAGAAGACAAATGGGTCAGCCCAACTTTCATCCACAAATGTTGATCTTGTCTTGATCAATAGTTGGCACTTACCCTCAATTTCAAAGTGCAAGAAATTTAAGGAATGCGGGTAAGCGGTAATGTGACACATGGCCCTAACCTTAAAGGTATAAGGATAATTGCCTTTTGAATTAGAACTGCCCGATGTGGTGAAAATCTATGGGTAAAATTTAAAGCTGATTACAATTTGGAGGTAATGGTTATTGAGAGTTAAATATGACATGGAGCTCAAAGCCAGGGCACAAAATTTTTATCCAGTGATCCTAAGAATTGTAGTGAGAATTATGCAAAGAGGAGGTGCAGATTTAATGTTGTAGATGAAATTGAAATAAGATTTAGATACATTTTCATCTGATTTAACTTCTTTAGCCATTGTAAGGATGAATTGAATATTTTGGCGGTAGTTGAGGCAATTGTTCTTCTAGTAACTACACAAGTTGATTTTCACAGCAAAGAAGATATGACAAGTAAAGATCAGATTTTGGAGCCACAGTGCAAATTGTAATGATTTCTTGATATCCCTTCATGAGATATTTGCATATTTTAAGTGGGGATATTGCAGATATTTTGGTATCATTTATGGTTTTCAAAGTGCAACTAGATGAGGAAGTTTAGTTTCAACAACTCCAGATTGAAGACTCTTTTAGTGGGACACACGTCAAATTCAGATGAGAGACCTAGAAATATCTTCTCTCCTATATATCTTCCTCTTCTGCTTATTGTAAGGGTTCTAATTCTTTGAATATTTTAGGAGGATTGTGAGACCAGTTAGGTTCCAATTTCTTGAGATTTTCTCATAGTTGTGATACCATTTTCTTAGTGTTCTTCTGTTATGAACAACATATTATATCTCTTTTGAAGCATTGTTATTACATAGTCATTCTTTATGTATTTTTTGAGTTTTAATATGCAGATGTTCTATTTGTTTCAAGGAAATTAATGCAAGAGCTTCATTTCTTTTAGTTTCATTCTGATTCTCATCTCCTATCTTAGTGAATTTTCAATGTTTTACGATCTTTGAAGAAAGAGCCTAAGCCATAGTTGCAGTCCCTTAAGGCTATATGTTGTTTCATTGTTGCTTGTAACTCAAGGGGTTATGTAAATGCTTCAGATAATTCAACAAGGTTGTAAGTTTGTTGAGGGGGATATCATGTAAGAATGAGGTTCAGATTGAGAAAAGATGTTAATTTGTAAGGTGAGTAGATAGATCAGATACTTGAATATATGAGTATCTTTAGGTATCTATCTACATGTTAAGGTTTAGTTGATGCCCAATGGATAAGGGACTGGTCAGCTTGAAGGATACATGTTCTCTATTGTTGCATACCAGGGTTATGCTGAGAAAATCAAATCTTTAAATCAAAATCAAATTCAAATAACCTTTACATTTTATGTTGAAGAGTTATAAATGTGATGCCCTCACTCAACCTATGAATATAGTATTTGCATTTAGCTACTACAGATTTGTGTCATTGCATAGGTATTAGGAGATATAAGGGTCATAATCTGCTTTGTTAGATCCAAGGATATGTTTTGCACTGGTACAATATTAGTTGGATCTGAAGGTTCACCCACCTAGGTCTAGCAGAGCCTAAAGTGAAGAAGGATTTATCCTTATAGTTGGCCCAAGACTGCAGTCAGGTGCATTCATCATAGGAATTTGCTAGCCTTAGATGCATCTATTTGGTTTCTTGGTTATTTCCAAAACTAGTAAATCAGGAGCCAACATAGTCTATCAAAATCTTCCAATGACATGGAAACAATCTTCCACCCCATCTAGCTCATATGTCGGGAATCTCCACGAAAGTTGTTTATCGATCCATTGTCAGACTAGATGAAAGAATTAGTTTGAGGGCTCTTGGTGAGTTGTCACTTTTCTTTTAAATTTTCCAAAAAATCTTTTGAATATTTTCTCCATGTAGTTCATAATGTCACCATTTGATTCTTGGATGAAGTAATGTTTGGTACTAAATAGCTCATTTTGAATGTGTATCTATTTACCCTTTTAGATCTCTTAGAATGCTTCAGTCTTAACATCATTCTTTCTTTTTTATTTTCTTCTATATCCTAACTATGCTTAGACTATGTAGCTAGGACATCAGTGTCATTTCTTGGATTCTATCTTTTGTGAACATCCCTTGTGTTCCTCTTTTAAGAACTTTTTGTAAAACTCTCATGTCAAACAATGATCTTAGCAATTTCTTCAAAAAGATTCTTCTATTTGAACCAATTGGAGTTTGGATCATCCCTTGTTGTCTTCAACCTTAATTCAACAACACCTAGGAAAATTGATTTTTAACTTTGCAAAGTGTCATGAACTTGTTGATCTACAATCCCAAAATCAAGACTAAGTCCCCTATTACTAGCAACGGAACCAATTCCCCTTGTAAGGAACTAAGCCTAAAAGTATTTTCTCTGAGAATCTCTACAATCTGATAAGGACCAATCCACAAGCATTGGAACTTAGTGTGGCTACTTGGCTTTTCTTTTTCCTTATACTAGAGTAGAACAAGGTCAGATATTTTGAAGGATTTTATCATGGTCCTCTTGTCGAACCACCTCTTCATGATAGCTTGATGTTTAGCCATGTGCTCCAATGTAGCTATTCATTTCTCACCCATCTCTAAAAGATTCATCAATCTAATTTGTACTCTATCAGTGTCTTTAGCATACCTACTCATAAATTTCAAAACAAGAATCCTGAGGTTAAGTGGGAATGCTGGTTCTTGTCCATAAACTTGCAAATATGGAGACATTCCCAAAGTGTTTTTTACCCTTAATCGATCTATCCATAGAGCATATTTGAGTTGCATATGCCAATCCTTAAAATTTTCCTTTAAAAAATGTCTTATTACTGTGATCAAGTTCTTGTTCTTGGATTCTACTACCCCATTTCCTTGTGGGTAATAATTCGAAGAGAACTTGATAATAACTTGATTTTCAAATGCCCATTGAGTCAAGAATACTAATGCAAAAGCCAATCCATCATCACACACTAGGGTGAATGGCATCCCAAATCTAGTAACAATGTGTTCTTCCAAGAAGTCTGTTACCACCTTAGTAATGCAATTTTTGAATGTCTCTGCTTTGTCCATTGCATACAATAATCAATAGTTGTGAGAATAAAAGTGTGTCCAGTTGATGATGGTGGATTGACCAGAACAATGAAATCCAACCCCCACTTTGTGAAGGGGCATACCTCAAACATTGGTTATAATGGCATCATAGGATGCCTTTCTCTATTAGCACTAGTTTGACAAATATGAATAGAATGCACATGGTCAAAAGTGTCTTTGAATATTGTGGGCAAAAAATAACCTGATCTTAAAATTATACGAGTAGTTTCTTGTGCTAAACCATGTCCAGTACTATATTTATCGTGAAATTGTTCTAGAACTTGTTTTATCTCCTCACATTCTAAGAACTTTAGGTAGATTCCTTCATAGTTATTTTTGTATAACTTCCTATCATGTAGCATATAGGGCTCACACTTTATTTTGAGTCCCTTACATTGTGAACTATTCATCCAATTGGGATATTGATTTTGTAGAAGATAGTAAACAATATCCAGGTACCAAACATCTTTTATTACACCTTGATCAATATCAACTTGAGATACTACCATCCTTTTCTAATCTTTCGCACCTATTTCACTGTCAAACCTAAATTTCTTCTCATCCCCATCCTAGTTATCAGCTATCATCTTTGATAATCCTTGACCTCTGATTGATCAAATTCTTAAAGTATCACCATCCATTTCCCTTGCCTTTCACAAAGTTCATTTTGCATCAATAATGTTTTTACCACTGGATTAAGTAGAATTGCATACATCTTACTTCTCAATATATAATGACAAAATTTGTTTACCACCTTGATCAAAGAAAAATAATATTTATCAAGGTTGGAATAATTTAACTCCACATTTTTCAAAGGGAAACTCATAAAAGCAATAGGTCTTTCATCTTCCTTTTCCTTCTTCTATGTTAAGATCCTAGCACACGAATGTTCTGAAGCAAAATAATATATCTTAAAAGATAGCTCATAGTCAGGACTTACCAGCATCAGGGCTATGGAAATGGTCACTTTGATGTCCTCAAAGGATTTATTAATCTATGGAACCCATTCTATCTTAGCTCCCTTTTTGAATAAATCATTAAGGGGACAAACTATCTCTACAAATCCACTTATAAATTTTTGTAGAAAAATTTATCTTCCTGAAGAAGGACTTGAGTTCTTTTCGACTATGAGGAGGTGATAACTTTAGAATAGCTTTGATTATGTAAGGATCAATGGAGATTCCATCTTTAGAGATGATATGACCTAGGAGCTTTCCTTTAGTAATTCCAAATGAACATTTCTTGGGATTAAGAGATATGCCATATTTATGACATCTATTGAACACCTATCTTAGATCAGCAATCTGAGTGCTTGGATCCTTTGAAAAGATAGTTAAGTCATCCATGTAGATAACTATACACTTATTTATTAATCCCTTGAAAGCTTTGTCCATGTCTCACTGAAATGTAGCCCCTACATCAATCAACCCAAAAGGCATTCTTCTATAAGCAAAAGTTCCCAATTTAGTTGTGAAGGATATCTTTAGCCTATCTTCTTTGTCAACCATTACCTAATTATATCTTGAATATCTATCTAAGAAAGACATAATCTTTGAACCATGTATGATTTTTTTGACCTGATCTAGTGAGGGAAAAGGATAATTGTCCTTTTGAGATGCCAGGTTCAAGTTACGAAAATATACACAAAGACAAATCTCTCTAGTCTTTTTCTGCATAAGAACCAAATTAGCCACCCATGTAGAATAGCAAATGGGAAAGATGATCTTGGCATCAAGTAACTTCTTAACTTCTTTCATTATTAGTAGTTCAATGATAGGATTAATAGGTCTTTGCCTTTGGTGAAAAGGTTTAGCATCTTGTTTTAATGGGATATCATGGGTTATAATCTCAAGATCATATGGTTTTAGCTCTTCATAGCTCCAAGCAATAAAATTTTTGTACTCCATAAGTAATTTGGGCATGTCATCCTTCTCTTGTATATTACATGCTTTTCCTATTTGTACCATTCTTAGATCTTCATCAGTACCTAAGTTGTATGAGTCACATTCCTCAATCCCCTTTTCTTGGGTCATTCTTCTATTAAGTACTAATTCATCATAGTAAAAAATGTGTTCCAATTCAACCATTCCCTTAGTAATAGTGTTGGATTTTAAGTTTAGGATCCCATCTTCATCTTCAAGTTCATCATCCTCAGGTTTTTCATATAGAGTGTCATCAATTTCTCACCCTTTAAAATGGCCATTACACATAATAAATTTGAGTATATGTTGATCATCTTGAAAGACCTACAAGTTTGTAATATTTTCTGGAATAGATGAAGTGGCAATGAATTCTACTAAAAATCATTTTCATTTTTTTCTCTCGATTGGTTGTAATACACTTGCTAAAATAGCAAGAGCATCCGCTACCATGTTTTTCCTTCTTGGAATGGAATTTATGTTCAAGGCTTCAAAATCATCCAATAAATCCCATACTCTTTTCCTATAAGAAAGTAACATTCTATTGTTGCAAGAGTATAATGATTTCACTTATCATATAACCAAATGAGAATCTCCCTTAGTTATTAGAGCTATGATTCCTTTCTCCAATGTGAAAATAAGTCCTTAGATTAATGCTTCATATTATATAGCATTATTAGTACATCTATAATGTAATCAATATGTTGCATAAAAAGACTTGCCTTTTGGGTTGATCAACTCAATACCTACGCTAGCTCTTGATTTGCATTTGGAATTGTCAAAGTGAAGTGTCCAAATCGGTTGTTCTTTAGGTTTTCTAACCTTATGCTTATTCATCCTCATCTTCTCTTTCACTTGGGCTTGGAAAGACTATTTCTTGGGGACCCATCATAACTTTCCATAGGGTGGACTTGATTATTCTCCAATATAAATTCTTGATTGAGGGAGTGTATGTTTTTCTTGTTTATCCTGAATTTCCCTTATCATCTCTTTAATTTCATCAAATTTAGGTTCAAGATGGATGACTACTGAAGTCTACCCTTGACCTTTTATGTATCATCTTCTTCTCTAAAATTTAATCATTCCTAGGGGAGGAGAAGACAAACCTTTTCCATCTAAAGAGGTATCACTGTATGATAGATTTAGATCTTCAATTTCCTCTTCAATCTCTTTAATGGATTCATATATGTTTATAGGGCTTTGATTTTCCATGGGTTAGGCTTTAGGATGTTGCTACTTTTTATTTCCATGATTCACATCAATACCTTAACAATTTCTTCTTGACACAATGAGCATTCAAACTTTGGATGGCTAGCTTTATGTAATTGGTAAAATCCTAGGAGGAGTAAGATACTAGGGTCAACTTCTTCTCCTAAACATTGTAAATTAGCCACCATATTATCTATGAATTTTTTCATGATCTCTTCCTTTGGGATTAGAATCTTGAGTTCTCTATCTTGTTTACTTGATATTTTGGTTGGAATTGTATCTAATGCTATCACTTTGTATGAGCCTAGATCTAATTGTAAGAATGCCACCTTGTTCAGAGTGTTGTATTCTATAATCATAATTTTCAACTTTGGCTCTACATCTATTTTGATTTGATTATTCAATCCTTTCCATGGTAACCATAACTGAGTGAAATCCATAGAAAACCATCCCCTTAGGCATTGCATCCATTCTCTACTTAGAAGTAACCCATATGTTTCTCAAATATTGACCACATGTATGTCAATGACATATTGAATCTTGGGGTCGATTGTTAATTGTACCTAAATGTCTTTCAACACACCAATGACTTTTACCTCTATTTTACTCAATTATATCACTATTCAATTAGAAGGTTGAGGATTGACTCCTAACCTTTGTGCTATTGATACTGGCATGACATTATATGAGGCTTCTAAATCAATTAGGAAATTGTGAAGATTCTTCCCATATATCTTGATATGAAGCAAAAATGGGGGCATCTCAACCTTGTCTTTGAACATACTTGAAATTGCCTCCAAAACATTAACTTGTTGAGATACTATCTTTTAAGGAATAATATTCATGTTATGGGGTACCTTTGTATGATCCATAGTTTTCATGACTACTTCTCATTATTGTGTACATTTTTGCAACATGTCAAACATGGAAATGTTGTCCTTCATTCATTTCAAGTCTTTTATTGCACTATACTTTTTAGAGACCAAGTAGGAATTTTTCAATATTGTTGGTACATTTGCTTGGTTCTGATTTTGTTGTCCTCCATATAGTAGCCTAATTGGTGCCAGATTGTTACTCGCTCTTGAGTTAGAAGGAGTTGGTTGTAGTGCTGGAGGAATTCCATCTATCATTGGTTATTTTCTACTTCTCAGATTGTATGTATTTCAATTGTCATTATGAAAAGAAAACATCTCTTTAGGCTAAAGGTCCGGTTCTTGACTAAATGGAAACAAGAGTTCTTCATTAGCTGATTGCTCCACATCTATGTTCTATGTAGAATCATAGGATTCTAGTAACATTGCATTAAATTGCACAAAAGGAGAATTATCATTTTCATTGTGAATTCTAATTCATCTCTTGATTTCCATTATAGTATGAGCCATCATTGTTAGCCATGTTCTGACCATTGTCATATTGATTAATATCTATATATTGAACATTGTTGTTATTATTGTTTGTAGGAATACTTCCATTATTTGGACAAGTGTTCCACTATTGGTTCTATCTTTGGAAGCCATTATTATGATCAGGAGGATTGAAATTGTTCCCTCCATTATTATTTCTTGCATTGTTGTTCCCACTATTGTTGTTTTCATTGAAGTTCTTGTAATAATTTTGGTTGTAAGGACTGACATTATTTCTTTGAAAGTTTCTATTTTTTCCTTATGACAACCTTAGATGAGTCAATTTGTTGTTCATCTATGACATAGTCTTTTTCATCTGACCAAATTCAGAAACAAAGCTATTGTCTACTTCTATAGAAACTATTGCCTTTTGCTCAAAGAAAGTAGCTTTTGAATGTTCATACCCTAGATATGTTAGAGTGGGGTTTTGTGGAGCTAGTGCCTACTATAATAGAATTAGATTCATAGGTATGAATTGACTAGGCATCGTTGGTGCTCCAAAAGGGCATGTTGACATTGCCATGATAGCTTGAGCTGGAAACATCAATCGTCCCCCATTATGATTGGCTTGCTTAGTGAAGGTAATCATTTCTATGAAGACTTTGTCCAATGTGTTAATATACATTATTGGAAGTTTTCTTAGAAAAATAGTAGTAATATGGTCCATAGGATTCAAATAAATTTGAATAGTAGCTTCAACTGGTATAGCATATGGCACTTCTAACTTGTAATATTCCATGTGAAAGTGATGGTTGATGCGTGAAAGCATCTTAGTTGGGTCCCTTTTGATTGATATGAATTGTTGATATATTACAGATGGGTTGATAAATTTTTTGAACTATTCTAGGAATAATTTTTTTAAGCTATCCTAATATCCAATACATCTAGGTGGAAAATTAATGTACCAATTAAAGGCAACTTCCCCCAAAGTGTAGGGGAATAAATGAAGAACCACATTCTCATTAGCAATCTACTTTCAGTTGCAAATTTCTTTGAATACTTTGATTTGATCTTCAATAGTTAGTGTTTCTCCATAAATGAACCTTCGATAAGACTTCTTAGGATTCTTAGCAAGGTCATTTAGTACAACTCTCAAGTTGATTGGTGAGTCTACAATGTTTGCAAAAAAGGCCATTGGAGGATTTGTTGGACCTAAGGGTGGTTATTGTGGAGGTGGAATTGTTGGAATATTTGGTGGTCCACTAGGTGGTTGGAGTGGAGGAAGAGTTGAAGAAGATGATGAAATTTTAAATGGAAGTGGTTGAATTTGAGGTATTCCTTTGTCATTGTGAGGCTTGCAGAAATGGTTAAGCTTGAGGAACTCATGCACACTTGCAAAGATCTTAAAGCTTGCTGAAATGGGGATTTTGGATCAAAATCATATAGTTTATGTCAACTCTAGAAAAAGTACACCTCTATAGAATTGCAATTTCTCACTAAATGAGGTGCACCTTAAGATTTAGTGCAACAACACACTAGTGCACTAGCATAGCAGGCACAATAGTGCACCTAGCACACCTGTGCACTTGAATTTCTTAGAAACTTGGAAATTTTTTTGAACTTGTAAAAAGTGAAATTTTTTGAAGTTTTGGGAAATTTTTCCTCTATTTTGAATGTCTAAGAGGCCCTCCTTCTAGCCCCAATTTTGTTAAGCTATCATTTTGCATGATGCTTAACAACTGTAATCCTTTCAAACTGCTCTCTTGAAAAGTCAATTTTGGAAAATCAAGTCCAAGGTTTTAGGTGATCTTGCAACCTACTCTAATCTACTTACTTGAAGATAAATGCAAGTGTTCATGAGGAGGCCTTTTCCGGTTCTAATGACTTTGAATAAAATGTTGAATATGTTCACTACTTCAAAATAAAACATGCAAAAAGAACTAGTTTTTTTCTATTTTTCTATTTTTAATGAATGCAATCTAATAATGTAACTAATATGAGTTCCTAATTTAACAAGGGGTTAGTAAAGAAAATAATAAAGATAAGGTAACAAGAGGTTTAAGAAAATAATATGGAAATAAAATCCTAATGGACATAAGCTATGGAAACAACATGTCTATGGGTTAAGCCTTTGAAGAAATCAGTGGGTAACTAATGGAAATAGGAGTAGCACTTCCTTATTCCACTGATGCAATCATCGATGGGAATTTAGCAACAGTAAGATGCTTCGCTTTTCATCAAATCACAAGGCCACAAAAATCACACTCATGTAAGAAAAAAATCTATGTAGGAACAAAATGGATGATCTCTTCTCGAACTAGATATGTTAGCGAAAATCATAAAACCATAACAAACACTAGAATTAAAAGATCACAATACTAGAAATAATGCAATAAAATTTTGACTCAATCATAGTTCCATGAACATACATTCACAAAAAATATGACACACTTAGGCAAGAATCACTACACTCCAAATGCAAGCACCAAAAGCATATATTATTGCAAAATTACAGTGACCCTTTATTACTTTATTTCTATTCACTATATTCTCTATCTAATCATCAATTAAATCTAACTCCTCCATAGTAAATACATCCATAAGCATGTGATGCCTTTGGTCTTTTATCACCTGCAATACTTATATATCCTTTCCCCAGGTATGTACCTCATCCATAAGACCAAAATCTTGGTTCAAAATTAGTACCATTTTATCTACATTCTCTTGCATGACATGTAGTAGCTTGAGATTGCCTTGGATGATAAGCACACCCCTTTCTTCAAAAATTTCCTACCATTGCTAACAGGCATTAAAAAATGGATCCAATCTCATCACCCCCTTATTTCTCCTTTCTATTACTGCATTTAGAGTCTCCTCGAGGTTAGCAGGGTCTAATGGGCCAACAAATTTTCTCAAATATCCTTTAAGGATTTCATTTTGTCACCAAAGTGTCACTAACTCTACCCCATCCTATTCCATGCTTTGGAAAACTTCGTTCATCCCTGTTGTGACCATCAGCTTTGTTGTTTCTAAGGTGGGTTTCCTAAGCATGACTTCCTAGATCTAGTAATATTGTGGAGTCAATTCTTCAACATTTGACTGTGGAGGAGGAAGAACTACATGAGAAAAAAGGTTTTGATTCAATCACTCATAATGAAAGCCAAGGGTTGTACTTCTTTAGGAGGTGAATCAAGTTCCCTTAGCATTTCTATTAGTTCCATTTTGTCCTCCTCTTCTTTAGTGACCTGTTGCTTCTTGCTCCTCATTACTTCTTTTCAGAGCCACCTTAGAATATGTTGAGCTAAGGACTTTCCTTTTGAGGATGAATTAGTTTTCTCTACTTTTCTCTTGCCCTTATCACTCCTCTATGAGGTCTTTTCCCTTTGTGATGGCCCCTTTTCTACAATCTCTTTTTTGGTGGAGCCCACAATTTTCACCTTTGTGTCTTGGGAAATTTTTTGAGGTTGTTCACCTCTATATCCCTCTTATAACTCTTCATCATAGATACTTGTTGTGGCTATCCCTTAGGTTCTACCTAGACCTCCTTCATTTCTATTGCTAGAAGAGGAGTAACCAATCCCTTGTCAACACAAAATGTGACTTGCACCTGGGATTTGGATGTAGGAACTACTTCGAGTCCTTGTGACTCGAGGGGCATTTGAGTCCAATCTTCCTATTGAGGTTGATTGGTTGGTGTATCTTGAATATTATCCCCATCTAATTGAGTACCTATGGGCATAAAATCAAAATCTAACATCTCAAAGACATCAGTTCCCTCTACATATTGTTCATCAATCCATTGTTGCATCTCATCCTCTTATGTAGTAGTTTGTAGAGATTCATCTAGGATTGATGGAGGTGTAGTTGTAGAAATTTTTCTCCTTCATAGTTCTACAGCTCTAGCTAGATTAGTTCTCTTACTTAGTGGAAAATTATCTTCTTCATCCTCCTCACCCTCTTCTTCTTCTTTTGGGATAGGTTTTGGGATGGATGGGAAAGGGATCACCTTCTTGATCACCTTTTGTCTACTTTTGACTAGAGTCTTAATCTTTCTTCTCTTTAATGCTGAAGGAGATGCCTATTTTTCTTGACAAGGTGGGGAGAGCTCTTGAATATCTATCTCTATCTCTATCTAGCTTGATGTAGCTAGTGGCACTTGAGGATCAATTTGGGTTTGTGGAGCTCCAGTATCCTCTAACCCTTGTACGTTTTCTTCTCCTTGCTATGGAGGTGTTAATATTTCACCCTCTTCTGGCTCAAATCTTGGAGGAGAAGTTCTTTTCATCTTGCCCCTTCCTCTACCCCTCTGAGCTCTATAATATCTAACCAATCTATCAAGTTGGTGTACCATTTTTAACCTTAACTATGACTAAGTTGCAAAGGTAGGGATGATGACTTTCTTCCCTCTACCTTTGGCTGGGTGGGCTTGTGCATGAAAGATCACCATTTTAGGAATTGGATCAAGCTTAAATGGTTTCTTAATCCAATCCTATGTCATTTTAATGACATGCCTCACCCTATGGTTGATATCAAAATTCTCCTCCCTATCAACCTTAGCATTCATAATGGGCTTATTGCCAATTTTTTCCTTGTTGAACAAAGGATCAAGCAACTCCTTTAATTCTTTTTGTAATATCTTTAATGTAATCTTTATCTTTCGGGCCTTCTTTGCTAGGTACAAAGCCATCGTATAATAATCCCTTATTTAGATATCATAGTCTTTTGTTGCATTCATCCAATGATACTCAATAGCCTCTTCATGCTAGAATGTTTTGCCCTCCAAATACTACACTCCTGATGTTATCAAAACATGGCCATGGAGAATTGTACTCTTCCAAGGGATACTGATCCCATTCACACTCAAAAGAGGGGTTATCTTGCCTCTGATCTACCTAAAAAGGTCCTATAGTCAATGGCTAGGTCCAAAATTTTTTATGTTTCCTTCTAACTCTGTCATAGGCAGATAAGATTTGTCGAGAAATCTCCAAGAGAACAAGTTTATCACAAGGATACCTCATGAGCTTTTTTAGGTTAATGGTGGTACCAGCTACCCTCAAATATGTAAAAGTTTGGAATTTGATATAGTATACTTCAAGTACTAATATCTGTGGCACTACATCATCTGATAATCTCTTCGCATAATCCCCTTCTATGAATTAGATTATAGTGAATATGAAGGCATCATGCATCATTAACAATTCTATGTTCTTTTCTCTGCTCTAAGAGCCTCTTCTTTTCTAGCTAGGGATATATGATATATGGCCATGTGTTTGGATCCTATAAAGCGAGGAGATAGAGTGGACATCTCTAAAAGTAGAGTCATGGGCCAGGATTGATGTAGAGGGAAGCAAGAGTTGAAGATGAAAAAAGGAAAGTGAGGAGTTCAAGGGGAGTGAGTGTTATATAGACCCTCCTCCTTGGAAAGCTACAGAGCTTCGTAGTTGTGCAACTACATGAATATGATAAATGTCCTCCCTTAATGAATGTTGGCACATCAATGCACCTATTTAGGTGTCCTGGTGGACCTTTTTTCTTGAAAAAAAGGATCTTTGCATAAAGTATCTATTTTTGGACCAATGAACTACTCGATTAAGATTCAAACGCAAACTAAGGGACTAGGGAAGACCCCAAAATGGCTTAGATCCCAGACTAGGACTCTAAAAAGCCAAAAAATAGAGTAGGGGGTCCCCATTTCTATTGGAAATGGGACATGCATTGTGGAACCACAACACATCTAATGAATCTGAAGGTACACCCAGCGTGTTAGTGCACCAACCAATAGAAACATGACCCTTTTCTAACCTTTTTGACACTGACCCACCACACCACGACCCACAAAAGGAAAGGACCCACCTATCGCATGTTAATCCATCACTCTATCACCATGGATAACTACCTTGCAACTCTACAAGGCAACAAAGTGACAACCATAGATGACCCTTCATCTAATTGTGAGTAAACTATACTAAAGGAACTGACACATAAATGGAAAGGAACCACCTGCCACAAGTCGATACCTTAGCCAATGAGAAACCAACAAATTGCCAACATGCTCTAACAATTGCTTAGTTGTTCTGATAGGAATGGTTGACCAAAATACATCCTTTGAGCCATCACTATGACACATGAATTAAAGTGCTCACAACTTTGCATATCGACAAAGCAACGATCATAGATCCATTTGCATCAGTCGATAGATAAAACACAGGCCCATAAGGAGATATTAATCATGCATTACTTAGGAATTAAGGTATAATCTAAGGTTTTAGTATAAGGTATTTTATCCCCATTTTATTTAAATTTTCAAATATGTGAATGTTACTATGTTCGAATTCAAATATGGAAATTTTGGTGGGAAGGCAAAAATGACCAACAAGTTTCTACTAGTTTTATTCAAACTGATAAATCTCAGTCTATAGTTTACCAAATGAGATGATACAAGAACTAGAGTTATCTAAATTCATCCTAGTGTCTTCCAAAAACAATGATTTTTCAAACAAATTATGTTTTGATAGACAAAACATGAAGGGAAGTTGACTATTATAGGGTAGAGAACATAAAAATATAGGAAAACTTGACTTTTACAAAGGTAAATTATTATATTTCACTTGATATGAACTCAAGGGTATTCTTTAGCAAGGCATACACACTTTGTAATTTAAATCTCATACTTTGAGATGGACATAACTTGAATTTGAATGCCTTTTCTTCATGATTGAGTGTGTGCCTAAAATTGGGAATTGGTGTTATTAATTGTGAGAATGCAAGTGCAAATCTATCCAAAACAATTTCAATCACCATTTTCCTTCAAGAAAAAGCATGCCTATGGTATTCAGATCTTGGCTTTAGCACCATATGATGCTCTGATTTAAGGATTTAATGACAAATTTTTACATCAACTCTTCCACTTATTCTCTTGCACCTAAGCTCATCAAAGCCCTTTTTCTCATTTTACTCTGTTGTACATTTCTACCTCAAAGTCTCCACTTGAGAAATGTAGTGAGAGTGCTAGAAAAGATAGTTGAATTCAGATTTAATCTTAGCTATATACATGTGCTTGATTTTTTAAAAATAATTTCCAACAAATCTAGTTTATCTCACACGTGTATCTAAGAGTGACATTCTGATCCCATGCACATCCATTACATTCCATGGCATGACACCTCTTTAAAAAATGTTTTTCAAATTGCTCACATTTCCTATTTATGATGTCATGCACAAAAAAATATGATTTATCCACACATTCATATTTTATGAAGAAGAGCCACATCAACTTGTAGGAGACAAACATTAATAACTTTTAACTATTTTCCATTTTCCATGAAATTTTAGCTGAATCACTAGAACATGACAATGAGAAGAACCTAGAAAAATAAAAAGATTTCAAGCTGAAAAAGCTATGATCTCGACAACTTTCAAGAACAAGGCACCAAAAAAAAAAGATATAAAATCTCACAATCTGTGAGTTGGTTCAAATCCAAACTTGGTCAAATTTCTTGGAATATTGTCAAGATAGTGCTCTAAACAAGTTTTAAAAACTAAGTCATATTTTTAAAGATGCAATCCTTTTTGTACTTTGATTTTTTTCGATGTGTTACATTTCATTTAGGGATAAGAAGCCTAAGACACATTCAATGATCTTGGTGATTTAGTTCTTTCACAACTAGTCAACTTTCACCTTTGACTTAGGAGGTTGCCTATGAACACAATCTGAAAATGCTTGAAATTCTTATTGGTTAAAATGACTCAGGAGCAAATATTGTGTTAGGTGTTCAAAAAATCTTCTAGACAAGTTCAAAAATAGGGTAATAGAGAGTCATGTTGATTAAAATTTATGTCTTGTTTTTGGTTTCTCTGGTAAGCAATTGAGTTGACAACATAGATGAGAAGATGGAAAAATTTCATGGAAATAACTAAGCCACACATATATCCTTGTTGGCATTTATCCAAAGACATTGTATACACCTAATAAAATTGATTTCTAGATGCAAGGGAATGTTGCATGTTGATAACTCGAAACACATAAAGGTACAAAAAAATTACCTGAGTTCATCCATTTCCTATAGTGACTCATCATTTATATCTAATATTGGATAAATATAAAATAATCCAAAATACTACACATACTACATCCAAATATATCTATGAACAAGCCTATGTGGGCCATATCTAGTATGTCTAGCTCTAGATACAATAATAGATGATAACTTTATCTAAAATTTGAACATACTCATATAAAACCTATATTTGGTCCATGTCCAATATGTTATGTATCAAGTATTATGATAAAGTGATGAAGATTGCCATATTTGTCATTTTGAATGTGCTCCTATGTTTGCTTCCAAAATGTTTGTGTGCACTCCAATCAACCAAGTGATTAATGGTTTTTCATTTTTTCGCATGATCATTTGAGGTAGGAAAGGTAAAATCTGCATTGAAGCAATATCATCGATGGTATTCTACTATGCTAACTCCTAAAATAGGTGGATCTACTATTTAAATTTTGTAAAGCTTTTAAATAATAGTACTACTGGAAGCTATAAGATTATGTAAATTTGGATAATTTTTTATTTTTGTCTTGAGTTTCTATTTGGTTGAAATAGAAATTTGTCTCCATTAAGTGCAAGTATTATCTCACATAATTGAACAAAATAATAGATGATAAATATTTTTTTATGGTATCACGGCCTCAACTTTATAGATCATTTTGAAAAGGATTCATGCCTACTATGTTGATAATGTAAAAAGAAATGGTTTGATATTTCAACCTTACTTGAGTCCTTGTTTTACTTAGTTCTAAATTTTATAACATATAGTTAGAAATACTTACTACTGAAGAAATATTTCTTTCACAATTTTATCATAAGAGAAAATGTATCTAGAACATACAATTGATAATCTACATAGTATGAATAGGGGTCTCAATTCCACATTTGAATACATTGTGTATATTAAGGTGTTGTCTTACCTTAATCTCAAGCATAGATAAGCCAAATCAGATTTATCCCTAGTTCAAAATATAAATATCAAGGAAGCCTTTTTTCTTCAAGGTTGTCTACATCATTAAGGTGTACTAGTTTCTTAGATAGGAACTAGGGTGGTTCTCATCATGTAGGATCTCAGAAAGGGTGTAGTAGAAAGAATGGAATATCAAATACTAGAGCTATGAAAAGTGGACACAAGACATGTGTAATGACTAGAAATTCTTTTTATTTATGGAAAAGCATGAGCTCAAGTAGCAGATAGAGAGTTAGAACTTCATGATAGTTTTGAGTATTAGCACGATAAGAGTCACAAGGATTCAATTTTATTTTCTCATGGAGAGTTATGATAAATTTATGATGTTCATTGGGTTCTTCCTGTAGCATATTATACATTATGTGTATAGATCTTAGATCAAAATTTCAAAGATCTCTCTTTGGCTTCTACATATACTTGCACATGTACCAACCACTAAGACATTTAATAACTAGCTCTCTCTTGTGACTTTGTAAATATTTCAAAGGACTTCAAGGTTTTCTTCTATGAATGGTGTGTGATTGAATTTTACATTGTAAGATAGAGGTTGTGAACAATCTATTTTTTAGCTTGACTAAAACTCCCATTTTCTTTAATGAGACTTATGCAATTGGGCCCTAATCTACAAAAAAATCTTTATGAAGAAACTGAGCTTGCTTGTTTAATTCTTTTGGGATCTTGTTTGAAGTGCTATCAACTTCCAACAAAGAAAACAACACTAATTTACATGAAATATCTAGTGTATCTAAAGAGAGATTGATTCCTTCATTCTTCAAGTAGCTCTTGCATGAAGTAGATAATAATAATAGAGATGAAAGAGAAGATAAAAAGATGCATTTTTTAGTTCATTTTCTTTTATTTGTATAATTTTTTTACCCAATGTATCTCAACTAAATATATCCAAGAGAAATTCCATGTTGTGCTTGATATATGAGTTGGGGAACCTGAAGCAATATTTTTCTCTATAGCTTGCACCTTGAAAGACAACAAAATCCTGTCAATGGTCTAGTGGAATCTATGATGCTATATTAGACTAGAAAATTTGACTTTATGAATCCTTACAAAATCAATGAAGTAATTCAATGTGAAGATGAATATACAATACTTAGTTGTTTTCCATGTTGTTCTTGATATATGAGTTGGGGAACCTAAAGCAATATTTTTGTCTATAGCTTGCACCTTGAAAGACTGCAAAATCATGTCAATGGTATGGTGCAAACAATGATATTGTATTAGAGTAGAAAATTTGACTTTATGACTCCTTCCAAAATCAATGAAGTAATTCAATGGGAAGATGAATATATAATACTTAGTTGTTGTTGTAAGAAGGCTAGTCAATTTTATAATTTTGTTTCCAGTCCTAGATACCAAGTTCTTAAGCATAAAGCTTGTAGCTATTGTTGAATACATGTTTGTAAATTAAAGAATCAAAGAAGTTATTTCTTAGGAAGATGGATATCAAACACATAGTTGTTTTAGTAAAGAAGGCTAGTCAACTTTACAATTTTATTTTCAATCTTAGCTAACAAGTTCTTTCTCGACTATTGTTAGAGTATCTCAATATCTATCTCCAATTATTATATTGATTGATATAAAATAGCTTCAACATGGAATGATAAGTTTTAGATACATTGAAATGTTTAGAATTTGATATATGACATGTTTGATTCAAGAAATTTGTGCCATGATTTACATACAATGCAATATCAAACAACATAGATTACCATCACAATTTAGGCCATGAAAGAATGGAACAATGGGGATTTTGTGCATCAAATATTTAGAAGGATATTATATGGTAAATGGTAGGGGTTATGTGTGAAAAGGAGTATATTTATGGTCAATTTTTTAGACTATTGTAGACATGAGAGGCACCATGAGTGTCATAAGAATTGTAGGAAAAATAATACATAGTTTAGAGAGGTTCCAAGTATTGGAGGAGGTCACAAGCCTTACAAATTAAGTGTCCATTTGTCAAGGGAGTATGACTATCATGTTTGACAGTATAAAATGCTATGAAAATCCATAGAAATACTGACTAGAAGGCACCATGAAGGGTGATAGTTTGTAAAGAGATTTGATATTGTTAGTGTAAGAAGATAAAGTTCATACCTGCCTTAGTAAGAGAGTTTGGTTGTTTCATGAGTTTGACTATTTGAGATCAAATAGAGGATCTTAGAAAGATATTTTAATTGGGATATAACTAGAGTGATAAATGGACAAAACCTAATGTTGTCCAAAAAGGGATATAGGATCAAGTTTTAATAGAGTTTGGTTGGGTTAGCAAAATTAGGGGTTATGTTTAGTTTGATCACAACAAAGAGTTGTGAGGCATTAAGGATGAAATGAAAGTGAAAGGTGTTGAATAATGTCACAACGGAAGAATGAATTTGCATCTATAGTTGTGGAATTTGATTATGAAGAGCTTGAAATGAAGAAGTTTTCCCTTACTGAATATGACTTTTGTATGAGTTTTAAGGTGTGGAGTGTTAAGGGAGGGTACTCTGCATCATAGGCATAAAGAAATATCTAAATAGGAAAAATCATTAGAGTAAGCATAGAGAAGCTAAAGTTTGAACAAAGGCACAAGTGCATAAAAATAATTAAATAAAGTTATTATATAAACAAATGGTTCAAATGACTTTATTCACAAGTGTTTGAGAAGAAATAATTTCAATACGAAGTTGTGTAGGATCTCTTCACATGTGGATTAAGATTATTTCAATTCTCCCTTCCAAGTTCCATGCAAAGGGATGTCATTCAAAATTTTAAACTTGTTGTCCCATTTTGTATGATTTCATGCACCAATATGGATCTATCTAGTGTACTTTTAATTTCCTATCATGGTGATAAATTGGCTACAAACGTATTACCAAACAATTAGGTTGAAACTTGTGATGTTGTGATGTGGTGATCATGCTATTTTGTGTGTCATGGATTCATGATACACTGTCTTTGGACTACCCAAAAAAAAAAAATTTGCTCACCAAAGTTCCCTAAATTTGAGAGGTAGATACATAGTCTTCTTCATCCATCCGCACTATTTGCACATTTCTCAACTTGAGCAAAATGAACTTGACTAGAGAAACTAATTTTCCATATACCAATTGAAATGTTGTATACTTGGTGAGGTGCTTGGACATGGTGCAATAAGTTCATAGTACAATGAAAACACAATTACTATAATTTCTACTACCTACATCATAAATTTTAACTAGGATATTTTTAGGATCTTATTGAATGATTCTACACTACTATTGGATTGTAGATGGTATGGATTGATCTTGTGTTGTTGAATAATGAAAATGTGAAATGGATCTTGTACAATGGAAATGATGAAATGTCTCTCTTAGTGGTTGGTGAGGATCAACAAGACCTAAAGCAAAGGATGATGTTTTAAAGAATTAATTGTTGCAATCTAAAAACTATACACTTGTCATTATATCCTCTATCTAATGGGTAAAGCAGTTGATAGTTGTCAAAATGCAGTGTGCTCTAGAATGATAAGTTACAAGTTGAATATTCCTCACATCATGAATGGTCCATTTTTAAAACATTATTGGGATAATATGGGATTTAGTGGAAATTAATCTCATCAATTTATTTGGGAGCGTGTTTGCATATGTTTTCAACAATGAACTTAGAAATTAGGGTCCTTCCAACATGTTGACCACCAAAATCCACTATGGAGAATATTTTGCATCATGTTATTCCCTTGGTAGATATTATAGGCTTGACCCTCATAAAATTCCCTAAGTATGATAGAATATTTTTTTCTAAAACATAATGATGGAACTCCTAATTAAGCCTCATTTTATAATGCTACTTAATGATGAGTGGAAAAGAGAATCTACATATGACAAGATAGTTCCATTGTGTAGTTGTGTAAGTAGCATAGGCTTGTGTGGAAGTGAGGAGAGAAGTAATCTCGCCCATTAAAAATTATGTTGATCTAAGAGACTTATGCATCAAGGAGGTTATGCCCAAGTGTATTGCTCATTATCTTGTATCAATCTATGTTAACAAGTTCTCAAAACATGGGGATAGGTGGACATGGCTTGTGGATCCTAATACCTTAGTTGAAAAAGTCTTTTCTTTTGTAGGGTATACTATCATAGCGAGGCTTTGAGTCTCTTATTTGAACATTGATGCTATTTGTAGATGGGCTTTGGAAAGATAGTATTTTGTTGGTTAGTTTTGGGAGGCTTAAATGTTAAATGATTTCATTCTTATTCTCCTTCAAACCCCTCAAGGAGAGTAAGTGTATTTTATATGGAGGGATTTGGTTCTTTTGAATTGTATCCTTTATTTGATAAGATGGACTTCTAGATTCAATTCTTTCAAGGAAAAATCTAACCAAGTATCCATTTGGGTGAGGCTCCTAATGTTTCCTTTATATTATTGGGATGAAGAGATATTAAGAGGTGTTGTTAATGCTCATTCTTTTCTTGCTACTAATAGGATCATAATAGATGTGAAACACCTTGTTTTTTCCATTCTTTGTGTTTGTATGGATATTAGTAAGTTTTTATCTAGAACTATTAACTCTCACTCCATGTCAGGTGTATTGAAGTAGATTTCCACTACAAGTCTTCCTTACTAGTTTCCTCTCACTACCACAGAGTTAGGAATTTTTCTCACTTGTGCTAGGATTTATCAAGAATTGGGAACTTAGTGATGGCTGATGAAGAAAACATATATATTCAAATGAAAAACATTATATCAATTTTATATGAAATCCAAAAATTTTGTAAGAATTTTAGTCTTGGCCCAAACCTACACTTACATTATGTATCAACTGGAACATTGAATACACTAAGGATAGTGGCTTCTTTGTAATGTTCCCTTGTCTACTTGGGAAAATTAATAGGAACAATTATAGAAATTCTATTCACTAAGAACTTGTTTCTTTAAGGCCTTGCTCTAGGAATCTATTTTATGAATTAAATGTTGAAAGATACAATAAGGAATTATTTTTATTATTAGGATAATATTTATATGGGGGACCACTGCAATTGATGATACAATATCCACCAATGGCTTTAATGAATATTTTTCCAAGATAATGAGTCTGAGTGATACAACAATAGGGACTATGATTGTCAACGTATCTTATAAATGCTTGTCATGATTCAATTTTGGTTCCAAATGTATTTCTTAACTACTTTCAATAGGACACAATCATGTATGATATTTAAGATATTGTCCCAGTCTAATCTTACAAATTTATTATAATTGTTCATAGGTCTATTAGCTCCAGTATTCTAAAATAGCTATCAAATTATTGTTCTCTATTGAAAGATTTTTTCAGTGTTAATGAGTCATATTTTTGCTACTTGTATAGTTTTGTCCATATGTCTTTGACTAGGTAATTTCAAATATCAATTCCAAAGAGAAATGATCCTCCTTCCTCCCTTTTCATTGAGATGAGCTTCACCACACTTTATATATTAGTCAAAAGACATGTCTCATGGATATCCTCTTTTGACATTGTCATGTTAGCTAATTGGTATTTGTTAGCAACATAATCTCCATAAGATTGATGCTCCTTATATTTTATTGTGGACAATATTATCAACATGTTCAACCTCAATTAGTGATATTAACCACATGTTTATCTTTATATTGATTACCATCCTACCAGTGATTTATACAAGTTGAATGTGTTAGCCTAAATGTTGATGGTATTACTTTGCAGAAGTATCCTAAGAATTGGAGAGCATGTAGCAATATTGACATGTTGTATTCATGACTATGTCTGTCATTGATGTCAACATAGCATTAATTCTATGAAGAATGGTAGAGTAGAAGACAAAGATCATGGTTGTATGGACATTTTTTTGATGGTCAGGTGATACATAGTTAAAGACATGTTCCACACCATATCTTGATGATGAGGTTAAGTGTGTGTAACATAAGTTGAAGAGATACAAAAGATATAGATTAATTTAAAAGAGAGAAGTAGAAAAATATAGTACCTAAGAAGTATATTATGATGATTAGATTTTATCTCTTAATAGAGATATAATCAGGGTATGCAAAGTTATACAGTGATAGAGGATAGTCTGATGATGACATCAATGAGTGTACAAGTCTTGAAGTCACAATTGTGAAGAATTTTTGTAGACTATAAATAGAAAGTACTATGTGTTTGTAAAATAATTAATTATCTTATTATAGACCCATTATAATTAATTGGGAAAGCCTCAAGGCAAAATCAAGGACTTGTTTTGAGGACTCGGTACAAAGGAAAGTATTTTCCTTGATTGTAAAATGTGTGGTATGCAAAGTGTTGAAGGAAGTGCAAATAAGAGAAGAGTGTTTGGTAAATGTGAGTAAGAAATCTAAGGGATTATTGGATGCAAAGTTTTTGATTTGGTATTGAGATCAGAAGGAGTAGAAGTCTAGTTGAAAGGATAGAAGAAGAGGAAGGATACGTACAATTTAATTATATTATTCTACAAGCAATAATAAATAGATCATTTGGACAGTGGGTTCATTGATATTTCCCTTGAAGCTATTTGGATAGTGGGTCCATCTTCCTTCTACAACTCCTAACAAGGTTGTCACAACTCATAATAGGGTTGGAATCTCCTAATAGAGATTCAAAGTCTCCTAACAGGAACTAATATGCATTGAATGTTTTCATAGACTCCTAGCAAGGTCCATCCTCTAACAAGGAATATCTATATTAGTACATAATCTTGTGGGTACCATCCCCACTAGGGTCTTCCCTTTGATCAAAATTTTCCTTAGTAAACATATCTGTTGTTATTGTGTATGAGTATCTTGTTTTCATTTCTAGTTATATTTCTTATGTGGTTAAGATGTAATAAGATAGATAATTGTGATAATAGTTGGATAATTGATTCACCCCCTCTTATTTATATTGGTGGACTATATATTATAATAATTGGTATCAAAGCTTCAAGTCATTAAAGAGAAACACTGTTGGGAGATCAATAGAAGGTCATTTTAGAAAAGAAAGTCCTAAGTCAGATGGAGGAATTTTTGAGACCCAAAAGCTAGAGCTTCTTGATGAAATATTAGATTTATGTAAAGAATAGAGCATTGAGTTTCCTAATCTAGAATCCTTTTGTTGTAATCAAAAGAATAGAAGCACAAGTAAAGAGATATCTAGATCTAAAGAAGACAAGAAGATTAAAGAAGGTATGCAAGATTTTGTTTGTTGAACATGTAAAGATTTTGGTCATTTTTTGTCTAGATGTCCTAAGAGAATAATAATATATAGAAAGAGTTCATTTTATGATGACGATGAAGAATTTAAAGCAAGTATGGAAATATTCTTGAATGACAATGATGATAAATGAACTTGAATTGGTTAAGAAAGAGGAAGTAGTTTAAGAGATAGATTTGGTGACTATTGTTGATCCAAAGGCTAACTATGAAAATGTGGAAGTTTTCTTGGAGACTAACAATGATTTGCAAAATGATATAAAAATTGTTAAGCAAAGACGAGAACAAAGATCTAAACCAAGAGAACAGATAAGGTTTGAGTTAGCAACTCCTATCTCTAACATGAATCTAATAAAGAATAACCCTCTAGAGCAGATAATTAGAAGCAAAGACAAAGAAATGACGAAAAGAAACATAGTAAATGAGGAATTATGTTTGATTTCTATAGTTGAACCTAATAGTGTAGATGAGGAATGCAAAGATGATCATTGGATTCAAGCAATGAATGAAGAATTAGATAATATTGTAAAGAATGACACATGGGAATTAGTTCCTAGGACTAAAGACAAGAATGTTATAGAAACCAAATGGTTATTCAGAACAAGATGAATGAACAAGGAAAACTTGTAAGAAAAAATGCTAGACATGTATGCAAAGAATATTCATAGCAAGAAGGGATAGATTATGATGAGACATATGCCCCTATAGCTAGAATGGAAGTGGTGAGAATTTTCTTGGCTTATGCAGCAAATAAGAAGTTCAAAGTATATCAAATGGATGTTAAATTAGCCTTCCTAAATGGAGAATGTAAAGAAGAGGTATACATTGAGAAACTTGAGAGTTTCACTTTGATAAAACAAAAGGATATGGTATGTAGATTGAAGAAAGCTCTATATTGTCTAAAGCAAGCACCTAGAACTTGGATGCAAGGTTGGGAAAGTATTTAACAAAGATTGGATTTTCTAAAGGTATGCTAGATAGTAACCTGTATTTGAAAGAAATTGAGAATGGTTTGCTAATAATATTAATATTTGTTGATGACATAATTTTTGGAGCTAATGATAAAGAAAGTAATAATTTTGTTGAAGAAATGAAGAATGAGTTTGAAATGAGCATGATAGGAGAAGTGAAGTTCTTTCTAGGTTTTCATACTAGGCAAAATATTGATGGCATTTTCATTTCACAAGATAAGTATTTGAAAGACTTGTCGAAAAGATTTGGCTTTAAAAATTGTAAGCCTATTGGTACACCTATAATAACTAGTCACAAGTTATCTAGAAAGGATGAGAGACCTATAGCTAAGTAGAAGAAGTAAAAATCCATGATTGGAGGATTGTAATATCTAACTCATAGAAAATCAGATACAATAAATGCAACTCAGATTGTAGCGAGATGTCAAGCTAATCCTAAGGATTATCATTATTTAGTAGTAAAGAGGAAATTCAAATATTTGAAGGGAATATCTAATTATGGGATATGGTATAATAGGTCAAGTGATTTCACTCTATGTTCTTATACTAATGTGGATTGGGTAGGAAGTATGGATGATAGAAAAAAGCACCAGTGGTGGAGAATTCTTTCTTGGAGGAAGATTGGTTTCTTGGCTAAGCAATAAACAAGATTATATTTCATAGAGCACAACTAAGGAAGAGTATGTGGAAACAAATTTTTTTTTTGTCATCAAGTTATGTGGATGAAGAAAATGTTGAAGGATATTAGGATACAATTTACAGAACCTATTATCATATGTTGTGATAACACAAGTACAATAAGTATGTCTAAGAATCCTATATTGAATTCTAAGACAAAGCATATATATATAATCATGTTTTGAGAGAGAATGTAGGAGAGAAAGAGACAAGATTGGATTATGTTAGTATTAAAGATTAGATTGCAAATATCTTCACAAAGCCCTTGCCTAAAGATATTTTTGAGTACTTGAGAGGTGTTCTTGGGGTTATGCCCTTGCCTACTTTAGAGTAGATAATGCAAAGATTGCATTAGTCTAGTAGAATAATGCACTATTTTTTGACTGGAATAAATGCTAATGTTTCCTATATGGGAGATTATCTGTGATGAGAAGAGATGTTAAGGACTCTTGGCAATTGGTCTTGAATAGTGCATTTGGACACTGTAGCTAGTTGAAGAAATTGAGCAGGTGACTAACATAATGAGGTCTTTGTCATTGATGTCAATGGGGGAGAGAATACATGAAAAATATCTTCTAAGTATAAATTGGGGAGAATAGAATTGTGCATGGAAATATCTACTTTATTAGGAAGATTTAGAAAGATTCATATAAGTAAGGAGAGTGAATATCTCTATGGGGGAGATATATTATTGGAAATGTATGTGGGCCCAAGTGACTAGGGGGGGTGAATTAGGAGCCAATAAAACTTTAACTTGTATTCACCAATTAATCCTTCATAATCTATTCTGATCTAATTGCATGCATAAAAGACTAAAAGTAATAAAACATTCATGACACTAGACACAATATTTGGTAACCCAAAAAACTTCCAAATAGAAATTAAAACTAGGGTGGGGATAATACCCAAAAGCTTTATGATCGAAACATAAAGTTGGCCTCTTAAGGCTTATAATGATCACTTCTAGTGATCTTCCTTGTTAGGACAATAAGGATTATTAGATCCACTTTATGAAAGGATTTATATAATACAATGAAGTATGTACTTTGTTAGGAGATTTAGTATAAGACTATTAAGTCCACCTTGTTAGAGGATTTAATTGATGCACATGTTAGGATGAAGTAGTAGTTGATCTTTGATCTACAACATGATTTTTTGTATGAGATTTCTTTGATGTAAAATGATAACCTTATTGTGATAGACAAGACTCTACTTTCCCTTATACTACTTGTAGCCTTTGTCTTTTAATTTGCATTCATTCTGCTTCTTACTTGTTACTCATTTATATTTGGATATGATAAGATGTATTATATATATAGCAAACTAATTAATTACCTTCTAGAGTTAGCTACAACACCTAATTCAAACAATCTTCACTAAGTTGGCTTATTGCTATAAATTAGGTTCTGAAGACCACTCAGGTGATACTTTGACACTTGAAAATACTGTCAACTTGGAAAACTCCAACATTCATTTGAAACTAGTGCTTGGTCTACATTGATCACTTGGGAGTAGGCAAAAAATTGGTTAGCATTGGGTGACTCGGTGAACACTAGAGAACTCAATAGACACTGAAGGGCTCGATTGACACTATAGTTCGGTCAACATTGCCTTTATTTTTCTTCATTAACACTACCAACTCGGTAGACACTGATAAGATCAATTAACAATATAGAGCTTGATTAACACTACTTCCTACATGGTTTGCACTAATGAGCTTGGTGGACTCTGTGAAGCTCGATAGACACCACCATCTGAATGTGAGGCTTGGTAGTAGCTATAAAGCTTAATAGCAATGCAACCAATCAAACTAATTAAGTGTTTAATCACTAACTAAAAAATTATTTGACCATAAGGTCAACAATCTCCCCCTTTGGCATTAGTGATAAAAAAACTTATCATACCAAAATTTTGAATACTCAAAATACATGTCAAAACTCCCCCTATCAATATGCTTTAGTTTGTAACTTGATTTTGACCACTATATTGACAACTTGGTAAAAATTGACTCTATTTTTAATTTTTTAATTTTTTTTTTGTAGCTCTACTATACATAATTTCATTTTCATTTTCTGCATTTCCCTTAGGATGCCCTTCCATATATACATATGCACTGTATAGTTTGATAATAGCTATTTCCCCCTTGATTTTGACACAAATGCCAAAAATTCATATTTTCAAGGTAATACCAAAATGTGAAAGGAAATTACTATGTACTTTCAAAATTATGGACATGGTTTTGTCCCAATTCTCTTGCAAAACTTTGGAACTATGCAAAGCTATCTGCACTTTAGCTGATAGTTCCATCATGTGATCAATAATTGAAAAATTGTTGTCATGGATTAATGTTTTTGCATTACATCCATGTTGGGAATTATCAACTTTGAATATCTGTAATTTTAGCCCTTATCATGGCTTCTTCCCTTAACAATTCTTCCTGTAAGTCTATTAGATACCTAATTTTCACAAAATGTGCGGAACTAGTTCCAGGGTCAAGTGACAACTAATGTGCACTTGCCTTCAAATCATTATCTATCCATGAAAAATTATCCATTATTTCCTCAATGGAATTTGATTTATCACTCAACTTAATAAATAAGTAAACAATATTATTTATAGAATTTTCAAAAGTAGGAAGAATGGTGGACAATTCCACTTGATCAATGGCAATCTTTTGAGCCATTCTCTCCAAAAATTTATCTTCAAACTTCCTCTCTAATCTTTGTAGAAGTTTTTCCTATCCACTTAATTCCTCATTAAACTTGTGAAAAATATTAACAAGTTGATCCAATATGGGTTGCTTCTCATCAATCTCTATACTCAATGCATCAACAAATATTCCTTTAATACCTTTAAGCACTTGATTTTTCTTCTTTTTTTCTTCTTTGAGCTTCTATTATTTGGATCTTTTCTTCCATAGCTCCCCATGGGTATCCATTTGAATAAGAGTTGGATTGGAGAGATCCCAATTTGGTATAGCAATGTATTTTTTTAGATCAATTTCATCATCAGAGGCTTCTACCTCTTTACCCTTTTCTTCTTGAGTAGTAGAAGGAATAATCTTCTTTCCTTTATTCAAATATTTAGTGCTCCATTGAGGCTTAACCTCAACTATCATTGCACTTGTAATAGTTGAAATGAGAACAATAGAAACAATAGTGCTCAATGCAAAATAGTTGTAATAGTAGAACTTACTATTCCTTGCTGTGACTTGGTCTAGCCTATTACTGAGATGAGTGGCGCCTACTACTCGGTAAATGAAGTGGTGGAAACATCACTCATCATTGCACTTGGTAGAATTGCTCCAACAATCAACTAGGTTCTTTTTGGAATAATGTTTACCTCAATTGAATCAATAACAACATTCTCTAAGCTAGATAGCACTAAGGCTTTACTTGGAGAGAGTGGGAGGGAGGTCATTACCTTTACTACTATCTTCTTAAGGCTTGATTCTTGAATGCTCTATATTTTAGGAAGATCTACACTTGCTTCTTGTTCCTCTCCATCTTCTTCATCACTTCCTTCTGCATTATCTATCTCCTCATCATCTTTTTCCTCACCATCTTTCTCTGCATCCTCTTTCTCATCATCCTTTTCATCATCAATTTGTATAACCTCCTCAGTAGGATCATGCAATCTATATATGTTTTACAATGTAATTGTGCTTGATTTCACAACTAGTTCAATATCTTTTGATAGAATTAGGAAAACATTGAACCTAGGAATTGGTTTCTATTCATTCTTTTTCAATGCTTCCTTCACTTCCTTATTAGAAAGATCTGGCATAACCTTTCTTAAGGTTTGTTCTCTGATGTGTCTGGAAACACTTAGTGCATTTTCCCAACAATGTATAACAATCTTTAGTAAGATATTAGGAACTTTATTTGTCAGTTCCTTAGGAGAGTACTTCTACTTAGCCATTTTAGCCACTAAGGCTTTCATCAACTTGCTTCTATCCTTCCTTAGTTCTTGGTTCATACTTAGACATACCTTCACCATCTTGTAGTATTTTTAGTCTTTGTTCAAAGGTGAGCCTAACCTTTTGAATGTAACTTGTTGATCTTCATATTCTTCATCATAATCCTAAAATTTTAACTTCTTTCTGGATTTTGCAAGTCTTATTGTGAATACTATAGGAGAGGACCTTGTGACCCTTGTGATTGTAACCTTCCCCTTTTTTCCTTAAGAGGTTCTTTGTCTTTAGGTTCTTCTTCTTTTGGTTGCTCCTCTTCTCCTTCCTCTTCTTCATCATCATATCCCTTTCCTTTTGTCAATAGAAGAGGGGAGCTAGATTTCTTGCTCTCCTTTAGAATCTTCTGAAACCTATTTTCTTCCTCTTTTTAGGGCTCGAGGAAGCTTGGTTTTGAAAGAAATCTTGGCCTTTACTTCTTCATAGGTACCAAAATATGGTGCCTTAGGGTCCACTAGCTCATTTAAAAGAGCCTCAATTATGTCTCTTATATCATCAATATTCACCTTATATCCAAGAGGTTTCACCCATGCCACCCTTGGCCTAACCGCCTCTATATGCACCTTGTCACAGTTCACAAGGAAACATATCTCTTTCTTATAGTCATCAACTAACTATTTTAGAATTCTAAATCTACTCTACATTCTCTCCTTGAATGTCTCAAAGTATGCATCCATGATGCTTTTAAAATTGTCTCACATATCAACTATAAAATCATTTATTTGATATACAATAGGTATATTCTTCTTCTATGTTATAGTGTCTTTGGCAGGGAAAAAATTATGAACATAAAAGAATAGACAGGTTAAGAGTGATCCAAAGTTACAAGGATTTATCTTTGATGTCTGGATGCTCTCCATATTTTTGATTAGTTGATTCAGCTGTAACTTGGAAAGGTCAAATGATAGGTTATTTTTGACTACATTGAATGCTAGGTCAACAACTTCACACGAAATACTCTTCAATTTCCTCAAACTGTAGATTTTTTGAGCAATCACATGTATCCCAAACTTGATCTCCATATCTATGACCCCATTCAACTTCATACCTCTTCCATCCTATTTTGCAAGAGTCTTATTTTCCTATTTAGCCCAACCTAGGGTTTTTGTTGTCTTTTCTTTACTGAGCATTGACAACCCAGTAACATATGTATGATTCTCTTGTTTGATCTAAATAGGTTGATCAAGCCATAATTGCATGTCATGGACATGAATATAGATAAATCTAATCCATTTGATTTAAAAATCCCCTAGCATATGTAAAATGTGAGTTAAACCCTTTATTTCCAAATGCTTATGCTTGGGTTTCAAACTCCCATCCACACATAACTCCTCATATGCTTGAATCATCTCAAAAAGTACCTAGTTCTAGAATTCAAAAATGATAGAATAACCTAATGTCATGAATCAAAAGTACCTTTGGAGGGATTTGTGAATGATCTTTGACTGGATCCATTTCCTCTATAATCACTAGACACAGTTTGAATGCTGATGTTCTAGGTTCAACACCTTTGATCAACATCTCAAAACCTTTCATCACTTTGATGTTGGATGAACATGTCATTGCACTCAGTAACTGATTGATAAAATCCTCAAAAACTTCATACCAAATCATTGTGAATTGCTTGAGGGCTCAAGAATGCTTTTCTCTATTTGTTCTCAAATTCATGGTGAAGAATAAATCTTTCAATTTCATCTTTTAATAGATTTTTTTCTTGAAGTTTCCATTAATGCATCATATGATACGTAGGTCAGTGACAACTTGTTCAGCTTGATATCAATAAGATGCTTGGTTAAGTCCATCAACTTGGTATGTGCCTTCAACACTCAGTTTGAAACTCTGAACTCACTATTTGCATCCAAGCTCAGTTAGGTTTGGAAACCCAACATTTCTCAGTAAGGTCTTGTAACTTGACATTTCTTGGTAGGGTCTTGTAACTTGACCTTGCTCGATAAGGTCTTGAGACATTACTCCAACTGCTATCTAACTTGGTGATCTTAGTGTATCTAAAATATTAATTTGGATCTTTTTTCTTATTGATAGGAACTGATATGAGATGATTCCTTTGGATCATAGTTCTAGTGATCTCCATGGCTAAGTAGTTTTAAATGTTTGAGTTACCCAACTCATTGACTTGGGTGTCAAAAATTTTAGGAATTTGATTTGTATTCTCTAGAGATTTCTTTATCCATTGCTACCTCATTTGACTTCTTTTTCAGCCTTTACTTTCTTCTCATCTTTAACTTTACCTCAGTTCATATAATTTTTAGCTAGATGTCCAAGTTCTATACATACATAACATCTTTTTGTAGGGTCTGTCTTCCTCATGTGAGTTCTTATGCAATTTTCTCCAATATGACTATGCTCACCACAATAGTGACATCTACACCATGTGTTATAATTGAAAGTAAAAATAGCTTTCACAATTTGTTCTATTGGATTCTATTTCTTGGTATTGCATTTTGAAGATTTGTGCTCTTGTTTGCTGCAATTAAAACATTTTCCTTCAAAATTAGGATTCTCTGTGCATTCACTTGCTGTATGTCCTATCTTGTTACAACTGTAAAATCTTCCAATGAATTTTGATTTCCCATTGCTTCAACACTTTTTTGATGTATTCCCTATCTTTCCATAATTATTTCAAGTAGACCTTTTATTCTTTTGAGCTCCTTGATAAGATAATTTACCTTCATCTTTATAGCATAATCCTTCTTTACCTTTGTCTCTAAATTGAGTTTTCTTGTCTAGCTGATTTATTCTTTCTTGAGATTTCATTATACTCTCATTGGTTTTCTTTTCTATGCTGAGATCATTTTGGAATCCTTCATTCTTTATCCTCAAGTTGATAAGCTCTTGATCATGTTCTTTCTAAAGAGATAGGTGATGAATTTCATTTTCCTTTTCTTCTATATTTTCAGTTAGCAATCTTTTACCTCCTTTGGCTTTGCAAGTTTTTTCTATCTCTTCACACATTCTAACTAATTGGATTTCTTTTTCTCTTTTTAGCTTTATGACTTCTTCATGAAGAGTATGATTCTTTTCAAGAAGATCTTTGATTGTTGCATTAGCTTCATTTGAAATTCTTTCTTCAATGTAGATATTGTCATTCATCTGTGGTAGGATCTTTTCTTCTTTTCAAGGATTGATAGAGATGATCCTTCATTTTCTTGAATTGTTCCATGGCCAATTGTAAATCCAACTTTTCATTCTTAATAGCTTTCTCTAGTCTATACACTTCCATTGCCTCTGATCTTTTCTCATGCTGCTGAACTTCTAATGTGAGAACCAAAAGATCTACTACCAATTGTTGGAAATGTATGTGGGCCTAGGTGACTAAGAAGGGGGGGGGATCAAGAACCAATAAAACTTTAACTTATACTCACCAATTAATCCTTCATAAGCTATTATGATCTGATTGCATGTATGCAAGACTAAAAGAAATAAAACATTCATAACACTTGACACAATATTTGGTAACCTAGAAACCTTCCATATAGAAAATAAAACTAGGGTGGTGATGATACCCACAAGCTTTATGATTGCACTATAAAGTTGGCCTATTAAGGGTTATAATTATCACTTCTAATGATCTACCCTATTAGAAGCAATAAGGATTGTTAGGTCCACCTTGTGAATGGATTTGTACATTATATTGAAGTCTAAACTCAATTAGGAGATTTAGCATAAGACTGATAAGTCCATTTGGTTAGAGGATTTGATTGATGCACCTATTAGGATGAACTAGTAATTGATCTCTAATCTATAACTTGATTTTTTGTATGAAATTCCTTTGATGTAAAATGATCACCTTGCTATGATAGATGAGACTATACTTTTCCTTATACTACTTGTAGCATTTATCTTCTAATTCACATTCACGCTTCTTACTTTTTACTCATTCATATTTGGATATGATAAGATGTATTACATATATACCAATCCAATTAATTACCTTCTAGAGTTAGCCATACCACCTAATTGAAACAATCTTCACTAAGTTAGCTTACTACTATAACTCAGGTTCTAAAGACCACTTGGGTGATATTCTAACAATTAGCAACATTGTCAACTCAAAAAAGTATGGCATTCATTTGACATTGGTGCTTGATCCATATTGATCACTTGGGAGTAGACACAAAATTAGTTAGAATTGGGTGACTTGATGAACACTAGAGAACTTAGTAGACATTGAAGGGCTTAGTTGACATTGTAGCTCAGTCAACACTACCTTCATTGTTCTTCATTAACACTACCATCTTGGTTAACACTATAGAGGTAAATCAACACTACTTCCTGCATAGTTTGCACTGATGAGCTTGGTAGGCTTAGCAAAGCTTGAAAAATACAACTATAAAGCTTGGTAGTAATGTAACCAATCAAACTAATTAAGTGTTTAGTCACTAACTAACAAATGATTTAACCATAAGGTCAAAAAATACATCATGAATCATTACAATGTATGGGCGAGAAGCTGAGAGTTGTTTTGTGTGTGAACAACTGATGCCAATACTAAGAGATTCCTTTGGGGGAGTATCCTAAGAATTAGAGAGCATGTGGCAGTATTGACATGTTGCATTCATGACTATGTTTGTCACTGATGTCAACATAACAATAATTTTGTGAAGACTGGTAGAGTAGTAGACAAAGATCATGGCCATATGGATAATTTTTTTATGGTAAGGTGATGCACAATTAAGGACATGTTCCACACTATGTCTTGATGACAAGATTAAGTGCGTGTAACATAAGTTAAAGAGATAAAAAATATATACATGATTTATAGAGAGTAGTGTAAAAAGAGAGTACTTGAGAAGCAATTTATGATGATTATATTTTATCTCTTAATGGAGATATAATTAGGGTATATGAAGTTATATAGTGACAGAGGGCATTATGATGATGATGTTAGCAAGTACTCAAGTCCTAAAGTTGCATGTGTGAACAAGTTGTGTAGACTATGATCTGATAGTGCTATGTGGTTGCAAAATAATTAATTATCTTATTATGGCCATATTATAATTAATTGGGAAAGCCTTAAGGCCAATTCAAGGAATTTTTTTGAGGGCTTGATATAAAGGAAAGTATTTTGCTTGACTATAAAATGTGTGGTATGAAAAGTGTTGAAGGAAGTGTGAACAAGAGCAAAGTATTTGGTAAATATGAGTAACCAATCTGAGGAATTATTGGATGCAAATTTTTTGATATGGAATCAAGATTAGGAGGAGTAGAAATCTAGTTGACATGATAGAGGAAGAGGAAGGAGAAGTGCACTTCAATTCTATTATTTTGCAAGGAATAATACAAAGATCATTTGGATAGTGGGTTCATTAATCTTGCCCCTAAATCTCTTAGGATAGCGGGTCCATCTTCCTTCTACAACTCTTAATAGGGTTGGAATCTCCTAACAAGGATTCACAGTCTCCTAACAAGGACTGATATGTATTGAATGTTTTCATAGACTCCTAATACCATCCTCTAACAAGGAATATTTATATTAATACATCATCTTGTGGGTACCATCCACATTGAAGTTTTCCTATGATTAAGGATTTCCCTAGTTAACATATCAAGTGTTATTGTGCCTGAGTGTCTTGTTGTGGTTTTTGATTATATTTCTTATATAGTTAAGATTTAATAATGCTGATAATTGTGATAATATTTGGATAACTGATTCACCCCCCTCTTAGTTATATTGGTGGACTATATATTCTAATAGAATGGGCATTTACTCAATTTTGATTTCATTCCTTCATTTATTTACTAACATGCTTGGTCGATCCTTCATTCAATTTCAACTTCTATGTATGATATGACAACCACTAGTTGTAACCAAAGATATAACATTTGATCAATCCATTTTGGGTTAATGTTTGCAAAAATGTTCTCGGTTTATGAATCTAGACATTGGAAAGTGAATTGATTATCCTTGGTGGTGCATCACCTAATTTAGTAGTGCAAAATGAATACTAACTATTATTGAAAGAATTAGCAATACTAAATAAGTTAACACTTATGATAGGATGAGGTTATCACCAAAAGGAAGGCAAACCAAGAATGGTAAGCTCCTTGAGCATAACCTATGATGAAAAAGCTATGTCCCTGATAGATAAGAGATGTATGCTCATGGTGTGCTCAAGATTCTAATAGGTGGGGGTTTTTGTCAAGTGTGTGTATGGGTGAGGGTTTCAAAAATGGAGGTGTGGATGTATTTCAACATGGTGATAGTGTAAATCAATGTGATGTAGTGGTCAATGGGGCATTATAAGTTTGCATGAAAGTGGATTATCAATTGTGAGAGGGAAGGACTTTATTTATAGGCTAAGGGGTAAAGAGGTGGATGGTCAAGATGTGAGGATGGAATAATGGTGAGGGAGGGTTAAAATGCTTTGAAAGGGAAGCACATAGATCATGCTTGTTTAGAGCTAATAGGGAAGTGGAACTTGTCACAAGGAGGATCAGTGTGAGGGGATGGGATAATGGTTGGTCAAAGGGAGTAATGAGCGAATATGAGTGTGTAAGAGTGATGTAGGAGACATAAAGAGGGATGTAAGAGGCATTAATGGCATGTAAGAGACACAAATTCTCTTGGATAGGGATGGAAGAAGATAAGGAAGACTTGTTGACTTTGGCTTGGCTTAGCAAGTCTTAACCCTTACTTAATGTTGTGCACATGATTAGGAGGGGGATTAGACTTAGTTTAGAAAGGGAGTTAGGAAGCAAGTGGCTTAGCTTTTATGGGATGGGTTAGTTAGGTGGCTAATTGAGGTTAGTATGGGTGGATGTGTTGGATTAGGGGTTATGATGGGGTTTAGAGATGTTTTAAGGGTTAGGATGATTTATAAAATGATTTATTTAATAAAGAGGGGGAATATTAGATTAAATGAAATAGATTTGGGAATTTATTTAATTTAATAGAGGAATAGGGATTTAATTGATAAATTGATTTTGGGTTATTGTTTGATTTTATCAATTGGGCTATAGTTAATAAATTAATTAACTAGGGAATGACAATTAATGTTGGAATTTGATTCAAAAGATCACAATTGAAGAAGAGAGATTGTTTGAAAAGAGGGAGATTGTTGATATAAAGAGTTTTTTTAATCATTGTTTTGTTAATGATGTCAAACCTGCTATTTGTTGGAATGAAAATTGCTTATGAAATCCAAGTACTATCACGTAGTTGATTGATGAAGAGGATTTAATCAATAAGATGTAACAAAAGCACCTAAGGGAAAGGTTGAGTTATGGTTTTGTAATGAAGTGCAATGATCAATTAAGACAATGATAAAATAATGTATTGATAGTAAACTTGAAGATACAGATGTTGGCTACACTTAGAAATTCTGGAAGAATAAGTTGTAACAAAGCTGTCTACAAAGCTTGACTAAATTCATTAGTGGATGCTGAGAAAGCTAGTTCATGCCAAGGAGATTCTCAGTAAATGTCAGGAAAATGCAAAATCTAGTGTCTACCAAGTGAAATAGAAGGAGCCAAGCAAGCTCAAGTACCAAGCACAGAATAGCTACTGAGCATCAGTAAAATTTAGTAGGTGCTGAGCATCAAGATTTTAATAGTGCCAAGTTGTTGTATTATTTGAAAAGTCAAACGCTTTCCTGTTATGAGCTAACAAAGTTTTTTACCTTGAATTTGGTGAACCAGATGGAGGATAAGGATGACAAGCTAGTGGCATAGAATTTTAGGTAAACCATTTTTGCACAAATTTAGGAGGATTCTTCATGATATTTCTAGAAGAAACAAGATAAGGGGTAGATTCATTGAATCCTACCTAATCAATTCAAGCTAAAAAAAGAGTAGGAAGATTCAAGTGGGAAAAGCATTCTAGACTTCTATTTAAGGAGCTTCCAAGTTGCGAAGTGGTTGGTAGGATGTCAAGGTGAAGGTATCGAGAGAGAGGAAGAATATAGTATAGAGGCATTGCTTTGATAGGTGACCATAAAGGAGATTGCACTAGTATATTGAGCATGGAGACTCAAAGAGACAAAGCTTGAAAGGAGGACAAGCTATCAAAGCTGTAGAGACTACAAGCTAGGCAAAATTTGAGAGCTAAACTAAGATCTAAAATTTACAAGTTAAGTTGTGAGTTATATTACATCGAAAGCCCTTGTTGTTACTCTCTAAAAATTGTATTAGTTAGGGTAAAATCCTATGGACTTAGGTTCATTTAACATCCATATGTAAATCCTTTAATAGGGTGGCATTCCAAGTGAATGTTCTAAAGTCCTCTAACTAGGCCCACTTCTAATAGGGTGGTTAAATCCTTTAACTAGGTTACATTTAATAGTTTGTTGTAGCCTTTCACAAGGCATCACTTTAGAAGAGTGAGAATTGAGTAGCATGTTACTGGTGGTTTTTCCCAAATTGGGTTTCCATGTAAATCACTATGTTACATGTTGATCTTTTATGTATTATGGTTGCATGTTGATTTTACAATAACTTGCTAAGTAGGAAAGTTTAAAGCTTGGACGCATGATAAGTTAAATGGGCTCACTATATTTGGTGAAAAAGTTTTATTAGGACATTTGGATCTTGAATAACTGATTCACCCTCCTTAGTTATTCTAAAGTATTTCTAAAAATGAATTAATTAAATAATAAATATTTAATCAATAATTCTATAGAAGATGACTAAATACAATTACCTATTTGTGTAATAAGATTTAGGTGACTACATTTTGCCCCTCTTTGAGATAGTGTTGGAACAACTCTATTTTAAAGAAGTTTGAATATAAACAACATGAAAAAGACTTTTTAAAGCAACATGGTAGACCCAATTTTGAGTAGAAGAGGAGAGAATGGACTGGGTGATGCCCCCTCAAGAAGGTGGCATGGAGAGAAGATGAGGCTCGACAACTTCTTGAAAAGTATAAGAATCTAGGGCGAGCAGGAGGGTTAAGAGGGGCTAAGAGAAGGGGTTTAAGAAAGCTCATACTCTTCCTATGGGAGAATGATACAAAGGAATGACTTGTGTGTAAAGATAACTAATGGTTAAGAACACGAGTTATAGGGGGAGGGGGAGGGTGATTGGATTTTTAAAATTGGACCTAGGGAAATGATTGGGAGGATGGTAGGGTTGGGAGATTATGATTCTAAGATTATGATTGGGGATGACTAAGATTATAAGTGATGTAGGAGCTATGATTATGATTGATGTAGGAGATATGAGTATGATTGATGTATGAGGGATGATTATAATTGATGTAGGAGTTATGATTATGATTCATGCAGGAACTATGATTATGATTGATGCAAGAGTGATGATTATGATATGGATAAAACTAGTGGATCATGATTGTGGGACTGATTGGATGGGATTCTTGGATAAGATGGGATGTTTTGATATGATGGGATGTTTGGATAGGATGGGAGGGTGAAATAATTTATTGAAGCTTGAACTTGGGGGTGTTCCAAAGGGGAGCACCACCATATAGTTGAACACTTATTTTGATATAGGAATATTGGGTATATGTCAAGGTTACTATGAACATCAAGGCTATTGTACCAATATTACATAGGATTGATGTGAAACAAACATGCAAGGATTGCCCTAGAATTACACATGAATCTTAGAGGAATTAGAGTGGAAATGATACTCGGTAACCCACAAGAAAATGATATTTCCCACGTGGACCATGTAACCACAAGTGATCACATGTTTGTAATATGCAAGGGTCATATCTAACTGACTCACAAGTAGAAAAGAAGACAAAAAAGACCTGATCAAAACCTTGCCCTCAAATTGCCCCATTAGTAGCACACCATGATATAAAATATCATGGAAAACTTGAGGAGGGAACAACCCAAATTGCTTGGAAGAGGTACTTTAAGAACTAAACTCAAAATCTTGAAAAGAAAAAAAAGAAAAAAATGTAAATCCATGAAAAAGTTAACCTTTTGCCAAAGAGATAAGTAGGATTGGATACTAACAGACCAAGATTAGATGAGAGGAAGGATGTAACTTGCAAGTACCTATTGGTAATATCAAGGACTAGGATGAGTTAAGCAATCGGAACTTTTTAGGATAATATTTTGATGACAAGTGATCTCATACGAGGATTCACTAATGCACCTTACCAAGAGAACTATAATTTGTGATCAACATCAACTGAAATGAAGAGAGGAGAAATATACAATGGTACCAAGATAAGGAATGATGCACAAGGAATATACAACTAATAGATTAAATTATTTACAAGGGATTACTATACAAAATTTCAACATGATAGGATAGCAAAAAGAAAGATAAATATGAGAAGCTAGTGGATGAGAAGATAGCAAATAAAAAGCTTGAGATGAGAAGATAGAAGGGATAAAAAGCAAGGGATTGGAAGATAGTGGGTGAAAAGCTTAAGATAGTGGGAGTAAAAAGCTTAGGAGGAGGAGATAGGGGATGAAAAGATCAAGAGGAGATGATAGTAGATGAAAAGATCAAGATGAGAGGATAGAGAAGAAGTTCAGGATGAGTAGATAGAGGGATGAAAAGCTTGGGAAGAGAAGATAGAAGATAAAATCTTGGGATGAGGAGATAGAGGAAAAGCATGGGATAAGGAGATAGAGGGGATGAAAAGATGGGGATAAGAAGATAGTAGATGAAAAGCTTAAGATTGCAGATAAAAAGCTTAGGATGAGAAGATAGTAGGACTAAAAAGCTCAAGAGATGAGATAGGAAAAAGCTTAGGATGAGGAGATAGTGGAGGAAAAAGCTCAGGATGAGGAGATAGAGGAAAAACATGGATAGAGTGATGTGGATAAGGGAATGATATACCAAAAGACAAGGAGTCCAAAGGATGCATCCCAATGATAAAGACTGGGGTGTGACCAAGGCTTGCAACAAGGTTGGGCAAAAGATTGAGAAGGTGAGTAGATGTGCAATGGAATGGTGGAGTTGATGGTAGATTTCTAGGAGCACGAGGATATGAATGGATGACATTGGGGTATATGGGGATAGCCTAGTGATAGATACCAATGGAAAGGGATGTACTAGGTGATGGAAAGATGGAGAGATGGTGAGGAGTGCAAGGATAGAAAAAAAAGGGATGACTGGTTTTGGGGATGACAAGATGAAAATAGGGATAGAATGGGGGGATGGAAGGATGGAAATGACATGGTCTCCAAGTAATATAGTGCCCCCAATTATATGTGATTCAAGAGGAGGTTTTATAAAAGGGTTGATAGGATAGAGGGTTGGATGATAAGAGGATAATGGAGATAGATGGAAGCTAGGATACGAAAAGTGAATGAGCAAGGAAGATAGGGGATAATTACGTTTGATGGATGAGGATGATTGATGGTTTATATGGATGAAAGAATGGGTAGATAAAGGATAGGTGGATACAAACTTTGATGGGAAATAGATGTCAAAAGGATGACCAAAAGCATGTATATGGTGATGGACTATACTTTTATCAAGATCCAAAGAAGGATGGTGGGTGAAATGGATAAGATGTGATTGGTATGGTGGGATGAGATGGGTATAGTGGGTAATGGAATGTGCCCCTAAGTTTGTAGAACATTTGGATGGAGGGATTACACATGATTCTTATTTTCCAAGTTTTCATCATGGTACTTGTCCAAGGTGCTTGAATTGACAAATTTTCACTAGTGGAAGGTGCCAGAATTGCCAAGTTTTCACCAGTGGATGCTTTTTTTTTTAGTTTCTTCACTTTTTGATGGATTTTTACTCATATATGTTAGTAGGATGGGTGGAAAAAGATTGGATTATATGAGTAGAATGGTGGGTGGGAGTTGGTAGATAAGGGATGGGAAGACATAAGACTTGTGGGTAAATGGATGAGGAAGATGGAAAGATCATCATTGGCACACACCTTGAAAGGTGATGAAATAGTGGGAAAGATGTTGAGTGAGGTTAAGGATGGAGGAAGAAAAATATAAGGGATAATAGTAAAGTTGGAAGATGGAGGATTGGAAATATAGGATAAAAATTATATGGACTAACAATGGATTAGGGGGATGAAGGATGTATATATGGAGATTTGGATAAAGTAAGAATGGATGATGCTTTTTGAGTAGTGGGAATGGATGCCAATTGAGAATTTTCTTTGAGATGCATTTTTTTTATGAGCATTCTATTGGGTATCCACATGATGTTTGATTTTTTCATCTTGGGCCTTTGTGGCCTCTTAAATTTTTATTTGATTTGGATCAAATGCTTCTCTTCAGGAACATGTATTTTAGAAGTGACATGCCAAAACTTGGAATTTTATGGATTTTTGGATTTGTGCTTTTTAATTTTGGCATCAAATTTGCTTCTATTAGCCATGGAATAGGAACAATAGCATGGAGGATATGGAGGATTTATGAATGGAATGATAGAGGTTGAAGGTTGGAAGGGATTCAAGGATGAGTGCATTTGATGATCTAGCTTGTGGATTTGAGGGAATGGAATGATGGATTGGAATATAGGATATGGATGCATATAATTTCCCAAAATGGATAGAGGGAATGAAGGATATGGGACTAAAATAGTTGGAAATGAGGAAGGAGTAGGTCCCAAGATATATGGAGGAGATAAGGATTCATATTAGGTATATAAGGACCCAAAATGGATGGAAAGAGTGGGGGATTTAGATCAAGGATATACAAACCCAAAATGGAGGGTTGGAAATAAGTAGTAGGATAAGGGCCCAAAATAGATGGAGAATAAGGTGGATGGGAAATTCGGGGTTAAGATGAAAGGACTTGGGACCATGTAGGGATAGAAGGGATACCAACATCTAGAGATACACTTTTATTTCTTTCTTCAATACAATGCTCATTATTTGGAACACAAGATGTGAATCCATTAATAGCTGAAGGAGTCAAAGCTTCGAATATGATAGTTAGTTCTTCTTCTATGGATCTATCATCATGGGTTATGAGAGATGTATGATCATGAAGAAAATGAGATGGAAGGATGTAATCTTGATTTGGGTGGGTTGATGGAAATGGATCTTGAGATGGATTAGGTATGATGGTAGGATTTAGATATGGAGGGGATAGTGGCTGCTCTTTAGATGGGGTGAATGGTAAAAGAAGATCATGTAGGGGAATAAGTGGGATGGTGGGTTCTTCTTTTGTGTCATGGGATATTTCAACATGCTTTTGGACAATATCTTGATAGGAATGGATGGGAGTGGATGGTATGCTAGGAGAATTATGGATGGTTTCTTTAAGTGAGGTAGATGGATAGGTAGGAGGTTCTGCAATTGGGATGGGTTGATTGGGGATGGATGCATTAGGTTTATTACATGGGATTTGGATAATTCTAGGAGGAAAAGATATATATGAGATTTGGAGGGATTCAATGGATGGGAAGTAAGAGATGGAAGGGGTTTGATAAGTGGGGTGGATGAGGTAGGGATGGTAGTGATATGATGGTGTAAGAGGAATGATGGGTGTGGGAGATGGATTTTATTTGGGGTTCCTTATAAAATTCCTTGGAGATGTGCATGTTGGACTAGGAAGAGTAAGGGGATTAGGGTGAGGCATTGTATAAGTAGGGTTGGTTGGAGGATTTTGAAAGTGGCTTGGAGGAGATTAGAATGGTGGGTTTGGACTAGGGATGTAGCTACTAGAATTATTCTAGAATGGTGGAGACTGAGCAAGGAAGGTGGAGTAAGATGAATATATGACTGATGTATAAGAGGAATATGTGGGCATAATATAGGAAGGAGGTGTGAATGAGGACAATAATATATTTTCCTTGTCAAAGGCATGGTAAGAGTACTAGTGGGTATGCATGGAGGAATGGTGAATCAGTTTGGAGGAATGATTGGATTTTGGAGGATGATGGGAGTAATATCTCTAAGGCTTTCAAAATACCCATCATAGTCGACAAGATCATCATCATAATTGGAATAGGATGGAGTTGGAGAAAAGGTGGGATGACCAAACTCATCATAATAGGATTATGAAATATTGTTTTGGGGATGAAGGATGAATAGTGAAATGCAGATTAGGATTTGGATGTGGATTAGGCTCATGATAGAAAGTAAGAACAACTTTAGATGATATGGAAATAGGGTGGGCAATGACCAAGAAGACTTAGCTAACTTAGGATAAGGAAGACTTGATGGAAGACATAGAATGACATAAGAAATGATGTGATTAGGATGACAATGTTTTTGGAAGTTTTGATGAATCTTTGATGAGGTAGTGTGTATGCTAAGTATGCCTTTCATTTGGGTTGAATGATTTACCAATGGATAAAGTAGAACAAACTAGACTTAGGGTTGTTGTGAATGGACTTGCTAACAACCATCTTAAAGGACATATACATGATCTCTTTAGCTAACAACCCTCAAGCATGTCAAACACATCAATAACCCTATAAGGTCTTACTAGGATATACAAGCTTAGCTAGGGGCATCCTCGATATACACAAGGTACGTGAGGCCCAAATTTGTAGATGAAAGAAAAAAATGTCACATATCTAGGAGGAGATGGTACCCAAAATCTCCACCTTCACTTCTCAAAGGTATAAAGTTCTTTGGGGCTTAGCCAAGAGTGACAAGATTACACTCCCAAGAGAGGTTTGTTTTGATTCACCTCTCCATATTTATACTCTGTCAAAATGGTAGAGTTGAGGTTGTCCCAAGGAGTGATTTAATCCCCAACCAAGCCTACTAAAAAGTGTAAAACAAGACCACATAAGTGATCTTGGGTTTAAAAGACAATTTTTCATTTCCAATTGATGATTTAGATTTTGTAATCTACTATTGAAGACACATATGTCTATGACATACAATGTTCTTTCCAACTTGAAAATTTCATCAACATGATAAAGATCGAGAGTTTTTCAAGATAAGAAATTCAAGCATCATCAACATGAGAAATTAGATAAGGAATGAATCAGAAAGTCAATTCATCTAGGCATTCAAGATTGAGTGATTTTGTTTTAAGCCCCAAAGTCAAAGTGTGAGGTATAGCAATAATTATTTGATCCTTGTCATTCAAGATTGTGTTTGTTGTTTTAATCATGCATTCCAATGAAAAATATGATTTTAGTCCATGGCATTCAAGATTGATTTGAGAAACATTCATTCAATGAAAAAAAATTTAGACATGAAAATTCATTCTAAGAAAAACCTACAAAAAACATGGTTAGGTGTTCAAGATGCTCCAATCTACAATGTAACAAAAAATCAATTTGATTAGTCACCAAAAAATTTCCAAAATGGAAGCTTAACTATGGAGAAAAAAATTAACTTTTTTTGTTCTTTTTTATAGGCATAAAAATGCTTAGAATAACCCCTATCCTACATAACCAACAAAAGTCAAAATTTGATTTTTATTTATTTAACAGTGATTCCACAAGTAAAACAGTGATCCTATGGGAAAAAAAACAATCCTTCGAGTAAAGTAATGATCCCAAAAATGCACTCAAATAACACATGATCATGGTATAGAGACTGGTGAAAACAACAAAAAAATGGGCCATGTGAAATATACCCATAGTGCGATTTTGCGAAAGAGTGATCCTGTAGGTTTATGGAATGCATTCCCACTAGCAAGTGTATCCACAAGATTGAGGATGGAACAGAAAACTAAATTTTTGGGCTTGGCTATTTTGGTCAAATGTTCTCGTAGGTATCCCGCTAGTAAAAAATTATATTGTTGTGGGAGGATTGGTCAGCAGGATTGATGGGGAAGGTTTTAATGATAATTCACGTTCCTACTGGTAAAAATCATGATTTCACAGCTAGGATCATGATTTTATGACTGTAGGATCATGATTTTGTAGTTGTAGGATCACAATTTCATGGAGTTTCAAGGTGTTTTAATAGGAATTTGATTGGATGGCCAAGAAAATGCTTCCTGATTAGGGGTTTCGGTACCTGCAAACAATATTAAGAAACTAACTACATAAAAAAACAAGTGCAATATGTCATTTTGGTTAGGTAACAAAATAAGTGCAAAAATATGATTAGAATGACCCAAATGTAGGGTCCCACTAGGTATGCCAAAATGTATCACCTAAATGAGTAGTGCAAAATGAATACTAACTATTGTTGAAAGCATTAACAATACTAAATAAGTTAACACTTATGATAGGATGAGGTTATCACCAAAAGGAAGGCAAACCAAGAATAGTAAGCTCCTTGGGCATAACCTATTGTGATGAAGCTATGCCCCTAATGGATAAGGGATGTATGCTCACGGTGTGCTTAAGCTTTTGATAGGTGGGGGTTTTTATCAAGTGTGTGTATGGGTGAGGGTTTTAACAATGGAGGTGTGGATGTATTTCAGCATGGTGATAGTGTAAATGGTTGTGATGTAGTGGTTAGTGTGGCATTATAAGTTTGCATGAAAGTGGATTGTGGATTGTGAGAGGGAAGGGCTTTATTTATAGGTTAAGGGGTAGAGAGGTTGGTGGTCAAGATGTAAGGATGGAATAATGGTGAGGGAGGTCTAAGATGCTTTGAAAGGGAAGCACATGGATTGTGCTCATTTAGAGCCAATAGGGGAGTGACATTTGTCACAAAGAGGATGAGTGTGAGGGGATGGGATAATGGTTGGTCAAAGGGAGTAATGAGGGAGGATGAGTGCTTAAGAGGGATGTAAGAGACATAAAGAGGGATATAAGAGGCATTAATGGCATGTAAGAGCCATCAATGCTCTTGGATAGGGATGGAAGAGGATAAGGGAGACTTGTTGAATTTGGCTTGGGTTAGAAAGTCTTAACCCTTGCTTAAAGTTGTGCACATGTTTAGGAGGGGGATTAGACTTAGTTTAGAAAGGGGGTTAGTGGGCAAGTGGCTTAGCTTTGATGGGATGGGTTAGTTAGGTGGTTAAGTGAGGTTAATATGGGTGGATGGGTTGGATTAGGGGTTAGGATAGGATTTAGGGATGTTTTAAGGGTTATGATGATTTATTAAATGATTTATTTAATAAAGAGGGGGATATGGGTTTAAATTAAATAGATTTGGGAATTTATTTAATTTAATAAAGGATAGGGATTTAATTGATAAATTGATTTTGGGTTATTGTTTGATTTTATCGATTGGGCTATAGTTAATAAATTAATTAACTAGGGGATGATGATTAATTAATTAAATAATAAATATTTAATCAATAATGCTCTAGAGGATGACCAAATCGAATTACCTATTTGTGTAATTAGATTTTGGTGTCTACAAGTGGTACCCAATATGTTAGGTATTTAAGCTGTCTCTTCATATTTGATTTATGCTTTGCTAATTATCCTTGCTCAAATTCCATTCTTTGGTCTTAGATGGTAATCCAAGTTTCTATAAGGTATTAATTTTGATATTAACTTTGATTGACATTAAATAAGATTAGAGATTAATTTTGTAAAGAAAAGGATATGTACTATTCCTTAATATTATATGAAGAAATTAAATTATATATTTTTTATATTATTTGTTTATCATAGATATAATATATATGGTGAAAAATTATATTTATATTAATAAAAATAACTGGTTCAAAAATAGCTCCTAGAGAAAAGCATTGGAAAATAAAAACTCTGGTCATTACCTAATACAAAAAGGATATAGAAGAAGAAATACTACATCAAGAGAGAATATCTATCAACACTAATTAATCTTGTCATTTTGATTCCCAAATTGAGGATATTATGATTACAAAGAGCTCAAAATTCATATGAGTACAATTCATTGTTTGGCATCGGAGACAAAACCAAGAGCTAAGACAAAAACTATCATAAAAGTTTCCATCATTGATCTTCATCCAAAACTCTAACTAAGACTGTGATATTAGAAAGCCATCTGATGCAAGTGCAATCCAAGACCCTAAACTGCATACAATATCTCAGAGGAACAATTGAGATCCATAAAAGTAGAAACATGTGAAATCATAGAGAAGGTGTGGTTTACTATCAAATAATATATGAGAAGGGCTCAACATTATTCTAAACATATTCGTTTGTCAAAATATTAACCAAGTTGGGGAAATCAAGGAGGTTAAGTGGGGAAAGTAAAGAATTAATATAAATTCTGTTAGTACCCAAATTAGCCAAACAATCAGCTAAAAGATTGACTTCTCTATAAGTATGCATGATGTAACATTTAGAGATTGAATCAACAAGAGACCATACTTGATGCAATATATACTGTATGGACCAATTATATACATGATGTTTAATACACACATTAATAATAATGGTTTAATCTCCTTCAACATGTAACATAGATATAGATAGTGATTTTGCAAGTTCCATACCAAAAATTAAGGCCAAGGCCTAAACTTTTTTATTTGTACATGAAGGGAGAGGAGATGATTTTACTTCAATCACATGATATTTAAAGTCTCTAATGATTATGCTAGAGCCAGAGTTTCCTAGATTTCCTCTAGAGGCCCCATCAAATTTGAGTTTGAAATAACCCTCAGAGGAATCCACTTGGTCTATGCTTAGATAAGAGGAACCTTGGATGGACACAATGGATCAGGAAGATAACGAAAAAGTAAACCCTTCCACCGATGAATAACATAGCCATCCCAAGGAGAAAAAAACAACTTTATCCTTATATTTACTTATTGAAGCATTAACAAGCTCAAAAATTGATCTCTCTAATCCTTCTAGAAATTGAGGGATTGGAGATGAAGTATGTCTAAAAATTCTCTTGTTTTTGTCCCACCAAATTACCCATACTATAGATGTAGGGATGCACTTCCAAAGACATGAAAACATTGATTTAGAATATAAGATTGGTCATGCCTATAAATAATCTCACAAAAATTTAGGTAATGGTATATGAAAATTAAGCTTATTAAGAACAAAATGTCAAAAATCTTTGGCAAAAGGGTAGTTTAAGAGGATGTGATCCAATGTTTCTATAACTTGTACACATAGCATATAGTTAAAGGGATCATGAATGTTCAATCTATAAAGCCGCTCACTAGTTAAAATTTGGTTCTTTAATGCAAGCCATGCAAAGCATCCTGCTTTTGGTAGAATTGAGCTATTCCAATAGAATTTAAAAGAATGATATGTGTTGAAAATTGGCTATATATCTAGTGATGTATTTTTGTCATTAATGGTAACACATGATGTACTTGTTTGTAGAAAACCTCAGTAATAGAGATAATTAGCTTTTGGTATTCGTAAAATTGTCTAAGTATGAAATTGGTTTACAATAGTACATTGTTTTATACGTGAAATGTTTTTGACATCATATAATGACTAGCAAGGATAGATGGAGATAGTATGCATGTTGATGATGATGTATATAACTTCAAACATAAGTACAAATAGTACAAAAAAGAGATATTCACATTTTACCAAGTGAAACAGAAGAACAAAATTAAAGGAAAGGAATTATTTTGTTTACAAAATAATTAGTTGACCAATTAGGGCCGACATCCTAGATGTTTACTCTAAGTTGGAAAAGTATATTGTGGTCTTAGCCAACCTAGCAAAAATTCATGAAAAGTCATGATATTTATACAAAGGATATCTTGTGAGAAGTAGTGTGCAATTGTATTGTGATAAGTGATATGCGAACTTTTTGTGAAGTGATATATGTGAAGTTTTTGAGAACCTAATTTCGTGATCCAAGATCAAGCTAAGGTCATAGATTAGTAAAGAAAGAAGATACAACATCTATATACTTGAAGACTTGTTTGGGCAATGAGCTCTTCTTGTAATTGGAAGTGCATGTTTGGGCAATGAGCTCTTCTTCCATCCACTGTACTACAATTTCTAATCGGGTTGAAATCTCCTAACATGGATTCAAAGTCTCCTAACATGGACTCTTTATAATAAATTTTTTTTTGACTCCTAACAAGGTCCATCCTCTAACAAGGAACATATATATCAGTACATTATCTAGTAGGTATCATCCCCACTGGCATTTTCCCTTCGCCAAGGTTTCCCTAGTTAAAAAAATATGGTATTATGAGTTCTCTATATGCATGGTTATTATTACTATTCAACATTACTTGTTTAATTTCTTATACATGGTTCAAAGTAATAAATAATATCTAGTTGGCAACAAAAGTTTGTAGAATATTGATTAACAACTCCTCCCGCCCCTCCCACCTCAATATTCCCTATTTCTAACAATATGTGGTCTGATTAAACTAGTTGTGTAGGAGAGTTAAGTATCCTTGTTTAAAAAATTATTTACCATCTTTAGTCAGAACCTAGAAGAGGCAATCTAGTTGAATAGACATAAAAAATTCCTTTCAACTAATACTTGTTTGAAAGAAACAACTTGATTATGGGATATAGAAAGAATTGAGGGGTCTTCCCAAATAAATAGCTCTGTGAATCTATGTATAGCTAAGACATCATTAGAAAAAGATGTCCCCCAAGCTTGAATCGCTATGTTTGAGAAATCCTTTAAAGAATCAATAGTGACAAGGGGGAGGGGGAACCCATTCCATGAATCAAACCAAAAATTGACACTATCCCCATTATTCACTTCCCATGATATGAATGAAGTAATAACTTCTCAAGAAGTCATCATGAAATCCCAAATAATAGAGCCCTCCAATGGGTTTAGGATAGTAAGAACTCTATAAGGTTCCAAGTTATCTCAAATTTTCTATTGTAAAAGGAGACACCATTTGGTAGAGGATTTTTCATATATTTGCCAAACAGTTTAGCACCAAAAGCCCTATTCCTATTGGTAATGTTGGGAACTCAAACACCTCCTATTCTAAAAGAGGCTAACATGGAATTAATAGAAATTAGAGGTATTTTCTTTTGTCCATTCATATTGTCTGACCAAATAAAGGTGCAAATTAAAGTTTCAATTTGAGAGATGATACCTTGGGGAGCTTGTGTAATGGAGAAGTAATAATTAGGAATGACAAAGAGAATAATTTTGATAAGAAAATAAAACATATTTATTGTATTCTATCATTATAATTTATTATAATTTGTTTATCCTTATTATTATTAATTCCTATCTAAGAATGGGGACATTACAATCCGCCCTTCCCAATAATTTATTATCCTCAAGAAATGGAAACCTTCAGTATGAGTGGTGTCTTGGAATGCTGATATCCAATCCATTGATTCTTGAAATGAGAATTTCATAGTGAATTTAGAATGGTGATATTAATAAATCTAACATTAATATATTTCACATAACATTCAAATTAAGTTTAATAACTTATCTTGATATGAAATTTCCCACCAAAGTACTTTATGTAGGAGTTGAGAATCCAACTCCAGAAATGCACCAAGATCACCTGCAGTGAAAATAGCTTGCCGAAGAGAAACCTAAGGAGCAAGAGCTTGAAGCAAAAACTGCACAATAAAATATTTCACAATAGAAAATTAGAATTTCTATGTGAATGGATGAATTTACAATGAGAGAGAGACCACTTATAAAGGCCTTAAGGAAGCTTGTAGAACAAGCTTGGAAGGTGGTAGAAGATAAGGTTGGCAACTAAGAACACTTTTCATAAAAAGGTGGAATATGCTAGAAGGGAACAAACTCCCATGTTGTCAACAACTTATCTCTACAGCTATTAACTATATACATTTACCTAAGTAAGCTTAAGTAATAGAATAAATAAATAATAAATAAATAAATAATTATTTACTCTAACACTTTATGCCCTTGCAATATATTCAGTCCTAGTCATTGGTAATTCTATTCCCTCTTCTTCTATAATTGGTAGCTTTTGTTTGTGTAAGAATGATGGTTGAGGTATTTTGGTTACAGAAAACACATTATTATTTTATGAGTGAGTGGAGCTAGTCTCTCTTTCTTAGTTGGGTTGACCTCTCAAATTGTTGATAGAATTTCCCATATCTTGCAATGCTTGGAGAAGTGTTTTATTTGGCTTTTCCATTTGATTCAATATAGTTTTGTTGGTTTGGTTATTTTTCTCCATATAGGATCTCACCTCATTTGCTAAGTTGTTCATTGTGGTTTTATTTGTCCTTCTTTCATAAGTTTCCATAATCCTTCTCTTATAGAATGAAAGGGTTATGCTCTGATACCACTGTAATCTTTCATTGTCTTCTTGGTCAAATTAATAGAAATAATTATACAAATTCAATTCACCAAGAACTTGTTTCTTTAAGGCCTTGCGCTAGGAATCTATTTTATGAATAAAATTCTAAAAGCTAAAATTAGGAATTATTGTTATTACTATCCTAAGAATAATATTTATGTGGGGGACAACTGTAATTTTTGATACAATATCCACAAATGGCTTCAATGAATCTGTTGGGGTTTTAAAAATACTAAGCAAAAAAATGCTCAATACCAAGATGACATTACTCACACAATCTAAAGACTAGCCAATTCTTATTAACAATTGTATGTGCAAACCATTTGGGCCCAACTTTAACAAAACCAAGGGTGGTTTTCTACTCTTCAGGCTCTACAAAACCAGGGTGGGTACACCTAGGGATGATTCAAGATTGGAAAACACTGTATGAGGATTATTATAGTTCCATTCCGATTCTCACATCAAATCCTCAAATACATGCATAATTCATGAAAATTTGCTAAACACATCCCATATAATAGATATGGCCAAAATTCTTCTATAGATTTGTAGGTGTTCTAAGCAATAGTGGCTAATTGAAGCTAAAACATTCCATGCAAAGAAGTACAGGCCAACTTTGAAAATCTTCAAAAAATAAAAGTAAAATTGATCATAATTCTACATCTAAAAACCATTTATGACACATTTCTCTTCCAGCTGAATCAATTTGACTAGTGCCTAATCCATTGGGGTTCAGAGTCTACTATAAATTCTTAGATCTAATTTGTTGCCTTACAACAAATTTTATCAGCAATTCTTATCAGTATTAATCATTTAAAAAATCCTTTCCACTACTACAACAACCTTATCAAATTCATCAAAGATTTTACTTAATCCATTGAACTAATAGTAGTGATGAACAGATAATCAACCTAACTGGATTGCATTCAATTGCACAAGCCTTTACTTATACAATATCAAAATAACCAAGTAATCAAAAGGAGACAAAATTCAGAAAGAATTGATATGGGGACAACTCATAATTTGTATTCATTTTCTTTGAAAATTGTATACATTTACAGTAAACTCAGAATGACCTTAGGAGGAAACACATTATTCATGTATTCTCAAGAATTAACAGAGAAAATACATCATAAATTTGCTCCAAACATGGGACCAAAAATAGACTAAGTATATCACTTAGAAAAATAGAATTTAGACCCTTTCTCTAGCCTTGGAATCTCAGTTATATAATGTGAGATGCAACAAGCTTCAGGCTAAGAGAAAATGACAGGTGTCTTTTACAAAGTTTTACATACACCCATCACAACAAGACAACACTACGAATAATAGAAATATTGGTACATCGAACATTCCTTTATGGGCCCACTTTTGTTATTTCCTTTGGAAAGACAAAATATTATGATCGAATTCCTTTAGCACTCTAGTTCCTCGAGATAGGTGACCATCAAATGTGACAGTGATGAGTCATCTCCTGCTACCTGAGGATCCTCTTTGTCTTTATCATCGGTGGCAGGGGTGGCTTCTACTTTTGTACCCTCTTCTTTGTTGTCATGCTCCATCTCATCACCTCCTTCTATCTATTCTAAAGACAAAAACTCTTCTTTCCACTTATTATAGGTAATATCTTCTAGCCAATCAAAATTTAGGGCTTCTCTTTGTACAGTTATCAGGGAATTTGCAATTGCCTCCATATCAACTAATTCCTTTCTGATGGAGTTATAGAATATTTTCACTTTAACAAACTCCTCATTTTTCATAGCCCATAACAAGTGTCCAGTTTCATTTATAACTTTATTTATTCTCTCACAAAAAATCTCATCTAACTCCCTTTTCCATTCCTCCTTTTCCTTTATTTTATCAACTGACTTTAGAGCACAAGGGAATAAATCAAAATTTTCTGCAAAATACTTGGAAAAAAAATTAGTTAATATTCTATAGAAAGAATCTTTCTTATCATCAAAACCTTACAATTTATTTAGTAAATCAGAAATTCCTTCTATCTGATGACAGGGCAACTAGATGACAAATATACACATAGTAGTAATATCTTCATTTCTTTCCATCTACTTCTGCATAAGAGGTCTGAATACAACTTCATCTCTCTTTAATTCATCCCTGATGGATGTAATCCTTGCAAATAAAAAAAAAATGATGACTACTCAATTCTATCTACTAAATAAATTATACCTTGCCTTATTTTCTTCTCAAACTAATTATTTAGTTCTACATGCATTGCATACAACTTATTCTTTTCCTCTTCAAAATCCTTTGCAGTGTAGAACTATGGCCTTTTAGGGGTATCTGGTACCTCAATAATTGGAGTGGACTTGAAAGGTTCAATAGGTGGCCTAGGAGGGTATGCAATCCTAGGTTTACTAGTCTCTCCTATTTTTATTTTCCCCAATACCTTCTCCATTTGGGATACTTTGTTTTCCAATGACTGTATCTGCATACCCCTTTCCTCATATGCTTTCAAAACTTCTTCAAACCTAGCATTGAGTTGGGAAAATCTATCTTCCTCTTGGCTAGATACAACACTACCAAATTTTAGCATTTCTAAGGCCATTCCTATTATCTGCTTACTGCCTACCTCACTAGCTTGAAAACTATCAATGCACCAGTATGCTCTGTAGTGGAAATTTCCTACATTCTGGTCTTGTCTCTTTTTTCAATTGGGTGGTAATCACTAAATTTGACTCCTCTATGAGCCTATAATACTTCTTCTTCAGTTTTAAACTGGATGTCCTTTTGCTTCCTGATTGAATAAAAAACCATGGCGTTCACTATATCCCATTCAGGAAAAATAAGGACTCCTGACTATTTAATTATTTTCCTTTTGGCCTTAGGGGTATATTGAGCAAAATCATTCAAAAATTTAGACTTTACCTCCTCCTTAATAGTAGAATCTAATTTATTAGGTTGTTTTTCCTTTATTTTTTCACAATCCTTCTCAAAATTTCCTATATTTAGCCTCCACAAAAATTGTGCAAATGCTCTAGACTTCACAAAATTTTCATCATTAATAAACCTCTTAGAGGCTTGGGCAACTATAGGGTCAATCTCCTTACCTTGGTAATCAACAACAGTTAAATCCAAGGAAGGTGTAGGTGGGTCCTGAGGCTCTCCAATCTCCAAATCTATGGAGGTAACAATCACATCTCCCTCTCCACCAATTTGTATAAGTTGTTCTCTTAGAGATGTTTCATCATTAATTCTGATTGGAGACTAGCTTGGGGAATATTGTTCCACTTGGGAAGAAGACCCCTGCTCTAATTTTTACCTTTTTGGAGAGTTGGCTGTAGATGGGCTTCCTAACCTTGGCCTCTGATGCAGGGGTTCATATTGCACACTTTGAACCATGACATAACCCACCCTTCTCTGTAATGTATACTAGCCAGGTGCCACTATATTTTTGCTACTTATCTTCTTTTGTACTTCTGCAGCCTTGTCTAGATATGCCTTGATATATGCATCCTTCTTCTCATTCATGGCTTGTATTATCACAACAAAATTATTCATTAATGCCTGCATCTTGGCTCCCCAATATTTCTTTTCTTTCAATGGATCATAATGGAGGTCAAAGGCATTAATAAATTCTAGGGTTTTCCTATATACTATCCATTTCTCCTTTCTCAATTCCTTCTCTTGTAGAGTAAAAACATTTTTGATCACATCCTCCAAGTAGTATACTTGTTGCACCATGCGGGAAGCTTTTATTCTCTCTCTTAAGAGATCATAGAATCCTTCAAAGTCAGTAAATTTGGCATAAGATTCTACCATGTTATATCTATCTAAAAAAAAATTAAGGTACTTCCACCCTTTCCTGACAAAAAAAAAATCATGCACTATAGTCACAATTGGAAAGAAGGTACCCTTCTTAGATAATTCCCTCTCATCTATAGTGCCTATCTGCTATAAGAGCTCAACTATCCCTATCTTCAAAGGCACATGGAAAGGTAGAACATGAGGTTTTTCCAAAAAGCCATGTACTCTTATAACTGTTGAGACATTATAAGGGATTATATCCCCCTAGTTATGACTAACTAATAGCCCTTGTGCATGGTCCTTGGGTCTAACCAATTCTAATAGTGCTTGTGGAATTCTAGGGTTGTCTCCTCTCAAAAGAAATCTAAGCTTTGATGCAAAATATATGTCAAACCTCACATAACTGGCATTTGTGGCTTCTGATGTCATATCCACACTCCATAACTATACTGGATTCCTCTCTCCATCCCTAGTTGTTTCCAGCTCCATACCCTTGGAGAAGAAGGTGAATCCCTTGTACAAGCATACATGCATAAGCACTGAATACCAATATAATAGTTTGTTCATTTTTTCCCTTGCTATTCCCACCAAACCATTGTGAATCTCTTTTGCAAGGAAACTAGCAAAATCTAGAATAGTACTCATTCCAAATTGAAGAGTTTGAGCCATTATGAGAATAATTGAGCCTGGGATCTACTTAGCTTCATCAATCCCAAAATTTTTACAAAGAGAAGTATATAATGCCTGAGCCCTGGGGTTAAAATGTCTTTTCAATAATGGCTCAGGTGTATTAGTAGTAATCACAGACAAGGTTCCAACTTTAGAAGCATGCTTCTACAATGGTCATGTCCTCAACTATATTCTTTGTGCATCATATCATGCTTGTAAATCATCCATTTCAATGATTTCATGTACAATGTGGTTAGGGTTAAGGTTGAAAACTTCAATGAACAACTCAGGGAAAACCCTACAAAGATTGACTCCAGAATGATTTTTCACCCATCCTATAATAGGATCATATTTCTTTGCTAGGTCATTCAATAGATCACTATTGAAGAAGACTAAAGGAATTATTAATTTTCCAATGTCAAATTCCCAGACATTGCTCATGGGGGTATCTAAATTCTATTCTAAGAACCATTTCTTGAACAATTGCAAACCCCCAATATAGACTTGGGCGTCTCTTACCCAGTTTTCCCTATCATAGAAACCTTTAGCCACAACTACCCTAGGGTTCTTAGGAATGAGTTCCCTCCCTTTATTTATTTCATTTACTAATAAGGGAAATTATTCTAGGAAATTTTCATGCTCAACCCTTTTTAAATAATCAGTTTTCCCAAAAAATTCCTTTTGTGGAGGGATTTTAAAAATTCACACTCTTATAGCAGCAAATTCTTGATTTTTATAGGTTACAAATTACTTACCCGCTAAATTTTCCCTTCTTTCTTTGTAATTTTCTCTACAAATTCACTGAAACCCTTGAGAAATTATGTGCCCTTGCTCTAGAAATCCTTTTTGCTTTGAGAAAATCTGCAATTGTATGCTTCAATAATGGTGACTCTTCATGTTATACCAGTGCATTGAGGTCGCACGAAGGAAAATTTGAGTCATATTAAATCCTGTAACCGTTACCTCCAATTTGCAACTAAGTTTTAATCCTATCCATAGATTTTCATCAGATTGGACGAATCTAATTTAAAAGGCAACAAGTTTTATGGCTTTAAAAAAATGGGCTACATGTCGCAATACCACTTGCCCACATTTCTTAAATTTCTTGCACCTTACAATTGCAGGGAAGCACCACTTGTTGATGAAGATAAGATGAATGATCCGATCAATTCATATTTGAATAAGGTCTAGTTAGCTACATTGACCAATAGGAAGCCTTTATATGAGTTTGTGCCTTCTGAAAACTTCCACGCCAATAGGTCCCATTTCTTCTTCTAAGTGAGCAAGTGCTTGATGTCACTCTTTCCACATGTCAAGCTGGTGCATTCCTGCTTTACTTATTGATTGAGCATTTCCTTATTGCAGGATTGTGTTAGCCATTACTTTTCAAAAGATCAATGGTGATAGTGATTATATCTAATAGAGCTTCTAAGTTTAAATTTTAGACGTCACCATGGACATGTATCCACATGGCACATTCCTACTTTTTTAAAACTTCATTCAGGTTCTTAATGCGGGCAAGCACCCCTCATTGATTAGGACAAGATCAATGGTGTGAAACAATTATGCATTTTATGCTTGCATCATCCACTTGGGCCAATGAAGTGACTACTTTTAACCCATGTGCTCTGACTCATCTGACCATTACATTAATTTCTAAAAATTTTTGTGCCCACATCATAAGTGTTTCCAACTAAGCACAAGTGGCAGGCCACATGGCATGACTAAGCATTCCCCATACATTGGACCCACTATGACATGTGTCAAAAAGGTGCATACCTGCATTCCTTATCTGACTAGCAGCTTCATAATGCAGGATTGCACTAACCGTAGATCTTTGAAAGATCTACAGTTGATAAGACTTCACTTCCATTTGGCAGTCAAACTTCTTCAGTGGCACATTTGACAGTACACATCAGCAATCACTTTACAGTGTGGCACACTGCAACATAAAATTAAAATTACTCGACCCCACCTTGCCACACATCAAAAAACCACTTGCCCACATTATTTATCTCTTGTGCAACTTCAAAATGTGAGCATGCATTGGCCTTTGATCCTTGACAGATCAATGGTTATAAAATCATGCATTACAAAATACCACACTAGCTGAAGTGATGAATAAAAAGTTTCCATCTGTTCCAACTTGTCTAACACTTACCACGAAAGATATGTCAACATCATCCTTGAGAATGGCAGGCCCATCTTGTCAGACTGTGCCACTTGTCCAATTTTTGCTTCCTCGCATTATTTAACATTCATGCATCTTATTATTGCGGGCATGCGCAAGCCTTTGATTCTTCGCAAGATCAACGATCAGGAACCCTGAGCTATACAATAATACCTTTACTAAAGAAAAGGCCAATGATATTGCAGGGATTTTAAAACATGCACGGGGAACACTGAGAGTTCTGACAGCCACTAACTTTTTTTGGTGCACTAAAGTTGAAACATCAGAAAGAGCTATGTGTCGAACATGCACTTCCCTGCAATATTTAAAGACCTTGAAGCTCTGAATTGTGGGAAAGTGATGGCTATTGATTTGATCAAGATCAACGGTTACCGAAGTTTACTGAGACATAGGACTTTTTCAAAATAAAATAATACAATTTAGGCAAACATCATAAAGTTTATCAAAAGATTAATAAACACATCTTTGTGCAGATAAAACTTTAGGATAAAAATGTCTTGCCAAAATTTATTTGAAATGATACTTCCTAAGATTTTCACAGGCTAGGGCCAAACAAGGCAAAGCACAAGGTTATTTGGTGAATTTTTTGCCTAGGGTCTTTTGACCAAATTTCAAGTTATTTTGGAGTGCACATTTAGGGTTTTTCACTACTGAATACAACAAACAAGGGTGGTGAAAAACTAGGCCAACAAAATCTTTATCCAAGAGAATGAGTTGAGTGATACAACAATAGAGACTATGATTGTCAATGTATCTTCTAAATTCTTGTCATGATTCAATTTTGGTTCCAAATGTATTTCTTAACTGCTTCCAATAGGATACTATCATGTATAATTTAAGATATTGTCCTAGTCTGATCTTGCAAATTTATTATTATTCTTCATAGGTCTATTATCTCCAGTATCCTAAAGTAGCTATTGAATTATTTTTCTTTGCTAAAAGAATTTGTCAGTGTTATTGAGTCATCATTTTGTTACTTGTTCATAAGTGCTTGATTAGGTAATTCCAAGTATCAATTCCAAAGAGAGATGATCCTCCTTCCTCTCCTTTCCTTGAGATGAGCTTCACCACACTTTATAGATTAGTCAAAAGACACGTCTCATAGATGCCCTCTTTTGGTGTTTATTAACAACATAATCTCCATAAGAGTGATGATCCTTATATTTGAGTGCAAAAAACATTATCATTTAGTGATATTCACCACATTTTTGTCTTGATATTGATCAACATCCTACCGATAATTTATACAATGTGAAGGGGCTTTCATTCAGTTTTGATTTCATTCCTTAATTTCTTTACTGACATGTTTGGTCGATCCTTCATTTAGTTTCAACTTCTATGTATGATACAACAACTACTAGTTGTCTTTGAAGCTACAACATTTAATCAATCTATTTTGGGTTAATGTCTGCAAATTTTTTATGGGTTTATGAATCTAGACATTGAAAAGAGAATTGATTATTCTTGGTGGTACCCAAGATGTTAGGTTTAAGTTGTCTCTCTCATATTTGATTTATGCTTTACAAATTATCCTTGCTTGACTTCCATCCTTTGGTCTTAGATGGTAATCCAAGTTTGTATAAGGTATTCAATTTGATATTAACTTTGATTGACATTAAATAAGAGTTAGAGATTAATTTTATGAAGACATGGATAAGTACTATTCCTTATATTATATGAAGTAGTTAAATTATATATTTTTATACTATTTGTTTATCATAGGTTATAGTATATTATAAGATTATATTTTTGCTATTTTATTATTATATTTAACAATGATAAAATATAATTATAATATAATTATTATATTCTATCATTATAATTTATAATTATTTGTTTATTATTGTTATTATTATCACTAATTCCTATTTAAGAATGGGAACATTACATTCTCAATGCATCTCAAACCCTCGTGCTTATTTCAAACCTATGATCTGATACGAAGGTCTAATTACTTTCCCTTTTAAAGAAGCCTATTCAAATAATGTTTTGGGTAATTCTAACTCTTATAAAACTAATACCCATGATCATATCATTATTCAGTTCCATAGGTGTGATTATGAATAGTGGAGTTGAGAGAAAATTCATAATAGGAAGATTGCAAGAAAAATACAATCCAAGATTAAACAACTGGTATACAAAGGCATTTTAAATGCCTACATCAAGAACTTAATTGAATGTCAAGTGATTTAAAAGCTTCATTTCAAGTTGCAATAAGGCACCCATCATAGTTGTTACTTTATTTTCCTACATCTTCATGTCTTGTTTTAAGCCAAAAAAATCAAGGAAAGAAGAGAAGAAAATGAAAATGAACCTCCCACCTTCCTCTTCAACTCATTGCAGCCTAAATGAAAATCAATGAGTTCTCTTCTAATTTTACATAATAATAATAGTTTCTATTTTCATTTATAATAAGTAAAATAACTTAAATACTTAGATGAAAAATTATTTTGTCTTGCAACAATCTCAAAATATGCTTTTCTATAGTAGGGAATATTGTACTGTATCTTTTCAACATTGCAAAAAAATTTAATATTTGAATATAGTTAAGTAGATTCACTTAATATTTTATAATTATTAATTACTTTCCTAAATATATCTATAGTACCTAGATTTTTTTCAATTTAAAAGTCTTTTCAGTTACATGTTTGTTTTTCTTAACATATATATTGCTATAAAGATATATTATTATTTTGTATCTTTTATATAAATATAATTTTTTAACAGTGGTTATATAATGTTATTATAAATCATGTAATATTTATTCAACTAAAATGCAAATTGATAGACATAAAGGTTGTTGTGCAATTTTTTGAGAGGATGAGAAACCACTGCAAAATATGGTAGACCATAACTAGAATTTTTTTAATTATAACTATTAGTTGTGACTTCATCTCTAAATGTTGTCTATCAATAAAATTTCAAAACACCTAAAATTCATATTTGTGATATCAAACAAATTTAGGTACGAATTTCTCATGTAATACAACAATTGGAGAATGAGCATTATTAAATACTATTATAAAGGAGTCACTTATTTAGTCATATATTTGGTATTTTATTTAGTTACTTGTGCTTATGTAACTAATTATTAGTGATTAATTATCTAGTGACTTATTTAGTCATTTATTTGGTAGTTTTTATAGTCACTTTTATTTATTTGATCTTTTGATTTTACTTGGTGACTAGATTAGTCACTTATTTAGTCACCTATACTTGTAAGTGGTGGAAATATAAGAGGAGTAACTAAGAGGGGAGGGGTGAATCAGTTACCATAAAAATAAATCCTATATCCCTTAGATGTCAATACATAACATAAACCTCACTGAAATAATTGATGCTCGGTAAACACACAATCGCTCAGTTTACACTAGCAAATGTTGTAACTTGACAAACACTGAAATAACTCAGAAACTACTTAACATAAAAATCTTAAGATATTATCTATGATTAATCTTACTTAACTTAGTTGCACATAAAAATGAAAGAAATAGCATGAATACAAGCAACACCAAGATTTAATGTGGAAACTCAATTTGGGAAAAACTATCAATTGCAACTAGTTACTGATTTTCACTCTTCCAAAGTGAGCCCTGTTAGGAGACAACCTTATTAAAGGTTACAAAATAGACTATTAGGTGTTACCATTTTAGAGGATTTAATCACCCTATTAGGAGTGGCCTTGTTAGAGGTCTTTAGAAACTCCAATCTAGAAATGCCACCTTGTTAGAGGATTTACAAATAGTTGTTAAGCCAAATTTGTTAAGAGATTTAGATCACTGCTACAATGGTTAGAGAGTAACAAGGAAATGACCCAATTTCTGATGCAACTAAATTGCTAATTATAGATCTCAATTCTATCTTTAATACTTGATCCTTCCTGATCAAATGTATCTTTGTAGCTCCACAAGGATATTCTTCTTATCCTTCCAATTCACTTCATTTAAGCATCTTCAAATCTTCTATTACTTGCACATGCTCAATCCTCAACTTGACCTTATAATATTTATATCTTTTCACATTGTCAAGTCAGCTTGAGTATGACTTAGAATTTACTTAATATTCATCTCCTCAGTTGTCTAGAATCAACAAACAAAATCAAACAAACTTAATATACCAGAATAAGAAAATCCTTCATTAGCTAACCCTTCTTGGTAGACAAAAGCTTAGAAATGATTTTCCTATGTTAACCAAGTGAACTTAGTTAAAAATGCATATTCAAAAAGTTCCTTTGGTAATTGAGTGAGCTTTCTTAACATTGGTTCCATCCAAATTTTCCTTCATTAACTGAGGGAGCTCGATTAACACTCAACATCTGTGATCTTTTCTTTGTCACTCGAGTGAACTCGGTAGACACTATCTTCTAAACTTGGAAAACTCTGGAATGCTTGGCAGACATAGGAAACCATCTTTATAATCTATGTGAGCTTGACATACATTTATTAGTAATGATATGAAATTTTGTGCAACATCAAAGACAATACACAATTAACCAATTATTTTCAACAATCTCCCTCTTTGGCATTGATGGAAATACAACATGTCATAATACAATAATTTTTTTAGAGCAAAAATAAAGTAAGGAACATATCCTTAGTTTCATTATGATTCTCATCCATGAGAACTCCCTCTACCTTCATTTTCACTCTCTATCAACAAAACTCCATCTTCAACATCTTCTTTTGATAAAAAACTCTCCATTTTTGATATTAGACCAAGTTCATCTCCTTTCTCAAACATCTTCAAAAAAAAATTCTATGAAATTGTACTCTCCCTTTTTATAAAATTTTAAAGAATATCAGTGTACATTATTTACTAATTCATATGCAATGTGCCCTTTTCAATACTATATCAATAGATTGATCTTCAACATGCTCTGGTTGATGCATCACTAAACTTCATTTAGTGAGCTTTAGATAGGGGAATGACCCCGAGCTTACCTCTTAGATACAAAAATGCATTCTTAGGTAATGTCTTAGTGAATATGTTTGTAATTTGTTCTTTAGTAGTCACATATTCCAATCTTACTTGTTTATCTTGTACCAATTCTCTCAAAAAATGATATTTTATAGAAATGTGCTTGGTTTTGGTATGCATCACAAGATTCTTTGATATATTAATTGCACTAGTGCTATCACATAATATAACCACTGGATCCTTGATTTCTATCTTCATACCTGCCAGCAGTTGCTTGAACCAAACAACATTAGAACAATTAACTATTTTTGCCACATATTCAGCCTCTCTTGTGGACTGAGAAATACAATAATGCTTTTAGCTTGTCTAAGACACTAGTCTTTTATTGAGAAAGAAAACTCCACCACTCATGCTCTTCCTATCATCAACACTTCCTACCCAATCAATATTTGTGAATGTTTTCAAATCCAAATTGCCTCCTTTCTTGTACCATAATCCATAGTCTTTAGTACCCTTCAGATACCTCATGATTCTCTTGATTTCCATTATGTTATTTTCTTTGAGATTTGCTAAGAATCTTGCCACCATACCAATTGCTAATGCAATATTAGGCCTTGTGTGCACTACATAAAATATTACAATTTTCTAATCATTGATCTATATGTGGTTTGATCTACCCCTTTTGAATCATTATTTTTGGAAAGCTTATGTCCAGTAGACATAGGCGTTCCAACTAGTTTTGAATCTTCCATTGCAAACTTCTTTGGCATCTCCTTGATATATTTGAATTGAGTAATATAGATACCATCTTTTTTCTATTAGATTTGCAATCCAACAAATTTTTTTATCACTCCAAACATGGACATCTCAAATTCTTTACTTGTTTCTTCTAAAAATGCCTTGCACAAGTCATCATTTCAAATAAAGTGTTATCTACAAAAATTTCAGCCAACACAATCTTCTTGTCTGGTCCTTCTTTGATGTATAGGCTATTGTTATCATTTGTTCTTTAAAAAACAATTTTTATCAAGTAGTTATGGAGTCTTTCATACCAATATTTGGGAGCTTTCTTGAGACCATACAATACTTTGTGTAATTTATAGACCATATCCATTTTTCTAGTATCCACAAAACTTTTAGGCTATTCTATGTAAACTTCTTCTTCAAGAATTCTATTCAAGAATGCAGATTTTACATCCATTTGATAAAGTTTAAATCCTTTATGTGCATCATAAGAAATTAAAGTTCTAACACCTTTGAATCTTGCAAAAGGAGAAAAAATGTCACCATAGTCAATACCTTCTTCTTGAGAATAACCTTTACAAACTAACCTTTCTTTGTTTCTTGAAACTTTTGCATCTACATTCAATTTATTGTTGAAAACCCACTGTGTGCAAATTACATTTTTATCCTTGGGTCTAGGAAAAAGAGTCCAAGTCCTATTCCTCTCCATTTGTTCTATTTCTTCATTCATAGCTTCAATCCAACTTTCATTATCCAAAGTATCTTTCACTAATCTAGGTTCAAATTTAGCAAGCAAACATGTACCTTTCAATTTGTTTCTTGTCATTTTTCTATTTGACTTGTCTCCAATGATTTGATTCAGTACATGGTGTCTTTTGACATATCTTTCTAACATAGGTCTATGACTTAGTTCCATTAGACTCAGTTTTCTCTAGCAATAGCTTGGTAACTTCTAATTGTGACTCAGGTTGCATTGGTTGTAACTCGGTAGCCTTTGGAGATTTATGGGACTCAGGGGGTGAAATTTTTTGACTTCCAATTAGTGTTGGAAATGTATCAAGTTCATAGTATTCAAACTTTATGTAATCCTTAGGTTCATTATTGCTTTCTTCTTCACTTTTTTCTTCAAACTCATCAATTCTCACATGTGCAGTTTCTATGATTTTATGAGTAGTTATATTCAAATACTTGTATTCTTTACTTTTGCATGAGTATCCTAGGAATATGGTTTCATCACCTTTGACATAAAATTTACCTTTCCTATATTCCTTCAAGATATAACATTTGCTACCAAATACTTTCAAGTAACTTACATTAGGTTTGTAACCACACCATAGTTCATAAAGAGTTTAATTTGAGTCTTTCTTCAACTATACTCTATTCAAGGTATGCACTACAGTACTGATTTCTTCCTTCCATTATTTGATTGCAACACTCTTTTCTATCATTAAAGTTCTTGCACAATCCATGATGGATCTATTCCTTCTTTCAACTATACCATTCTACCAAGGTGTACCAAGGGCTAATACTTGTCTCTTAATTCTTCTTTCAATGCAAAATTCATTGAACTCATTAGAGATGAATTCACCACCTCTATTTTACCTCGAACACTTCAACATCTTTCCAATTTCTTTTTCACTCTTTCCAAATACCACTTAATTTTTTGAAATGCTTTAGAATTTTCTTTTAGATACATTACAGTCATCATTCTAGAATAATCATCAACAAAAAGAATAAAATACTTATCTCCACTATAACTCTCTATTCCAATAGGTCCACATAAATTTGTATGAACTAGCTCTAAGACTTCTTCAGAATGATAGTCCTTTCTTTTGAAACTTGTCTTTCCCATCTTACCAATTTGAATTTTTTTGCATAGGCCCCTATCAAGTTTTTTTAGACTAGGAATACTTCTTACTGTTTCTTCTTTCTTATCTTGATGAGATTATCAAAGTTCACATGAAATAAAATTTTATGCCATAGCTAGCTTTCTTCTACTTGAGCAATAAATCATGAACTTTCACTGAGATCTGGGTAGAATAGGTTATCTTTTATTTATTTTCCAAACCCAACTAGATTTCCTTTTCCATCCAACAGCTTGGCCTTCCCATTCATGAATTCTACCTTGAATCCAATGTTATTCAACAATACCACACTCAGTAGATTATGCTTTAGTTCTTCAACCCAATAAGCATTATCAAATCTAAATTTATTGGTTAGTGAGATACAACCTTTTCCATTTTTGGAACATGGTTCATTGTTTCCAAATCTCACACTTCCACAATCATAATGTTCCATATGTTTAAACTTTTTTTTGTCACCAGTCATATGATGTGAGTACCCACTATCAATAATCCATGTATCATTTTTGCTAAGAGATAAGTGTCATTTTATCTCCTTCATCATCAGATTCATGTTTTACGAAAATACAAACCATTTCATCATGTTCACTACTGTCTAAACCCTTTATCCATAAAACAAGATTTCTTAAATTTGTCTTTTTAGTCCTTGAAGTTCTTGAAATCCTTCTTGCCTTTGTACTTTCTATGCTTCTTTTCATCCTTGTCTTATTTATTTGGGCATCTTGCAACAATGTGTCCAACTTATTCACAAGAGAAATAGATTAAAGGAATCTTATCTTTATACTTTCCTTTTCCTTTGGGATACCTTCTTGCAAGAAATGCTTCAATAGCTTCAAGATCACTATCAAAACTATCTTCCTCTTTACTTTTAGATTGTTTGCTTTTAGATCTTTTATCTTTCTTCTTGAGTGATACCTCGGCTTCAAATGCAGACTCAAGATTGCTAGAACTAAGAGTATAATTATCATAGTTGTCTAGTTCAAATGCAATCAATCTCCCAACTAGAGCATCCAAGTTTATCTTGTTATTTGGATCACATCGCATCTCTTGAATAATAGACACTTTAATTGCATAGATAGGAAGAAGGGTTTCGAGTACCTTGCTTACCATTGTCACATCTTCAATTGTTCCTCTAAAGGCTTTGATGGCACTAACACTAGCTTTGATTCTTTTAACATATTTTACAATGTTTTCATCTTCTCTCATCTTCATTTGATCAAAATGGCCTCTCAAGATTTTTTCCTTGGCTCTTTTTATTTTGTCATCACCTCCATAGATATCTTTCAGTTTGGTCCACATATCATGAGTAGTAGCACATCCTTTGACCTCATCAAATTTAGCATAGTTAAGAGCTGATGCTATGTCAATCATCATGATATTATGATTTTTCTTTTCAGCAATTTCTTCCATAGACATTGTACTAGTAGGAGATTCATAAGTAGTGTTTAAATATTACAAACCTAAATCACTGATGGTTTCCATATGAAACTTCATACCATTCTTCAAAGTTATCTTTGTTTAGCCTGGGAATCTCTCTCCTATAAGACATCCTGATCTTTAGCTTAGGTCCTTGAAACCTTTCTCTACAAGAACCAATAAGCTCTAATACCAATTGTTGGAAATATAAGAGGAGTAACTAAGAGGGGAGGGGTGAATGAGTCACCACAAAAATAAATCCCATATCCTTTAGATGTCAATACATAACATAAACTTCACTGAAATTACTGATGTTTGATAAACACATAGTCACTCAATTTACACTAGCAAAGGTTGTAACTTGGCAAACACTGAAATAACTTGAAAATTGCTTAACATAAAAATCTTAAGATATTATCTATGATTAATCTTACTTAACTTAGTTTTATACACATGAAAGAAATAACATGAACACAAATGACACCAAGATTTAACATGGAAACCCAATTTGGGAATAACCACCAATTGCAACTAGTTATTGTTTTTCACTCTTTTAAAGCAAGCCCTATCAGGATCCAACCTTGTTAAAGGTTACAAAACACACTATTAGATGTGACCTTGTTAGAGGATTTAATCACCTTATTAGAAGTGGCCTTGTTAGAGGTCTTTAGACACTTCATTCTAGAAATGCCACCCTGTTAGAGGATTTACAAATAGTTGTTAAGAAAACTCTATTAAGAGATTTAGATCAATGCTACAATGGTTAGAGAGTAACAATGAGATGACCTAATTTTTGATGCAACTGAATTGCTAATTACAGATCTAAATTCTAGCTTTAATACTTGATTATTCTTGATCGAATGTATCTTTGCAACTCCACAAGGATATTCTGCTTATCCTTCCAATTCTCTTCCTCTAAGCATCTTCAAATCTTCTATTAATTTCACACATTCAATCCTCAAACTGACCCTATATTTATATCTTTACACATTGTCAAGTTAGCTTGAGTACAACTTATAATACTTAATATTCATCTCCTCAGTTGGCTAGAACCAACAAACAAATTAAATGAACTCAATATGCTAGAATAAGAAAATCCTTCATTAGTTGACCTTGCTTGGTAGACACTAACTTAGAAACTATTTTCCTGTGCTTACCAAGTGAACTCAGTTAACACTGCATATTCAAAAATTTCCTTTGGTAACTAAGTGAGATCGGTTAACACTGGTTCTATCCAAAATTTCCTTCATTAATTGAGTGAGCTTAGTTAACACTCAACTTCTGCGATCTTTCCTTTGTCGCTTGAGTGAACTCAATAGACACTATCTTTTGAACTTGGAAAACTTTGGAATGCTTGGTAGACATAGGAAACTATCTTCATCACTCGAGTGAGCTCAGTATACACCGACTAGAAATGATATGACATTTTATGTAACATCAAAGACAATACAAAATTAACTAATTATTTTCAACAATAAGTTGCAAAGAAATAATGGAATGTGATCAATTTTAGTCACATGACTTAAATTTTTAGTAGCATGACTAAAAATTTTAGTCACATATTTGCCAAAATGTACTAGTGGTTTCATGTCTTGCATAGGGATTAGTGATCAAAACAAAATGCATAGATATCTCATTAAATTACTCCTTGATCATTAAAACATGCATAAAAGTTGACCAAAATGGTTTACATAAATGTTTGTTCCATTGTAAACACATATACTAAAACTAGCTTACTTGGCATAAACATTCTTGGTTCTTGACCATAACTATTATCCATATGATATCACTCAACATTCACAGTGCTCTGTATAAATCATTGCTTGGTATAGTTGCTTAGCTCAACACATACTAGAGTACTTGAAAACCACTAATTTGATCAACAATAACTATTTCTCAATCCAAATATGATATTTAGACAAATCAAATGATTTCTAGACCTTAGTAGAATAGCTTGATTGTAGTGATGACCGACCAACTCTACCTTAAAAATAACTAAGTATTTGACATTAATTGGTAACCTAACTTGGACATCAACAGATTAAACATAATTTATAGTCAAATTTAATCTAGTTAACCACCACAAAAAATTAAACATAGATAATTATAGTCAAATTTAAGTCAATGAAGCATAAACATATCTAACACAGATAACCATAGTCAAATTTAACCCTAGTTAACCATAGTCATAGATTAAACATAGTTAACATAGATTAACTCTAGTTAAAAATATTTTAAATGTAGTTAACCTAGTAAACCTAATCTAACATAGAAATTAAGGTACTTCAAAACATACTTCGAAAAATAGAACTAACACATGTATAGAATACATAGTTAACCATGTTTATTTATGTTTTATTTATGAGTTGTACATATAAATACATAATTAAACTATAAATCTACCATTCATTTTTTCTCATATTTAGATTAAATGTACATGTACATGATATAAATTTTGATGTTTATATAATATGTAAAATGATACTTGAAACACTTGATCTTGTCTAAAATATTAAAAAATTATTGTTAGGAATTAATGTTAGTTAATGTCGAGCTGTCATTTTGCACAATGCTTAACGACATGAATCCTTTCAAACTCCTCCCTTGAAAAGATAATCTAAGATCAACTCCAAGGTCTTGGGTGATCTTGCAACCTACACGAATCTGCTCAATTGAAGATAAATGTGTATGTTAATGAGGAGGCCTTTGCTAGTTCCAACCAATTTTAGATAAGATGTTTGATCTACTATTTTGAAAAGTAACCACAAAAGAGATATATTTTTGGTATTTTTTTATTTTATGATGAATGCAATTTATTGATGCAACTATATGAATTCCCATTTTAACTAAGTTTTATAAAATAAAATAACAAAGATAGGGTAACAAGATGTTAAAGAAAATAACTTAAAAGGGAAATTCCCAATGGACATAAACACGGTAACAACACAACTATGAGATAAATCATCGAAAAGATCGAGTAGGAAACTAATGAAAATAGGAGTAGTACTTCCTCAATTACATTGATGAAATCATCGATGGGAACTCAATAATAATTGAAAGATTTTTCACTTTTCATCAAATCACAAGGCCATAGAAAGTGCGCTCATGCAAGACTAGAAACTATGTAGGAACAATAGGTGATCTTTTCTCCAACTTGGTACATCAACAGAATTCATTAACATGAAGAAAATATGAGAACTAAAAAGGTTACACAATCATAACAACACAATAAAAGTATTGGCTTCATTATTATTTATGACCATGCATTCACAAAACTAACACTTTGGCAAGAATAACTACTCTCAAAATGAAAACACCAATAACATATATTATTGCATCAAAATAAAAGCCTAGAGTACACATTACATCAATGCATTTATAAGAAATCATCTCCTTCTTTTGTGTTGAGAGTGAGAGAACTTGAAATGAAAATACATGCTAAAAAATAATAAAACAAATCTAATTATATACAAACTAACTCTCTAAATGGTGCTAAGTAGGTCTCCACCCTTGTTTGTATCAATCCCGTGTATGAACCTTTACATGAATTAAAAGAAAAGAAAGAAGAAGGAATCTACAAGAGGATCTGAGAGTCACTAGAACCTCTAAAAATGGAAGCTTGACCATCTCTAGTTATTTTTGGGAGTTGAATTACCGTCAAAATGTGTTTTTGGTGCATGGAATGCTCTAAATTAGGAATTGGTAGTTAACTGTTGGTGCAATGTTACTTCTTTAAAAATTTTGACACACATCTATGAATAGTACACCTATGAACCTTCACACCTTTGCACCTGTGCACCTTGGTGGCAGGTTCCAAAATCCCAAATTTCCCCAAGTGTCAAAATTGAATTTCTAGCATTTGGGTTTTTTCCTTCCTTATCTAAAAGTGATGTTTGGATGGTTATTCTTGAATTTCTCTATGATATTTGCTACTTGGGTAGCTTTTGGTAAATCCAAAGTTCCATATTTATCTTTGACTATTTTCCAATAGTTATAAACCTCCATATGATTTTTTGCAAAATCCTTAATTTTAGTGTCTAGTTCCAATAATATCTCTTTTGTCTTAAATGCTTTCCAAATATCTTCATCAGACGAAGCATCCTTGAAAGTTCTTCAAAATTATTGGACTAATGATTGCACTAAATTGAGTTTGACTTTCAACTCATCTTCAAAAAGTTCAAGGCAAGAAACATTGTAAAACTTCTTGGGTTCCAAAATTTTCCCTTGAATTAGGTCTCTTAACCTCTGAATATCCTCATGTAGTCCTTCCAGGACCTTATTTCTAGCAACTATCTTCTCAATCCAATCCTTGAGCTTATCAAGCTCTTCCATTGTATATACCTCCATGAGTGTATGATACCTTCAAACTTTCATTGATGTCAAAATCTATAGGTATTTCACCCAGGTATGTACGTCACCCATTAACCCAAAATCCTAGTTCGCTATGGACACTAGTTTATCTGCACTCGACTAAATGTAGTGCAACAAGTTTAAATTGCCATGTATTATTTGTACACCATTTTCCTCAAAATTCTCATGTCATTTTTGACATGCTCCAAAAAATGAATCCATCTAAATAGTCTCCTTCTCCTTTCTCTCTAGTGCCATAGCAAGAGTGATCTCTAGATGATCCAGATCTATTGAGCCCACTATTCCATGGAGATAGCCCCTCATAAGCTCATTTTGTCTCCACAATATCAGCAATTTAGACTCATTTATGTCCATATTCTTAAAATCCCCTTCTACACTTGTAGTAATTAGTATTCTGGCGGTGTCTACTATGGGCCTTCCTAATAGGACATCCTTGATTTGATAATCATTAGGAGTTAAATCTGTAGCGTTAGCATGTGGAGGAGGGATGGCTATGTGTGTAAATAAGTCATGATCTGGTGGTTCTTCATAATGAAGGCCAATGGTCATGCATCGCCCATAGGTGGCTCAATATTCTTGATGGATTTTACTAGCTCATCCATTCCCTCCTGTGTGGCTACATTCATCTGCCTCTTCTGGTGAACCATGACCTCCCTCTTTAGCTAAGAAGGTGAAGTTCCCATTAGGGACATATATTTGACTAAAGAGATGGTTTGCACTATAGGTCCCTTTCCCTTATCAGTCCTATCTAGAGTCTTTTCTTGTCGAGAGAGATCACTAGTTTGATTCTCTGTATCTTCTTGGGCTAAGGTCCCAACCTTGGTATCATGTGGAGTTTGTTGAGGTTCCTCATGAATTTTCCCCTCCTCTAATATTTTATCGATGTACATTTGTTGGGGCTCTTCTGCCTCCACTGCCTATTCTTCTAAGTCTGTCACAAGAGGAAGTGGCCTTGCTAAGATTTTGTCTAGGAATGAAAAATCCTGAGATGGTAGTGGTGGTAGGCCCAAAGGTCCTTGAGGTAGAGGTAGTAATTGGTTCCAATCCTCTCCTAGGGATTGACTTGTTGGAGTATCCTCTATATTCTCCCCCACCATCTCAGTCCCCATAGGCATGAAATCAAAATCTGAGAGGTCAAAGACATCTATCTCTTGACCCTCCATGTCTATAATCCATTTTTGCTACTCATCCTCTAAAGTAGTAACCTAAATAGGTTCTCTTGGAATGAATGGTGGTGTTATAGTGGATCATCTTCTTCTTTCCTCTTCTATGGCCCTAGCCAAGTGAATCCTCTAACTCAAGGGGACATATTCAATTTGTTCCCCTTCTTCTTCTTCTTTGACTTCTAGAATGGTTTTGGGAACCTATGGGAGAGGAGTATTCTTTTTCTTTAATCTTCTCCTACGTGACCCTCCTAAAATGGACTCAACCCTAGCCTTCTTGGGAACTAGGGGGGAGGCTTCTTCCTCTTGACCTATCGGTGGCACCCTTTGTTCTTCCTCTTGCTTTGGCTCCTATTCCTATCCCGGTGGAGGCACTTGCTCAATCTCTTGGACTTGAGATGCCTGCTCATCTTAAGGCTCTAATTGTTCAAGACCTTGTTGTAGTTGTTGAGGTGGCTAGGCTTGAGTTGTTTGTTTGCTACCCCTTTGTCACTCTCTTTCTTTTCACTCCTTTATCTGCTTTAAAATGCTCAATTTCTCATTCATGTTGATGAACTATTTCTAGCCTTACTAGTGATTGAGTTAGGAAAGTTGGTACTGTGACCTTCACACTTTTTCCTTTGATAGGTCATGTTGTGGCTTGTAGAGGAACAACCTGTGATACTAGATCAAGTTTAAAAGGCTTCTTGATCTATTCCCTCATTAGTTGGACTATATGGTGGGATTGGTTTTTAATGTCTGTGTTCTCATCCCTACCAATCTCTATTTTCATAATTGGCCTATCATAAATTTTGTCCTGATTGTACAATGGATCCAGGACATCTTTAGTGTCTTTCTTGATAGCCTTGACTAAGATGTTCATTTTTAAGGCCTTTTCTTCTAGATATAGAGTTATTCTACAATAATCCCTTATTCAGATATCATAGTCATCTATTGCATTCATCTAGTAATCTTCCAATGCATCCTCATGTACGAACTACTTCCCTACTAGATATTGCACCATTCCAATATTATCAAAGTATGGGCAAGGGGAGTTCTACTCTTCTAAGGGATACTAATCCCATTATAAATCAAAGGTCATGATATCTTGTTTCTTCTTGACCTTGAAAGAACCTATGGTGACTGGCCACACCCATGTCTTGTTGTGTTGTTTCCTCACTCTATCATATGTAGATGTGAGTTGCCTAGAAATCTCCAACAAAATGAGCCTATTTGAAGGATATCTTGGGAGCTTCATTGGGTTCACTTGTGTGTTGGCTACCCTTAGGTATGTCAATATTTTGAATTGAATGTAGGTGTCGATCTTTGTGATTTTGGTTGTTGCCTCTACTAATATCTATTTGGAAAAATCACCCTCTATGAATCAGATGATTGTGAATATAAAGTTGTCATTCACTATCCTGTACTCCTTGCTTTGATCCAAAATCTTCTTCTTTGCTAGCTGAGGATATACCACATAAGGTCATGCATTAGAATCTTGCATGCTACCTCTTTTGTAAAGTCTTGGGTACTCAATTGTTTTGGCCACCAATAAATACACCAAATATGATGTCATGTAGAATTTAGGATCGACCTTAATAGCTATTAGTTGTTCATCTAGGTTATTGCTCAACATTGTGGCGTAGTGAATTGGCATCTTTCTTGTTTGGATGGTTTCTGTGAAATGGACCATCTAGATATTGAGATGTCTGATTATTGGTAGACCCATGACTCTACTCAAAAGGACAATGGCATATCCCACATCATAATTAATGTATCCTTAGGTCATGTCTACATTGTTGACTTTGCAGCCCACTGGTGTCCTATCAATAAAAAATGATGACCAGATTATCTCTTTGGCTTCCTTCTCATGATC